>BMAV01021978.1:134604-179941 GCA_019973955.1 Trichonephila inaurata madagascariensis
GTAAATGATTGGGTCTTATTAGAAACACACCCTGTAAGTTCAGCAGCCAACAAAGTATGTGCCAAATTTAAAAAAAAATTTGAAGGACCTTATAGAGTATTAGAAGTTAAAAATTACAATAATATTGTAATATGGAAATCAGGAAAAAGATTAACGGTTAACGTAGATCAAATAAGAATATATCGTCATAGGAAATGTGACGAGGTCGAATTAGGAACAGGTATCCCAAATAGTATAAGATCAAGTCAGGAAACTCGTACTTCGGAAAAAGTACATCAAGGATTAAATGAGTCACAATATGGGAAAGAAAAATCTGCGGGGAAACGTAAGTTAGAGGCAAAAGGGATTGGTAGCCAATCAAATCAATATAAAAATACAGAGAGGACCCATAAACGCAGATCACTGGTCAGATCGCTTCCTAGTTCATTTGGGAGTGAAAGTAAAAGTAAAAGGATAAGGTATAATAGAGGTATTAAGAGATCAGAAATGTCAGGGGCAAGTGGACCACAAAGAAAGTGGCAGAGAAAGGGACCCAATAATATAAATAAAAGAACTTTTTCATCCAGTACTATTTCTAGAAATAGAAAAAAGAACAGAAGAGAATCAACAGAAGTTCCAGATGAACCAAACTACAACCTAAGGCCACGACGGAGAACAGAACAAGAACCCCGACCAGCCAAGGAGACAACAGGGAAATCAAGAAAGGGACGACAAGGAGATTACAAGCCCTACAACAAGCAAAACAAGAAATTCCAGTGCAACCGAGGAAAGAAAAGTGGTAGCACCTCATCGTTGGACGTAATGGTGGGAGAACACATATAAAAATCAGGTTGTATTGTTTCATTTTTTATGATCTTCCAACAAGTGGTCGGAAGAATTATTGCAAAGAAAGAAGTCTCGGGCGGTGCTTAAAAGTTATAAGCCAAGCAAAAGTCAAACACTACAATGAGTGTTTATTTATTTTTGGAACTTTTGACTTGTTAAAAATTTTTTTTCTGGAGAAAACATTTGTAATTGCACATTTGTTTGCTTCGATGTATGACTTCGTGAGATGCGAAAATTCCTTTGGTTATTTGTTATAATAGTTTATTGAAAAATGTTTGTAATTGTATAATATGTGTATATATATATGTTGTTGTATTGTTACGTATTATGAGGCATCTGGTTCAGGAAAACGCGGCGTAGTCAGGGCACTAACAATAATTATAACGGCGCTACGCGGCTCATTGGGAGTTTTTGGAACCAGATGTGGGGGATGGAGATGAAAATTCATTGTGATATACAAATAATATATAATGAATAAAAATTGTGAAATTGATTGATATTATGTAAACATAGAAACAGTGACTCAGAAAGTTTTCATTTCAGGGAGACAGACCCTGAAAATTATAACTTCAACAAGAAAGGGAGCGGAAAATCCAGCTCCATAGGCAGTAATGATAAAGATGCAAAGTTGGGGTCTGCGCACCCAGAAAAATTTTTTTTAGAAAATTTAAGTGTATAGTTATTTTAAGTGATTGTATGTTAAAAGTGAGAGTGGGCATGAATTAAACAGTAATTATTAATGTTGGCCTAGTTATTGGAGTAAAATTTATTGTCACGAGTTTAAATTTAAATTGAATATTAAATTTAATTCTAAGATGAGTAATGAAAATTAAAGTCAAGATAAATGTTGGAAATTATAAAAGTTAAAATGAGGATTTAAGATTAAAATTTAAATAAAACTCAGAAAGCGTAGAAATTCAGAAATAGAGATTTAGACACGTAATTTATTAAGGGCATTGAGAACCCTTAAGTAAATCACGTTTTTCTTCTTGGAGGGGGTTGTGACGTCTCTCGCGTCCTTCTGATAACATAACTCCTATGTTCTTTGACGGCCACGATTAATGGCAAAACCTTTCCAACCCAATACCAAGAAGATAAACGAATATAATATGTAAATGAGATATACTTTAAAAGGATAGAAGCTTTGATGATAAAGGCGCGGCAAGTTTAGAGATAACTTAGTGTGGAATCATTCAGATCAAGATTTAGCTGTCCGATAGCTTTGGAAGAAATAGAAGTTCATTATAAAGAAGTTGGAAACCTCGCACAATAAGTTACATTATAGATATTACTGAATCTTTGAAGGAAGGAGATCTGCAAAAGGTAATATATTATATAGGAAGTTAGACGAATCTGTTAATTTATTATAATTAGGATAAATGATCTAGTTGCGTGATCTGACTTGAATATAAGGTTTAATTGGGTGTTAACTCTCACTTTAAGGAAAGTTGTCAATTAGAATTAAGTAATATAAATTATTCTTAATAAAAGTTGTATTAAGAACCAACATGTCTCATCATTTTGATAATCCCACACCTCTAGCTTACGCGGATCCGGAACGACTTAGTCATCACAGGATGGCTATGTCGCAAACCATTTGAAATAATATACCGTAAGAACGCACATATGTTCGGGCTCCTATAACTTGGGGCTCCCGTATCATTGATACGGCTGATACGATGGTAGCTACGCCCCTGCATTTAATATTACTTTAGTTAATAATTTGGGTTCCTTTTTTTGTAAAATTTGTCAGAATGTTTCAAATTTGCAAATTATATTTTATTTTATAGTTAAAAGCAAAAGTTCTTCTTAGAAGCATCGAAAATATATTCATTAGATAGTAACCACAAAAAATGTGATTTTATATTGTTTAAGAATCCGTAATCTACTAATGAAAATATACCAAATTTTAACTAAAAGATAATAATAATATCACAATGTTCTTAAATATTTAGTATTATTAAAGCATATAAAAAATTAACTTTTTCCAATTTCCCATGAGGCCTTGCTCATAATTAAAGCACATATATACTTCTTATGTTGACATATTAAGTATATAGCAATGCGTAGAACTTTATCACTAATATTCATGTACGTAAGACAATATTTAATTAAAAATTAACGCGGTTAATTAAAAGGTCTCATATTAACTATGTACCTTGAAGCAAAGTAAAAATTAATTTTTAATAATACAGCTATTAACTATTACTATGTTAAACATAGCTCCAACGACTCCTTCCATTTACAGCACTGAGCCGATCGTCTTAAGGGCGAATCAGATACAACCCGAGAAACACACAAGGGATGGGATGTGCGCTCTTGGAGAATTAATTTAATGTGTGCGACATCTCTCTCTCTCTCTTTCCTGTCCCACATTAGAATAATTCCTACGGTAAAAGAGGCGGAAATTTCCAAGTGTATGTGATAAATGTAAGAGCTAAAATGTGAAGTGTAATGCCCTTTCGCACTAAAACAGTGATTTAATTAACGTTGAAGGAAATGATTTATATGTTATACAGTGGAAAGAATCGCTTTTAAGAAAGGAGTTTGTTTGAGAAGCCCTATGATGTGTGAGGTGTACGGAAATAAACAGTTATGTTCACAGGTTGTATATTGCTTAATAATTATCTCAGTTATCATTTTTATTTGTAAGTTTTTGCTCCTGATGAAGTTTCAATGAATCTGATTAAAAAAAACAACAACAATTGTCCTCTCAAGATGCCTTTATGATTTTAGCTGTAAAATGTTTTGATTTTGAACATTTGTAAAAGAGCATAGATATGTCTTAAGATTCTAACAACTAATTTACAACTTTTTGTAAGGAATGGAAGAAACTGAAAGGTTTTTCTAAAAAATAAACCAGAAGGCTAAATTCAACATTTTATTAGTAATCTTGCTTTGTTATGATTAAGTAAGAGATATCATTTCATTTGTGTAAGATTGCTTGGTAATTTACCTCTTGCAACAACTTATCTCACACGACTTTATTTTAGAAATATTAGGTTGGTACCCATGAAATATAATTTTTTTTACATGTGAACATTTGTCTCCCTGTTTTCGTTATGCTTTTGGTTTTTACCTTAATATATAGTTGAAATGACGACTGCCATAGTCATATTTCTGCAAAGTAGACTTTTTCAAAAGTGTCCCATTTAATTACTTATTTTGAATTTCGTAAGTACATGAATTCAACCCATATATTTTTTATGAGTATAAACTTGGTAATAATGTTGGAAAAGCTGCACGCAGTATAAACCAGTCATTTAGATAAAATACTGTTATTGATTAAAAAGTGCAGTGTTGATTTGAAAATATTCAGTGCTGTGATTTTTCCTTACAAAATGAACCACGAGGACAACCTAAGAGATCTGGAAGAAATAATGCTCTAAAAGCATTGGTGGAAAAGAATCCAAATATATGTGTTATACTGCTAGTACATAAATAAAATGCGTCAAAAATTGAAAATTATGTGCCCATCATTTGTCAATCGGAAAGGCCCAAATATTTCTCTACAATAACGCTAGACCGCATACATCGTACAAAACAATAGCGAAATAAAATGAAATGAAAATATAAAATTTTTAAATCCCCACATCTTATTCACCGGATATTTCGCCAACTATAACCTCCGTTTTTTTAAACATTTACGTCAGTTTTTACAACTTAAATGTATAAAATTGAAGAATTTTGGAAGTATTGAATATCAGTGTTTATTGATTCTAATATTCAGAATTTCTTTAAAGACGAGCATCTATGTATATTCTTGTTGGAGAAAGTGTATTGAAGTAAAGGAGCATATTTTGGTTATATAAACATATTTTGAAAAAAAATCATACAATTTTATATATCTATTTAAAAATATGACTTTTAACGCATACCAACCTAATAAATAAGAGCTAAAATGAAATCACTTAATAAGGGACACAGTGAAAAATTTCTTTCAGGCACAGTTGTCAAGTGTACACGTTTACGGTTTTATATAAGTGTTTTAAGCAAGCCTCAAATGTCAATAGTCATTCAGATCATCGAAGAGTTGGGAACACAATTCATCTATCACTATTCATAACTAACATCACTAATAATAAAAGAACCCTAAAATACAAACACATTTGGTTGATGGGGAATTCATTTTTTGTTCTCTTGTCAAAAGAGCGTATCTGTGGATCTGCAGATACAGTACAAATCCTCCAAAATGTAGTGAAAATCAACCTTTATGCATAAGTTCTAAAAAACCATTGGATAATTTTAAAGGTACGTAAATACCTCTAGGAAGCTTGTAACAATGGGTTATCTATGGCTTCTGCCCTCTCTAACTCGCGTTTTCTTTTGTTCAGTCAAATTGGCACTTTAAGCTAGAACAATGCCATTCGAGAAAAGAACGTCGCTAATGAATAATGTATAATGTCCAACAAACTAGATGATTATACATAACAGTATATGCTTTTAGATAACAGTAGATGTTTCAGGGCCATTGCCACATTAATACATGCCAGAACCAATTCAACAAGCATTTTTTATAGTTCAAGATTACGGAAGATTTACAATTTGTTAAGTAAGAGGGGTTGCATTCATTCAAGAATTTTCAAATTCATTCTCACCCTTTAGCTTGTCTTGTCTCAGAAATCATCTACTGAACATCGAACCAGATGAGTTCGTAAGTGTTTTGGACTTCGATTTACAAAATGTAGAAACCAGAAAGCAATATTTCTACGAAATTTTAAAAAAATATAATAATAAGCTCCAGTAAAAGCATCTCACTTATTTGAGTCGAATACTAAAGGATCATATAAACAATGTACGTAATGCTCTAATAAAAAGAAAAGAAAAAATAAATTTACGTGTGTAAAGTGTAATAAAGATATTGCATTCCCTAATGTTCTTCCTCTTTCACCTCTGTATGGAAATTTTACCGTAAAAACAGAATGTAAACACCCTTGGGTATGAGTTACCCTTCGCTTGAAATTCCGTTCGTTCTTTTTTCGTTCGAGGAATGCCGGGTTAAATATTCTTCAGAAATTAAGGCAAATTAAATTAAAACTACTTGAGAACTCTAAACATTTTTCAGTCAACTTTTTGTTTCTATGAAAGCAACAAATCGCAAGAACTTTCTACACTTTAGTCAACTCGAAATTAAGAAAAATATTTCTACATAAAAAAAAAAGTTAGAATTCTTCAGAAACTAAATTACAAAAAAAAAAAAAAAAAAAAGATTCCTTTCGAATGAGAATAAAAGTCGGTTGGCTGATACATCCCTGAAAGAAACTGATCTGAGTAACACCCTGAATCAAATGATACAGCACTGTGCCGAAGGACAATACCAAACCCCGTTCTAATCCTATCATTCAATTACTTCCTTGGATCCGCTTTTTCTCCATTAGCCTCTTTCTCTCGCTGTCTATTTCAATGGAAAGAAAAGAAATACAAAACAGCTACCAGAGACTTTTCTTGTGACACTTTGTTCCGTTTCTGCGTGGGAGAAAAGTTGAAATTCAATTTCTAAACTTTGTTATTAATTTCGGAAGTTTTTGTTGGATAACTGCTTTAGAAGTTGTGCTCTGGTTTCTTTCATTAAAAATTAGTGACAGTGACTGGGGAGTAATAAAAGAGGAATTTGTGCGTTAGAGAAGAACAGGAAATGAATTGCGAGTTGTTTAATAAAGAAAGAAGAATAACTTGTTCGTTAAAAAAAAAAGCATTAATTTTTTTTAAAAATATATATATATATTTGCATTGATTCTTGTTCTGGTTATGGATTTAATGTTTGTATCCGTTAAAAATTAAAAATGAATATGTTTGTCTCATAAAATATATTTATAAATGTGATACTAATGTATCCAATTTGGATAAGAAACTTAAATTAATATAAAACTAATATAAGTTTTTTTTAAAAAAAAAAATAATTGTTATCGTAATATTACCTTTCTTGAAGGTAACATTTCAACAAATGATATAATACCTGAAAATAATTATTTTGATATAAAGTTATTTTTAAAGTGTAAAGAAACATATTGTGATTTCTTTAACAATTGAAGTAAGAGACAATATAAGTATGGAACAAACTATCTATTCAATTCTTAATGGGATCTTTTGAGCACATTAACAGTCAAATATTGCTTATATTATCCGTTTTCCACATCATAACGGAATCCAGGCCAAAACCTATAACCTAACAGGCAAAAAGATTACTAATATTTTTTCCGTCTTTTAGACCCACCTATTCGAAATTCTATTTTATTCTACCTAGTTTAAGACTGTAGAAATTAAAAAATAATTTATAAAATCAATAAATAACACATAAAATCAATATATTTTAGAAATCATGATAATATAATTATTAAAATAATTCAGTTTTCAAAAATCATTTAGTATTATAAATATTATAATCAGAGCTCTTCATACGAACATTAATTTTCTATAAATAATTTTAAGATTTAGATTTAAAATGCATTGGATATTTTAATTGAAACTTAAATTTATTTCCTCAATGATTTATATGGAATTGTATCCCAAATAAGCACATTATATTTTTGTATACCGTATTATTTCTTTTGTTATACCAAGGTAATTACGTCAACATAATATAAACATGGAGTTTTTAAAAGCGTTTTATTCAAAAATATCGTTTGGCATTAATTCTAAAAATATACTACAGAAAGTGACTTAATTTACAGTATATGGGGGAAAAAATTTTACTGCTACGTAAAAACTCCTTGAAAACATTAGTTTTAGATAAACGGTATTATATGGTTTGAGAATATTATCAGAATTTTACTATCTTCCCGCAATTTTGATGATTATAAAATCAAAAAAGCATTTTATTGGTGATTATTTTTAATAAATATTTTTACTTCGATACACACTCTCTCTCTTCTTCTCTCTCTTTGAAATAAAAACAACTTCAAGAACACAACCTTAAGAAAGAAGCAAATCTTTATGAAATGTTTTAAGAACATGACAACCCAGAAATGGCACATTACATCTCATTTGCATTTAAATCGAGCATTTCAAACCAAGAGGATAATTAAATTTGGGCCTTGAAACAGCAAAACGATGTGTTTTGTTTCCTAATGCTAGGCAAAAGCGGTAATTTCTTTTTGAAGCATTATTCAGTCTAGAAAGGTTTGTTATTTTTTAAAGTATGTTATTCTTATTTTTATTTTTTTGAAGTAAAGTATATTAGGTATTTTTAGAGGATCACAGTACTCGACTAAATAAACATGCCCGTTAAATTTCAAGTCTGTAGATCTAATAAATTAAAAATGTGGGAATCTTTATGTATAATGTCCACTCAACAACCCTTGGAATTTGATTTCCGCAACACTCATTTTTAGTGGATTTATATTCAACAAAAGTAAGATGTTTACCATATTTCAAGTCATAGGTCTAATAGTACAAAAACGAGAACTTTTTCTTTTTACCTATATCGTCCCTTTAATCCGTCGCAATTATCATCTGTTGTCGATTTTTGTTAGGCCCGCTTTTGGCGTATGCTTACTCAACAAAAAAAAACATGCTTATAAATTTCAAGTCTGTAGGTCAAACGGTTCCAAAGGTCTAGTGATGACGTTTCGTAAGTAAATCTCTTTTTTTTTTTGTATATATTGAGAGATATGGATAGACAGATCTTTCCTATTTAACTAGTTGTCCTTTTGTGTTTCTTTAGATCAGTATTTAAGAAAAATATGATTTATAATTAAAGAAAGTATTCAGTTTCCCCGTGGTAATTCCTGGAAAATATCTGTAAAAAGTAGTTCATGCCAAAGATGCAGGTAAACCGGTTACTATATCAATTTCCAGTATTAAATTGTAGTTTTAATTAATTCAATGTTGTAGTTTTACGAGGTAAGTTCATTGAGGAAGTTATAAATTCATTCAGAACCGTAACTCAATATAACAGACACTTTAATCCAAAGATAAGCTGCTATTGTCTTAAATCTTACTATTTCAAGAGATATGAGAATACTATAAACCTAAATTATTTTAAAATTCAGAACTCACAATTAAGATATCCGACTACGTACGGAGCCGTGATTTTTAAAAAGCAGTTAAATGGATTTCATGATATTTAGTGTCACTTTGATTAGAGAATACATGTATAAAATTGTTTTAAGAACATTATGACAAAAAAAAATAATTTAAATACAATGTTTCGGCAAAAAATTAGCTTATAATAACCTTTTTTCAAAATGTTCTCCTCTTATAAAAAATGCTTTTATAATAATAATATTTTATACTTATATAAAGTAAACACTTCTTCAGAGAGTCTGAACTAGGATTTTTGAAAAATTCACATTAATTTTATACTTACCACCAATTGAAATAATTATCGGCGTTTTTTCTTGAAATTTCTCTCCTCTGTTGCAGTAAAATATGGATAAATCCATTTCTAAGTTATATATTTCAAAAATTCTAGTTCAGCATCTGTACAGAGGTCTGAGATGTATACAGGAAAAATATTATTATAATAGGCGCATTTTTTGTTAAAGGAGAATGTTTTGCAAATGGGTCATTCTATTGTCATTTTTTGTCAAAATATTGTACTTAAATAATATTTTATTATAATAATATTCTTAAAAGAATTTTATATACGTTTTCTAATATATACGTTTTTTGACATCTTTTAAACCCATTTACAAATTTTATATGCAAGGATTTTCATTAGATCAGGCGTCGTCAGCCTATGGTACGCGGTACAAATCTCAGTGGCTTTTTATACATTTTCCAATTTCCGAGTAGATTGAAGTATATTACCTTGAAATAGAGCTTATTGTGTTAACACACTGAGAATTATCGAAAGCAATATTTACGAAACTGTCATAAAACCTGGATGATAACTCTAACGAGGAATCAACAGCTATTTTAAATTATTGGATGCCATCGGTGAAGAGTTTTAATTGAAGAAAGTTACATCCCTTCCTCTTTTGGTTCTACATATCTATTCGAAAAAACCTTTCCACATATGAAAATTATTTTGAGTCCACAAAGAAATTGTTTACAAATGAATGATGCGAATTGTGTCATATTGAAAGTACAAAATTATACACTGACATTGCGATATGAAGTAGCGTAGTGCAGACAAAAGGTTCGCATTGAAATATTTACTTTTTTATTTAATTGTATTGAATGTAATGCTTATATTTTACGTCTCATTTATTTCTTTTAATAAAGTTTTTTTTAAAAAATAGGTTCATAATACACACATAAAATAATTTTAATTTTGCATTTATGTTGAATTAATAGCCATATTTTATGTTGCTTATTTTATGTTAATAAATATCCATAAATTATGCAAAATTAAAACATAACAAAATTATAAATCTATATTCTTGGCATCTACTGCGCAACACTTCATGTATTGCCTCGAGAATCAAATTGTTTCAAATATTTCCTATAGTGTGGCACCCTGAATCATATTCATAGATTGGTTTGGTACGCTACAACTGCAAGGTTTCCAACTCCTGCTTTAAATCATACAATGCTATTTAAAGGAAACAAACGTTGCACTTGCAATTGTGCATTCACGGAAAGATTTCAACTGATCAGTAACCACGAAGCATTAAATAAAGTATTTGCAAGAAAATATAGGCAATGAAATGCATTATCATTGTAAAACGTTTCTTCGAAACTACTTCTCTTTCATTGTTATGGAAGTGGCAGCCTAGTTGTCATGGTCACGAACTCGTGGCAGACATGTCATTAGTTTGAACCTAGTACCACTGAAGACCCACCGTGCTGATGGGGCCGATGCTCGTTAAATATGTTGAGTGTCAAATTCCTCCTATTGTTGTAGCTTAAAAGTTAGGGGAGAGGGTGCCAGCTCAGGTGTTAACCTCATCACTTGATCATAGTTCAAAATTACGAGGTTCGTCACCAACCATCCGGCCTTGAGCAGTGTTATAGCTCGACGTAAATGACACTCTCCCACATTATTATAGGACTAGCATATGTAAGATGGAGAATATATATACACTGCTGGCCACCGTAAATGGAACACCAAGAAAGACATGAGATAGCACAACGAAATTTGTTTTGAAGATAACATGTTGACCAAGTATCAAATTATTAAATTTATAGACTTCTGTGAAGTGTGGTTATTGCCAGAATCAGTAGCCAGAGTAGCCACAATTGTTGGAGATCCCCGCTGCCACACGCCTCGGCATTGATTCAAAGAGACTTTGGATGAGTTCTTGGGGTACAGCAGATCACGCAGCTTCCACACGTTGCCAAAGTTGATCTGGTGTGGCAGCTAGGGGGGTCATCTAGGTCAATCGTTGAGCAACCATGAACCACATGTTTTCTATCGGCGAAAGATCCGGAGAGAGAGCCGGCCAGGGAAACAATTCAATCTGGGGATTGACGAAGAACCTTTGGACAATGCGTGCCACGTGTGGTCGCGCATTATCCTGTTGAAATATGGCTGTGGCCAAGACCTGTAGGTAAGGAAGGACAGATGGCTACACGTCGAAGATGTAGCGCTGGCTGTTCAAAGTACCGACAATGCGTACTAGAGAAGTGCGAGAGTGATATCCAATACCGCCCCATACTATAATACCCAGTGTGGCAGTGCATAACGCAGCTGTTCGGCATCCTCTCTCCACGGTGTCTCCAGACTCGAATCCAACCATCGTGGTGTTGCAGACAGATGCGTGATTCGTCAGTAAAGGCAACTTCATTCAATTATACCTCCCACATCCTTCTTTCATAGCACCATTGGCGGCGGAGACGTCTGTGGTTCTGCGTCAAGGGTAGACCAAGCAATGGACATCTTGCGGACAGACCACTCTGCTGTAAATGGCGTTGAATGGTACGCGCAGACACTGAATGATGCGTTACAGACTCAATGTAACCGGTGCGCGTGATGTGTGTCTGCGCTGAAATTCTAATAATTTGCATATCTCACCTCCACTAATGCATGTTGTAAATTTCATGTTATTTGCATGCTTCCTTCAGGGTTTTGCATTTACTGTGACCAGCAGTGTATTTTAAACACATTAACTCAGCGTTTCTCAAACTGTGGGGTACCCCTCCCTTGGGGGCATGATAATTTTACAAGGAGGGGGGGGGCGAGCATATAGAAAATAAAATATTTAAAAAATTACAAATTTACTCAAAGGAAGCAAAACAAAATACATTCTGACATAATAAAAGCGTAATACACATTTCCACTGATATAATATACATAGAAATGCATCAATACTATACAATGTATTTGATAACTAATTTATCAATACTAAGTTAAGAACAAAATTATTATTACTTTTAACTCCCATGGGATTGTCATATACAAAATTATATACATAATGTAATATTTATCTTACTAATTTGAACGGTTTACAATTAAAACCGAATTGTAGCTTTACGTCAAATACGATATTATTGAATTCAATTCATTGTAATTGTATGGAGGGTGTGTGAAGATATTTATGATTGTGAAAATTGGGTCGCAATTACTGAAAGTTTGAGAAGCACTGCATTAACTTATTGAGGTTTTAAATTCTTTTCCCAATCTGAATTAAGAAAACAAAATTTATAGTTATTGCTAGAAAAAGCAATGGTCTTCATTATAGAAATCACCAATTAATAAAATTAATTTATTCGAAATAAGTTAAGACTAAAAGCTGTAATTTTCTCGTTTCATTTTAATGAAGAATCTAACCAGAACATGTTTAAATCTTTCAAACACAAAATCATTTTATATATTTTATAAATATTCAAAAAACAGAGCAGAAAATTTCTTATTTTAATATCATTTATATCCCTACCAGTATTATATATATATATAAAATATGGATCAAGTGTATAATAAATAACGGCAAAGAAGGAGATTCAGAAAACTAAAGTGAGGAAAAAAAAAGAAAGAAAATGCCCGGAAACTATTCTGTGTTCTTTTCAAATCGTCGAACATTTCCTGAAAGAAACTGAAATCAGTTTTGAAAATATAAGACATATTTCTCGAACATTTAGTAGTTGGAAACTCTAAAGAAAAGGAACAAAAGTTAACTTTTAACATAGAATAGGGGGCCATTTAACGTAGAAATTTTATGAGCATTGAAAGGGGTTGCTTTCTATATCCTGAGGCAGTAAACGCCAAGTGGACGTTCCAGAAATCGCCAATGCACCCTGCTGTGTAGAAATATATGTCTGATAGCACAACAACCTAAGAAAGGAACCTTTTTTTTTTCAAACAGGCAAGACATTTCCATTATTATAAGACAATAAATATAGAACTAAATTTATGAATCACAAGCAAAAATTAGATTTTTAAAACACCATTTTTACTAGTTTAAGATAAATCAAGAAATATAAAAAAAAAAAAATTAAGTCAATTCCTACTTAGGTCAAAGAAAAATTTTATTTTAGTTATTTTTTTATTTAATAGTTACAATTAATGTAAAAATATGCATATACATATAACAGAATCACTATATTTTGTGACAAAATAGAAACCGATTTTCCTTTCCATATTTGGTGTTTAACCATTTTTTCTTGTTTGTTACTATTTATTCATTAACTAAATTGAATTATTCTAATAAAACAGTATAGTAAAAAAGAAAACACATTCTCAGAAATTAGGTCATCCCAGGTGGGATTCGAATTCAAGACCTTTGGAATAGAGGTCCAACGCGCTATCCATTGCTATATACATACAGGGATACAACGGACAATTTTCCTTTCTATATCTGCTTTTGGACTGTTATTTTTGTTTGTTACTATTTATATTCCTTTTTTAATTTAATAAACGAATTAATATTTGAGAAAAAAACTGTAATAACATCAAGGGTCATACACTACAAGTTTGAAAAATGTATTTGAACTTGAATGGATGAATAGAAAGTATTTTAATAGTGATTGAAAATTTAAACAAGATATATATATTTATATATTTTATATACTTTGAATTTTTGTTTATTTTATTTGGTTTTTCCTACCGAGTTGCAAAGAGGGAAGGTTGGCGCCTTCAAAATAGGTTAACCCCACTTATTCGGTCCTAAGTCCGAAATTGCTTTTTGACTCGCTAGGTTCTTTTTTATAGTTCCTTTTTTGTATTTTTCTATAAATTCGATCTTCATGTTTTGCTTTTATATTTTTATTACGTTATATCTTGTTATGTTCATTATCTATTATTTCTGGTTTTTGATATATTATACAAATTTCCTTCATATATATATATATATTTAGGAAGAGAGTGAACTAATAGTAGAATAAAGAGCCTAATTACAGCCTCACGAAAAGAAAAAAAAAACATTGAATACAACAATTTAAGGACATTTTGACAAAAAAAAAATATTTAAATACAATATTTCGGTAAAAAATTTACTTAGAATAACCTTTTTTCAAAATATTCTCCTTTTGTGAAAAATGCTTCTATTATAATAATATTTTGCCTGTATATAGCTCAGACCTCTGTACAGAGGCTCAATTATGATTTTTGAGAAATTCAAATTATTTTCAGAGTTACAACCCATTGAAATATAATTATCGGCATTTTTTTCTTAAAATTTCTCCCCTCTGTTGTCGTAAAACATGGATAAAACCACTTCTAAGTTATATATTTCAAACATTCTAGTCGAGCCTCTGTACAGAGGTCTGAGCTATATACAGGCACAATATTATAATAGAAGCATTTTTCACAAAAGGAGAATATTTTGAAAATTCGTCATTCTATGTTCATTTTTTGTCAAAATATTGTACTTAAATAATTTTTTATTGTAATACTATTCTTAAAACAATTTTATTTACATTTTCTAATCTAAGTGACACTAAATATCATAAATATTATCCATTTACACACTTTTGCAAACTCACGGTTCCGAACGTAGTCGGATACCTTAATAGAGTGTACGGTCCCCTCTTTCCTATAAACAGCCCTCACACCGTGAGTTATACTTGAAATAAGGGAAATTATGAGTTCAGGTGACAATACATCCCACTCGTTCATAAACTCTGTTTTTAAGTCTGGGTGGTTCTCTGATTGGATTTGGAAGTTGCAATTGCCTTCCCCAGAACATTCCAGGTATGTTCTATACCAGTGATCTTCAAACTTTGCCGACTTATGGAACACTTAGAGCTATACGGTGTTTTGTCGTAACCCCATTCAAAACACACACTAAAAAGAATAAATCCCGAAATGATATTTAAAGTAGATCAACATGTTTTTTGCCCTTTATATATATATATAAAAAAATATTGTATTTGTTAAAAAATTAATGATTTCTTAGTAATAATTTGTTCAATATTAAATTATAATTAGAGTCACCTATCCATGCTTTATGTGTAGTAACTGAGATATGTGCTTGTATTTTTTTACACAAAGAATAGAAATAACTTTTTTGAAATTATTGGCAGCCTCATTCCATATTCTGCGTATAATTTGTTTACATATTTTACTTTGTAACCACTTATACGCTTGGAAGAACTTTTCACTTACATGCATTACTCTGAATGGTAGTGAAATGTTCATACCTGTGTGAGAAATCTCATTACTTTGCATGAATTTGCAACCTAAATTTAGGAGTAGTTCTTGCTTAAAGATAGATTTTAACATCGAATCTTTTGATATGTCGATGAAGTTTTCCCTCTTCATTGTGGTATTTTCCCCTCAAATGAAAAAAGGTGCTTTTCTCCCATTAGAAGCCTATTTAAATTTGCAATAAATTGTACTAACAAAAAAAAAAGTTTTGACGTTGAACCCATGATATAGTACACAATAAAACATTTACAATCTAGAAAGTAACTCAAGAGAAGTTTTTTTAATATTCATTTATTGTTATAATAAAATTTTATAAAAAAATAATAGAAAAAAAAATTTTAACATGTATAAATAGATTTTTCAGTTTTAATGACCGTGATCAAGTTTAGATATTTATGATAAATAAATTTCGCAGAGAACGTGATTTCATTTTGCATATGCATTTATAATTTTCTTTACAATTTTTTATTACGATTTCTGGAATTTCTGGGTATGTCTCGTGGATCCCCAGGTTGTCGTGGAACACAGTTTGAAGATCACTGCTCTATACGAAAGAAGTCTGGAGATCTAACTGGCCAATTAATCCGGTGAATATCCTCACTTTCCAGAAATTCGTTGACCATATGAGTTCTATTCGCCTCGCGTTGTCATCCATTTAAACAAAATCTGGGCCTACTGCGCCGGGGAACATAGGGTTTCAAGACCTCATCTCTATACATCACAGCAGTGGCAGTGCCTCTTGCAATGACATAGAGGTGCGTGAGACTATCCAACGTGATACCTTTCCAGACCATCACGCGTAATGGTCGATTTCTCGGACATTGGAGGGCAAATGTGGCCCTAGTTCTATTTTCGGTATAAAATCAAGGTGCGAGGCCTGTTTATCTTAAACAGAGGACCAGTTTTTTTTTAATTTACTTCACTCTGTAACTGTTTTTCATATCTTCCAAATTCGATGAGTGTTACGCACTATCCTACGTTTGAATTTTAAGTATTGAATGGTTATTTTTCTGCACTGTATCAGCCCTATATACATACCAAATTCCATTAAAATCTGTCCAGTAGTTCTAGAGATAATCGATAAAATCTAAAAATTATCTTAATTTTTAACAACAGTGTATTTCTTGGCCTTTCATAATTAATTTGTTTTAATAGGGATATGTATGTGACTAATCAGTCCATGAAATACAAAAGAAATTGACGAAAAATCTAAAAAAGAATGGTTTGACCACAGAATATTTTAACAATCAAGAACTAGAACGAACAAACATCTCCGAGTCAAATTATAAGAATCGTTTATATTCTAATGAAATATTACCTTCTTCTTTTTCTTTTACCATTAACTTCTAAGAATCTGATATTTATGATGTTCAGAAAATCCCACTTCATCATAACTACGCAAAGGGGAAAAAGTAAAATTCAATTTTTCATCGAAAAATAAGAATTTTCGCATTCAATTTTCCAAATGTCATCCATTACCATACTTAGACCATTCATTCTGAATTAGTTTAGTGTGTACTTAGCTAAAAATACCGTTCCTATTTCCAGTGCCATGAATTATTACTTATGACGCGTCATTAAAGAATAAGTTTAGCAAAAGACATGATTAATTCGACTAAACAAACCAGAGAAACGACATTTTGAAGAATGAAATCCATAATTGGTCCTACTATCCTTCCGTTCCATTTTTTTCTTTTCATATTTTTCTTCCACTGTGTTTGGGGATTAACCCAATTATAGTTCGAATCGAACAAATATTTCGCATCGAATATATTATATGGGAGGCAGTTAGAACAAATTATTTCAGAGAAATATTTTGAAAAATATTTGATTTGTTTCTTTTCCCCTTTATTTGTTTTCCATGTGATTATTCTTGTATTTAAAATGGTTTAAAAGATTGCTAATTAGTTTTAGAAGCTAAAACATTTAGCCAAGCGAACATTTTTAACGTTTCTTAAATTATTTTTAAGAAAGTTTTATTAAATAACTGTTTCCTTTACAAAAACGTTTTTTTTTTTAATTATCCTTTTTAAAACGTGCGACATAGCCATCCTGTGATGACCATGTCGTGCCGGTTCCGCGTAAGCTAGAGGTGTGGGATTATCGAAATGATGAGACATAATAATTCTTAATACAACTTTTATTAAGAATAACTTATATTACTTAAATTCTAATTTGACAATTTTAATTAAAGTGAGAGTCAAGCCCAAATTAAATCACGTATTCAAGTCAGATCACGCAACTAGATCCTTTATCCCAATTATCATTAATAATCCTATTCATCTAATTACTTATATCCAATATTACCTTTTTGCAGATCTCCTTCCTTTACCTAAAGAGATATATATCTTTCGCTTTATATATGAAGATTCCAACTTCTTTATATAGGATTTCTATTCCTTCTAAAGCTATCGGACCGCTAACTCTTGATCTGCAAGATTTCACACTAAGCTTTGTCACGCTATCGATCAGAATGCTTCCACAATACTATCTCTGAGCCTGCCGCGCTATCTCTAGGCTTGCCACGCTATATACTATCATCAAAGCTTCTATCCTTTTATAGTATATCTCATTTACATATTATGATCGTTTATCTTCTTGGTATTGGGTTGGAAAAGTTTTGCCATTAATCGTGGCCGTCAAAGAACATAGGAGTTATGTTAACAGAAAGACGCGAGAGACGTCACAAACGAAGGCAAGAACGTTTAGTTTGAAAGAAAACGTTCAGACTAAGAGATTAAAATATTTTTTTAAAATCCTATTAACTTTGCTTTATTTTTATAAGAAGCTTGGTATTCAAGACGTTTTAAAATAATTATAAGAAATTTCCACTTGCACGGAAATAGAAAAACTTGATAAAAACAAAATTTCTAAGGCTTACAATGTTATATTTTAAATCTGAATTAATGTACATTAATGTTATTTAAAGTACAGAAGTTAATTAAATGTCCCATTATGCTACATAACTTGTATGGCGTGTGTTAAGTTTAAAAAAAAAAGAATAAATGAAATATTATTGCGCATTTTCAAATAAAATAGTAAAGCTGTGAATAATTTATTTTAAATATTTAGCATTTACTTAACAAGCTTTAAAATGAAATCCCGTTTATTTCCATATATAAGTTGATTCGTATATAGGAAGAAAGTGAATTTCTTCTTCAAAAATTTTCCGGGAATTCAAAACTTGTATGTAAGGCGAAAAAAAAAAAAAAATCAATTCACTTTAATTTTTAAATGTGTTGCATAAGAGTGAAATGTTGCCAAACAGAGGAATACTTTTCAATCAATTTGCTGCAAAGTAAAACGTCAGACGCTAATCACTATAGTTAAATTCCTTGAAGTGTTCTCTGAAATTAATATTATTTTCCCTTTCAATTGTTGTCTATGCTAGTTACTAGACATTCTGAACCATTTTATTTTTGTTTGTTAGGAAAAAAAGCGGGACGAGAAATCTGTAAACGGAATGTGTTCATTGACCTTTGTTTCAAGAGCTGGAAGAAAAATTCGATGCATGATAATCATTTGCATTCAGACATCCCAATAAGTAAAAATGAATTTTACGAAATATTCGAAATCTTGGGTTCAGACACTGTTTTGAAGGATTAGTTTGATTTTTTTCTTCTTTTTTATATAATTTTTTTTTTTCAAAGCACCTAAATACTGGTAAAATATAGACAAATGATAAAATCCGATTGTTCTTGGCTAACAGAAAATACTACAGAACCAATTTTTTTTTTTTCAAAAATTCGTTTTTCAGTGATTAGCGATTCCGTATACAAGCCGAGACCTTTACTAAAATTTCAAAAATTTACAGTTAAAACACGGAAATATGCGGTATTTTTAAAAGGAAAACCAATAAATACCATTCTTATTAAATTGAAAAAAAAATATGGCATTAACGTACATTTAAAATATTGAAGTTGAAGAATTTTCTATTAAATTTTATCACAACATAATATTTTTTCGCGTCTTTTTTTTATTATTATTTGAAAGAGAAATACCCCTAAAAAATTAAGTTTTTTAGTTTCTGAATCTCATCCTTTTCCTCTATTCTTATAAAAGTTTTTTCTTAATGCCTTTCTTGATGAATATTTTCTTTACATTTTGAAGTAAAAAGGACTTATTAGCTTCATCATAAATGTAAATACTTATAATTCCATCTAACAATATCATTACTTATGAAGTGCAGTGCTGACATCAAAATTAACCAGTTTTAAATCAAATATCTTTTTTTGTCAAAACTTCTTCTTTCGTTCAAGAAACTAAATACATTTTATATTCTTATTTATTCTTTGAGACATTTTGGTTCAGAAAATCACCATAAATACTCATCCTCTGAAAAAAAACCAGTAATAATAATTTCAAAAATTTTCAAAAATATATATTTTTTTATTTGACATTGCAAATCAAAATCTTGTGCGATAACTCGCCAAAAAGTGGCAGCCCTTACAAAAAGAATCGGAGGGCCAGCGCCTTAGTGCTTTCAGGCAGAGCAATTGGAGAAAGGTGAAAAAAGAAAAGTTCAGCGGCTATTGTTGCCGACAGCCTTTCCGAAATAAAGATTTCCTCTATTCTTTGCACCGACCTCGCAATAAAAGAAAACAACAATAAAAATATTTGCCGGAATTGAACCGGGATCAAAGGCAGAGGTTTTTATCGCCCTGCTGTAATGCGTTCAGGTTCTATTTTTAAGCTTTATTTTCATCAGTCTTTTCGCAGAGGGGTTCCTTTTATTAGGATTCAGTTGATTGTTGTCACCTAAGCTGAAATACACTCTCGGAGAAATGCCTGCGTTGGTTTTAGCAAAAATGCTCGATAGAAAAGAGAAAGTAACGATTGTTATAGTGAGTATTGTTTGAGTCCATTAAAGATTATACGGTTCACAAGGGATTCTGAATAAAGTATTTTATCTAGAAAATCATTAAAATCTTAAGGCAGTGCTTCTTATACTAGGGATCTCGACTTAAAATGGGGTAGCGTGAAATTCAGCTGGGGTCGTCAACAATTGTAAGATTTTTGATCTATCTTTTCGCATAAAATAAGTTGTTTGCCAATAATAGTAATAATAATAACTTAAGGTATCCGAACACGTTCGAAGTATTTTTTAAAAAATAGCACACTAAAACATTATAAATGCTTTTTTTAGGAATCAATACCAATAAATACTAATATTTATATATAAGTAACAGTAATTTTAAAAGTGTTTCCAAATTTTACAAAAAACACAATTATAAGTGAAATTTTTGCAATACTACTGAAAAACTTTAATACAATTACAGAAAAAAATAATAAACTTATATCAGTAAAAGTATTAGTAAAACAAATTAGATGCACTTATCTAGAAAGTGTACTTAAATTTTAATGTTTTATTAAAGTTTAAAAATTTTAGGGCTAATCGATTCAAAATTATAAAAAAATGTGACATTCTTTATGAGACCATTATTTAAATAACAGGTCATAACTCAATAAATATTCATACAATAAGAAATAAGTACATTCTCTATAAAATAGCATAAGTATCAGGTTCAAAATGTTTTAAAGAAATACTTGTGTAACATTTTGAGTTATCAGACTCGCTATGCTAGATTTTGAACAATTTAAATGCCCACATCTGGTAGATTCAAGATCTTCATTTTATAAAATTTTAATAAAGTTTAATGGTTTTAATCTGTTTATAAAATTGATTAAAACTTGGCCTCTAGGTTGAGGAGGGAAAAAAAAGTTTGTTTTCTGAAGCGAAAAGATAGCTTTGTTCAATAAAATAAAAAAATAATAATATGTCTTTTCACCGAATTAGCTCATTTTAACGTGTTTGGATACTTTAATCGTTTATTTAGATTCTTATGGAAGAAAGCCATCGTATCGGGTGTGACTGTGTTCTAGGGTCCCAAATTATGTCATCTAGAGCCATCGAACAACCCCTTCCCCTGACCTTTATTGTAGAAATCCAGCACGCCAGTCAAGCCTTCATTATCATCCAAAACGACATTTTCGTTTTTAAGAACTATAAAATCAAAGTATGGATTCGATCTAAAGAATATTCAAGAAGCTCTTCGACTATTATTTCAATATTTAATAACATAATTAAAGACAACCAAGCACATCCTTCCCATTGATACTCAAATCTTGTATATGACATTGTTAATAAAAGGTGGTGATCTCAGAAGTGAGTTTAAAATAACCACACTTAATAAACAGGTTATAGTTTATGTACAATTTGTCCCGTGATTACCTTGTATGATACTTTTTCAATTCTTACTATTAGCTCAACTCTCTATATATTTATTTATTTATCTTGGTGGAATTTTCATTCGTTAATAAAATACATTTTAAAGGCTCAATCGAGCTGAAATTTTATACACATAATTATTTTGGATGACAATGCAGTAATTTAATTATAATTAATAAAAATTAAATGATTAAAACTAATCATTTAAAGAATTATAATTACAGCCACGTTGGTATTATTTTTGGCGACTTAGAGACCCTTTTGGCATTTGTGAACCGAAGTTTTATATACATGATTGTTTTCGATGACAGTGCGATACTTTAATGAAAATTAATAAAAATTAATTACCAATTAATGTTGTGGTTCTGCCATAGGTATATGTATATTTATATTAATTGTAACTATTTAATAAAAATAGCTAAAGTAAAATTTTCTTTGCTGATCTAAGTAGGAATTGACTTAAAAAACTTTTTTTTATATTACTTGTTTTATATATATATATATATATTATTATTTTGCTTCTTAATTAAAATTCTATATCGTTTTCTTCAAAGCAAAAATTTATTGCTCATGTTTTTTTCCCCTGCAAAACATTAATGTACTACAATTAAAATACATAGAAGTACTCAAGCGTATGTAAACTTTGCGCAATGCATATGAGGTCGTACAAAACTTTAGTAGAAAAAATAGGGTAGCCACCCCGAAAAGCTTTAGATAATAGATTTAGATTTATTGCTGAAATTAATATTCTAAACTAACTGTTCTTAAATTAACAAGAAAAAAATAATTATTTATCCGTAATAATCCATCAAAACAGAGTCGGATTGTAAAAATAATGCCAGAATATAGAGATAAACATACTACTGGAAGAAATAGGATCAAAAGCATACCAGTCAAGTGATATTAATTATTTTTTAATTACGTTCTTAAGGCATTTTTTTTAATATTATGAAAAAATGTCATAACATGATCATTACTTCCGCCAATCGCTCGCTTGATTTATTGTTTATTAACATTTCACTTTGACAATACAAAGTAATTTTTTATCTCATAACTTTGAACCGCAGTCAAATGATGAAGATGATTTCCGAACCAGCATTCCACTCTCCAAACATCCCCAGCACGTCAACTAAATAATTGTGAACCTCTATAGATTTAATTCATACAAGAATATTTGTACACATTATCACTATAATGGCAACTAGACTCGCGCGCGCGGACACACGAACTTCCGGACCCGACCTATATTCATATGTATTTCTATTAATCATTTTAGGGAAAAATAACTCTTAAACTGTTGTTGGAGTTTAAATCCACCTTCCGTAGAGATAACTTAATTTTATTCTAATTTAACTACAGTTTGCTCCCTAGCAAAGTGTGTATCAAGTGACTTTCGGAAACCTTAGTGCCTTTGATAAGAAGATTTTGAAGCGACTGTCCAGTTGACCCAGGTGAGACTTGACGAGTGCTGTTTCATCGGATCACACAGTTAAGAGCTTAATTATTTTTCTTAGGAATTTAAGGTAGTCAATTAAGTTGATTTTCCCCTTGGCTAATTATTTTGATTGATAGTAAATTGATTGAACCAAAATAAAATTATTTATTTTTATAGTAATGTCTGTTTATTTGGAGTCCCAAACATCACCGGTGTCTTTAAGATCACGATGGCTTGACAAAAACAACACCGGCCATGAATTTTCAACTATAACTACTTGGCCAACATGATCCATGTCGACTACTTGACGTTATTCGTTAAGATTTGTGTGGTCATTCTCTATAATTAAAGTAACTCTAGAACTAATAAAGTTTGACTGTATTATCGATAAAACTTTTACGTTACTTTTAAGTTAGGTGAAGCAGTTGTTAAGATGGTGAAGCAAAACATTCCATTTTGTTTTGTCTACATTGGCGCCAGCCAGCGCATCTCGCTTATAATTTAGTGCTCTGATCGGTGTAATCACTGTTTTATATTACGCAGAATAAAACTAGATTTTGAAGGGAGAGGTTGTGTGGCAATGTCTATCTCTATTTGAATAGATATTGATAATGATTTCGTGTTAATTTTATCTAAAATGATTTTTGTGTTACATAAGGGAAACTGAGGACTACCTGTTTATAAAATTCTTATTAACATTTTTGACTCATTCAGTGAAGAATCTTTATTCAAATTCAGTATTAAGCAACAGCAAGTTTAAAGCCCATTAACTAAACTATTACTTTTTTAATTATAATATAAATGATCCTTGTTTTTTTCTTACTATTTGTTTTTAATGTATATAGCTGTTATTCTATTAAATCAAATACTGTACGATTTATGAAGTGGAAACTTGACAATATTCTAATACTCATAAATATTCACATTAATTAAAGTAGTAACAAAAAATAAATAAATAAAATAATGGGAAACTGTAAAATTAAATTAAATAAAAAATTAGGAGAAAACGAACAGCTGAACTATTCCACGATGTCAGAAACGAAAGCTGTATGTAATCTTTTACTTTGTTTTATTTTTATTTTCATCTCACTAGAAATTTTTATTCCTGAACTATCTTTTTTAAAAACATCAAAAACGCGTTAGATAATTTTCATGTGGAACAGCAAACATAGCTCGAATTTCATTATGTTAACATTGAAAAAAAAAGATGCTGAGATTAAGAGTGATTTAAAACCTATCAAGGAAAAAAAAAGCGAAATACGCTTAAAATTATGGAATACACTCTCTATAGCAGTGCTTCACAAACTTTCAATATACATGACCCACTATTCAATCATTTTTTTTCATCTCGCCCCCTCCATACAATAACAATGTACTGAATTCAATAATACTATACTTTAACACTAAAGCTACAATTCGACTTCAACTTCTTATGTGCCACCGTATAAAAACGTCTCACTCAGCAAAAGCATTAATTTTCTGGACGTATATACACGTCTTTCCGAAGTACGATCTTTTCTGAGCAGTGATATCCATAGAATTATTCCGACGGCATTGGAATACTATAAAAGTACCTTCATAATGTTTGCGAAGAACTTATTTATTTCAGAGGATTTGCTTTTTTATTTCTTTTCTCCCCGTCAAAAAAACATCAAAATACGTTAGTCTACGTGGTAAACGGTGGGGAGTGAATAGCGTAACTTTTAATCGGCAGTTAAGGAATTATTTATAAACTGTACAAAAAATTATCAAGATAAGTGTTAATACAAGCCCATGGGGTGACTGATAATTATCTCAAACTTGTTTTCTTAACTTAATATTATTTAATTAATGCCAAAATATATATTGTACAGTACTGATACATTTGTAAGTGTATTATATATTTTATTATATCAGAAAGTATTTTGTTTGTTTACTTTCAGTAAATTAATAATGTTTTTAAATAACCCTTTGTTTTTTTGACTTTTCAATATGCTCGCGCCCCTCTTGTAGAATTATCGAGCCCCCCAGTTTGAGAAACGCTGCTCTATAGCAAAAAAGAAATGACCCACTGAGTAGGAGCTGTGTGATTGCGATAAAAATTGGTGGATGTGATGAGAATACGTAGAACAAAAACGATTAAAATCTGAGAACAATTGAATAATTACTTAAGACTTTGATAGTTGTAAAGGAAGGAAATCAATAAAGCGTTTGTCCACCTTAGGCTTGAATGTAAGCTATCAACCGAAGGAGCATTTACTGATAAGTTCCTGGATTGTGCTGTGCGAAATTTAGTGCCAAACTGTCTTTAATTGTTGGCCTAAATTTTCAACATTCCACGAGGGTTGTAATCGCCTTCCGATAAAATCACAAGTCTATGGGAAGAGATCAGGTGACATAGCTGGCATTGTAACTATTGGGCAAGCTTGAAAACAAAACAATTCATGGCAACACGTGTCATGTGCACCAGGACATTATTGTGTTGAAAAGTAAGTCCTGGGCGTCACAAAAGGAGCTGTGACACATCCGGTCTAGGGATATCATCAACGTATTGCTGTGCTGTCAACGTGACATAAATGACTACCAAACTGTTCCGTCTATCAAACGAGATGGCACCCCAGACCATAATGACCTGTAGTGGTACTGTGTCGTATTCGACATTCAGGGCAGGATCCCCGCTCTGCCCTGGATGTCTCCAGACATAAGTGAGGTTGTCGTCAATGCACAGTTGGAAATGGGACTCGTCACTAAAAAGTGTATGTCACCAGTCAGCGCAGTTCCACATTCATCGAACCTGACACTACTGTAACAAACTTGAATGAGTACAAACGTGAGATACGCTGTGTAACGGTTAGCGTGAGTGGAAATCCCATTCTCTCTGCTGTCTGTGGAAGGTCATATTGGACACATGTGAGGGCTACACGCTGGATAGCTCCTAACGATGAATTCAGTGCTTTGACAGCTAATTCTTTTTACTGTTTTTTTAAATATTTGATAGCAAATGAACACGATAACTGAATTTCATTTCTTAATTATTTATTAGTTGTAGTGAATAATTTTTGTCTTAATTTAATACAAGTAACCATTCCCTTCAAAAATTAATCTTCATTCAGGTGTGCAATTATATTAAACAATTATACTTTTAGAGCTAAATCCGTTGACAATCACGCTTAAGTGATGTTAACAATGCAATAAAAAGAATTGACAGTAATTATTATATACTCATTAAATCAGTGCTTCTCAAACTTTCAATGTTTGCGACCCAATTTTCAACCAATTTTTTCATCGCGCCACCCTCTGTACAATAACAATGTATTGAATACAATAATAATGTATTATGTAGCTAAAGCTACAATATGACTTAAATTATAAAATTTACAAATCATAAAGATAAGTAATAAATTTTGTACGTAATTTTGTATATAACAAGCTTATGGAAATCACAAGTAATTATTAAACCTGTTCTTAACTTAATATTGATACATTAATTATCAAATACATTGTGCAGTACGGACACATTTCTGAGTATATTATAACAATGTAAGTGTGTCAGAATGCATTTTGTTTTGTTTCTTATCAGTTAACTAGTAATTTTTTCTTTATAAATAATTTATTATTTTCGACTTTTTACTATGCTCTCCCCCTCGTAGGATAATTACGTCCCCAAGGGAGGCATGCCCCAAAGTTTGAGAAACACTGCATTAAATGTGTAATAATACACAGAAAATGAAACCCTTGCATAGAAAACTATAGTAAAACTCTCCATCAATCTCTTTTGATTGGAATTATCATCAGCACAAACCGAACAGAGGAAATTGAATCGAGTTTCAAACTTCTATATCATAGAAATCTAGTTGACTTAAATTATAGACAAGAATGTTTTTATCTGTATTTTTCTTTAAAATGCATCAAAAAGTAAAATCATCGTAAAAAACAACAAAAATGTAAATATTTCATTTTGATTCGTATGATCTGAATAGCTAAGTTCAGTCGTAAAATAAATCAAATCACTCACCTGCGAAAAATTCAATCCGTTCAATGGTAAACACTGTTCTTCCACTTTTTCTACAGCTGCAGTCTTCTTCCGCAACCTCTCTGCCTCTTGAGCTAGATACAAATCCAACACTGGCACACCTCTAGATCTGACATCACTCTCTGTTAAGGAATTCACCATTAGCATCACCCACACTGGCCTCTTCCTCTCCCAATTGCCCGCAATAGCATTGAACAAATAATCTGCATAGAGTCCTCTGCCACGTTGGTCTTTGGTCATCCAATGGGGCATCATGCCTCTGACATACTCCAAGTGTCTCTTCAGGCGACTGTAGAGGTCGCCAGGGAGAACATCGGATAAATTCTTGCCATGGGGCAGCATTTGGCAGGAGGACAAAGCTGATACGGTGGTGGGATTCACTAAGTCTAGCTCGAAGTACACGTGGCTTGAGATAGCGAAGGCTTGCTTGGCATTGTCAGGAATAGAGTCCCATACTTTAGTGTATGGCACATGAATCGTGCCGAATAAATAAGAGGGAGGCTCACGTTTGATGGTCCACAGAAAAGAGAAGGGGTCACCATCCTGAAAATCAAAGCAAATACAGAGAGATGAATACTTATTAGAATAATATATATACTAAATAATGAATTAAAGTTTACTTTTATGTATGCGGCTAACAATTTCATGAAAATATATTTCTGTATATGTAAAATATTCCTTACATCAATGTTAAAATTAAAACAAAGAATGCTTAATGCTTAGAAAAATAGAACTGTTAGAACTGTTTCGCTTAGCTATGTGACGTTAATAAAGAAACATTCAACGATTTAATATAATGAGCTTACAATATCCTTTCCTCATTTATTGGACAATTTCTGTAAAGAAAAAAATGGAATTTTTTAGCAAAACTCTTGATAATATTATTTATATTCATTTTTTTAATTCATTTTTTACCATTATTTAATTACATAATTTTTTTTTTATCACAAGGCATTTGTGTTGAATTTACGTTTTATTCTTTGAACAACTTGTTTATTCAAGCCATTTGGATTAAATTTTATTGGGTTTTCAATGTTTATACATGTCTCCTATTTTGTGCAATTATTAGTATAATAGATTTTTTGTGCATGGTAATTAAATATCTTATGTAGAATATGTATATTTAAGTGAATAAAGATTGATTGGAAAAAATTCCCCAGTAGAAAAAGTTCAAATTAATATAAATTAATTCCATTAATGAAATAACCAAATAAAGAGTCATCATATATTAGACATTTTAAATTTTCTTATTTTGTTTCAAAAGCATATATTAAAGTATTGGCATTTAGTGTACTTTTCAAGTTGATTACAAAATCAACACTAAGGTTTGCCTTCAGGGTCGATCAAACATTTTGACCTTTTCGAAAGCCAAAGACTGCCACCGTCATATGAGAAATATTCATTCTTTATTTTTGTTGTTGTACAATAAATGATAAAATTCCTATTTTTACATTTGAAAGGCTCAGTTCAAAGAACTGGATTTGTAAGATTTTTAAATTTTTTAACGGCACTATATGGGTACATTCCCAATGCCAGGCAAGCATTGGTAACGTATATAGTGCATGAAACCTTTAAAAAACTTTAAATACAAATCTGGCTTTTGATATTAAAACGTGATTTTGATGAAACATAAAATATACTATGTCGGGTTTTTGTTTCAATTCTATGGAAGCCATTTACGACCCTGCATTCTTATGTGATTCCGAGTCGTCTCTGTACTCCTTACACACCTTGCAAGTTTGATGGTGTGGTTACGAATCTCCCTATAGATATTGTGGAAATTTCTATAATAAGCTCTACTTTGTTTAAATAGTATTATTTGAGCATTTACTCTTCGCATGATTTACATTTTTTAGGTATTATACTGTATGAAAATTATCGTAAATGTTGACTTTTACTTTATTTGTTGGTAGGAATATATGCCCATCGCTTAGGAAAAAAACAACTATTCAACAAAATATCATGTGTCGAAATTTCTTAATATTTGTCATTTAAATGATCGAAAAATAAATTTTATCAAATGATACTTACATATACAAACATTTATACTCAAATATGTATTTAAATGTAGAAACATATTTTACTTTTTTATAGCTCATACATCTATAACAACTTCGATACTACACTGCAAAATTTAAAATTTTAACAGGAATAAAATCCTATTCTATTAAGAGTTCTAAAATTTATTTACACATATTTATGGTACAAAGTACTTTTTTTTCAAAAGTAAAGAAAATAAATTTCTTAGAAATTATACAATCACCATATTACTAGTAACATAAGTAAAATAAAGAATACAATAGCAAATAAAAATATTTAAGGAAAATAACGGTTCTAATACAAACGAAAGTAAATATCTCTATAAAATATGTATTAATTAACGTCTATATTTCTTTTTATATGTATTGATATATATATGATACGGTTAAACGATTCACTAAGGTTTAACATGAATGAGTAAAAACATCGAATAGGCCTAGAACATAATCCTGGGTTTTTCAAGTTTTTTTTTTTTTTTTCGTAACAACTTTATGTTTGAAAGGAAAAAGTTGTCAATTATTATATAAGTTATAATAAATAAAAGAAAAAATTACGAAAATGCCTCAGAAATTCTGAAACATTTCTACAATTAACTTAAATTTTCATAATTTTCGGAAATCAATGCCGGTAACTCATTCCACAAAATTATATAATTTGTCTTTAAGGATCAACTTTTTCCCTTCGTCAGGCGCACTTCTAAGTGAAAAAGAATGACACACCTGGCCTGAGAGCCAACCTAATTATTTTGATTCACCCCCCTAATAAATTTTAATTTAAAGCACCGGTAGGGCTTGCCTTGGGTAAATCCCCTTTAGGGGGCTCACCTTCTTTAGGTGGGTACGGATGTCACAATCCCGAGGTACCCTCTAATGATCTTTTCTTTTTCCCAAGGAGTTTACTATCTTTGGTAAACACGGGTGTCACGACCCCGGGGTACCCCAGTGATCCTTCTCTATTTTCGACCCTCTATCTTGTCATTCAATTTCTCCTTTTCTTTTCCCGTCCAGACCACATACCTATGAATGTTTGGCGCAGTATAGCCAAAACTGGCTCTTGCGCCATAAAACACCAAACTCACTCACACACTCACTTGCCTTGGGTAAAGTCTAAGGAAAGCAAACACACCAACTTGCACGAAAAAGAATCAATTTAATGAACAAATTGAAGTTTATTTAAACTAAAACAACCAAAAAAGCTAATTTGACACAAAATGGAACTGAGAAGTGGAATAAGAAAGTATCACAAAAGAAAAAGACAGGAAACACAAAAAGTATAAAGTATTTTCAAATGTGAGACCAACATTAAAATATATTGTTATATAAAACAAAAAGACTTATTTTAAGTAAAATACATGTGATTGCAATAAAAATATTCTTAAAAAATCCCTTTTGAAGTTATGTGAGTGAGTGAGTGAATATTAACGTCGCACTGTTCAGCTACACGAGGGCTTTTGAACCATGGTCAAGTGACGTGGACGACACCTGAGCTGGCACCCCCCTCTCCTAACTACCACACCAACGGGAGGACGTTTCAGCTCTCGACAGATTTAACGTGCATCGCTGCCCTACACGGCGGGTCTTTAGTGGTATTGGGCTCGAACTCATGACATGCCTGCCATGGTCTGATACCATAACCACTGGGCTACCGCAGCCCTTTTTGAAGTTATGAAGTTATCCCTTTTGAAGTTATATTCCATATGAGTATTTTTCAACCATTAGAAATAAACATATCTGTTTGTATTTTGTTAAATTTGCAAACTTTTGCTCAGAATTCCAGACTTTCTATTAAAATGAAATTTTTATACTATAACAAAAGTATTTATAAGAAATAAAAATTTTTTATTTCAATCATATTGCTTATACAGTAAAAAATAGAGTTTAATGTAATTTCCCCCCAAATTAAACTTATACAACTAAAATATATCTGGTTATTATACTGAAATTCAATTTAAATGTTGGTAAGGTTAATCTGGGAAGGAGAGAGAGAGGGAATGTTGCCAGAGCCTGTAAGACAGGTTTGACTTCTTTACGATAGATGGAGACACCACCAATCTCCACCTCCACAATTTAGGCATGGAATCGGAGTATTCAACGTAAATAAAATATAAGTATAAATTAATTATTTTTTTTAATTGAAATTTTTAAAATATATAAACAGATGTAAAATAAATTCTTTAGTACGATTTTTTTGCCTTACATTTACTAAAATTAATCTTTAAAAAAAAAACACCATACATTTTAATTTTGAAAATGATTAAGATAAAGAAAAAAAAAATACAAGAATCAAAATATAATTTAAATTCTTTCGTAATTGCTTAAACGAGACAGAATTACCACGTTAACTGGAGATAAAAAAAAGTGTTTAACACTAGCTTTTTTTGAGGACACTCATTTTCAAAAACATGTTTTTCGGGAAAAAGAAAGAAAAAGAAAATACTAGAAACAAAACGGAATGTTATCTCATTGATCGGTATTATTCAAATTTAAAAAAACAATGATTTACCTATAATTGATTCAGCTTTTTTAACATTTAATTAGTTTTTATTTTAGCTTACCTTCAATTAAAAACTGTTAACATGATGAAAAAGTGCTCGAAGCTAATAGAAATTAATTAAAATTTTTAATTATAAGAGTTTTTTTTATAAAAAAAAAATCACTTATAGATTAATTTAATTAGAACACAAAAAACACAACTTTTAAATTTAGCTGGCAACATGCAATTTTCATGCAACAAAAAATAATAAACAAGATCAATTTTTTTAATACTTCGATCATTTATAAAAAGCGAATCATTCTATAAGTAGTTCTTGGGAAATGTTATCGGTACTAATTGGATTCCACTTAATGAAGGTGATTTAGTACTTTATTAAAAGTATTTTTTTTTCTGTTATGACTTTCTTCAAAAAACTTTCCATGAGTTTTCCAATTTTACTAAATTTGCTTTTGCAGGAAAAATGATTTATGAATGTGAAAATTTTGGTGCAATTTTCCAGAATATATTACAAAAGAGGCTTTATAAGAATTCTAGTCTTATTAGTAGTATACAGTGGCGCACACAAGAGGGTCATGGGAGTCCGGCCCCCCCCCCCCCAAGCCCTTGATTTTTTCCGATTGATTATAATTCTAAGTATATAGTACGTAGAATTTAACTAAGTATTTGTTATTAATGATTAATTTGATTAACTAATGCTAATTATTTATTCAATAATTAGACAAAATAGACAAAATCAAAAGAAGCATGATACAAGAATGGTGAACTTTCCAACCCGGATCCTCCCTCCCTCCATGTCTTAAAAAATTCCTGTGTGCGCTACTGGTAGTATATAATTTAAATGTCTACCGATAAAATAAATAAATAGTAGCATAGTTTAAAACTTAAGAACTACATGAAATTGTTGTAAAATATTTGAAAAGTGCATTACAATTTTCATAAATATTCAATAGGTTGTACGAGTAAAGAAGGAATGGACGGGGCGGGAGGGCAGTAAATATATCGCGATCGACCGTTGTTCGACTGTTCAGACATTTTGGGGTGACAGTAATTATATACCGAAATATTGACGATTTTTTGACTGAGTGAGTAAGTGAGGGAATATTAATGTCGCCCTATTCGGCTAATCTAGGGCTTTTGGCGACGGATCTCGTAATTTTGAACCATGAAGAATGGCTGAGAGTATGTAGACCAGTGATACTCAACCTACGGCCCACGGGCCACATGTGGCCCTCCGAGCCTTTTTAAGTGGCCCGGCGGGGGCCCATTGTTTTGAGAAATTAATTTATTAAAGAAAATTGTTTAAAAATTTGGTGGGAAATTCTTTGTCACAAGAGATATAATATATCAAATTTGCTTTTTTTTTTTTGTTGTTGTCGTTATCGTACGGGTTCGAATTGATTTTCTTTTTCTATTTGGAACAGTTACGATTAGTAATAACAGACATCAGTAGAATGAACTATGAGTGGATTTAATTTTTAACTATCTTTCATATATAACAAGCGAAAAATATTCGAAGAAAATATATCGATTGAAGACGATTGGGAAGTTGACTATTTTGTAGTGAAAAACAAACATGGATCAGTAATTGTTTGATTTGTCACGAAAGTGCTAAATTTAAAAAATACCAATGAACAGGAATCAAACATTCAATGACACTTTTCCTCGAAGATCCCTTTCAAGAGGTGATAAGCAGGCTTTTTCTTGAATAATCTTTGCAACAGCAACAAATTGTTTTGTCAGTGGTAATATCACAGCAGTAACAAAGACATCCCATAATGTTTGTTTTATTATTAATCATATGAAACCTTTTACCGATGCATAAATTGTGGAGGAGTGTTTCTTAAATGCTTCTAATTTAGTGTTAGTAACAAAATAAAAAGTATAAAAAAATAATAATTAAAAAAGCAAAGCAGGAATTATAATGTTATGATCAATTTTCCACATTTTAAATTTCCAATGTTATCTTGATCTCCCTCCGCCATTCCAGAGATGCTTTTTCTTCCTTCAAGCAAGATTCCCAAAAGTGGCCGAGCCGCATTCTTAAGAATACGGCTCAACCGATTTTGAGAACGCCACTTGAAAGCAAAAAAATATGTGCGGTGCATTTTTGAAGCATCTCCAGAATGGCAAGACTATAAGTGCAGACCGCTTAGAGGGTTAAAGCATTTCTCCTCCCCCTCCTCCATTTATCCTCATGTTGCGACCCGCGTGAAATAGATAACTTATGTATGCGGCCCGAGTGAAATAGCTGACATATGTATGCGGCCCAGCAGAAAAAAAGTTGAGTATCCCTGATGTAGACTATGTCTTCCATTAACATTAGAACTGCAAGAACTAACTTCCGATAAACATGTTTCATTTCTTATATATTTTGAATTATTTGATAATAAATGCATCATTTGATATTATTACATTTGTGGCTATTTTAATTATGTTTGTAACGTGCGTTTTGTGCTTTAAACGCAGTCTTAAAGGTGTAAGCTTTTAATTTTTATTGTATTTATGTAGGTGTGAGCACATATTCCGTATTTATAATATCAAGTTACAATAAATGTTGTAAAACTTTTCCTAAGCTCACCACACCTATGCCACTGGTGGACGGCAACAGCTTGAAAAAATTAGAAGTAGTCTCTAACCAGAAGAAGCTTACCTGACCCGGTTGCAAAGAATTTTTTTTTTAAAAAAAGAGCAATATAATTTTTGTACAACAGTTTAAAAAAAGACATAATTTTTATTTAAGGTTTATGGCAACTTATATAGATATTATGCTACAAAAAAGTTATCGATTTCCGTTAAAAGTGAAAATAAGAAATAAAGTTAAAACAGTTTATTTTATGGTTACCTGGTGAAATTTTTATGAAAAAAAAATAATTCTATTTTGAAATGTTCTTTTCATTAGTTTTCAATCTATTCAATCTATCGAATTCATTCATTTGATGCATTTTTTTATACACAAACTATAACGAACAGCGCATAATCACACATGTTATATTTTATATTTGGATTCACCATCTCTACAAAATATTTCAATTGCTTACACAAAAGCAGATCCTACAGAAAATCCTGGCACACTCTTTCAAAATGGGGATATAGTATTTGTTTGTATACTGAAGCTTAATACTAAGAGTAATATATAGAGTTTCAAACCATGTTTTTTCTAAAAGTGTGAGTAAAAGAGAGCAAGAAAGTACCTTTTCAAAATTTATTTTTTGCAATAAACTTTTTTTTTTTGAAAATTATATAACATTCCTTACTGTTGACTATATTTTTTATCCTATTATTCAAATGTACAACTCCAATATTTTTTGTAGTTAAAAATAGAAATTACACATATTTTTCTTTTTTAAATGGACTATTATTAATTTACTTTTGCTTTATACTTATTTATTGAAAAATCAAGCTAGATACATTTCTCATAACTAGATACATTTTTCATAACTTTTTCATTGATTTAAATCGTTCATAATTTTTTTTTACCTTAAATTCGTTGTATAATTTATATTCTTATATCTTAAGTCTAATGTATCACTTATTTATCTTAGAATCTAATATATGTTGCTTCTATCTAAAGGAAGATCTATTATTGAAATATGTATTAATCTATATAATGGACAAACTAGGAAATAGGAAACAAATATCAATTGAAAAGTCAGTTCCGAAGCTTTAAAAATAGGCTTTAATATTTATTTACAAAATGTAAGAAAATAATGAATTGGGTGAGGATGAGGATAACAGCTATAAGATAAATAAGTTTATTTACAGGACCTAGAAGCTCTCATAACTCAATTTTTGGAAAGTAACTTGTGAAAGTATGTAACACTTTCAAATCTTGGACGTTAAAAATTAGTATAAATTATTGATATATGGCACTAAATCTTAAGTACATGTAAGAAGTCTTAATATTCATAAAGAATTTTCTTTTTTGTATTAAATTCAAATCCTAACTTTGTCAGAAAAAATTTAGTAAATGATAAGATGAGGTACCCATTCACGTACATTATATAATAATGCGATTTAAATTCCTATCATCATTGCATGCATACCTGAATCTTTTAAAAAAATATTATTTTATCTATTAATTTTAATCTATCATTGAAAAATCTGTCAGAAAATCTGTAAATTTCTTTTATACTTCGGAATCTATTTAAGCTGAATTCTAAAGCAGGCATGAAATAAATTTTATATCTCTTATATTATCCTCTCTATTTTATATCTATATATAGAGAGTGTGAGTTAATAGTAGGAATTGAAGATCTAATGTGAAATTTTTATTCCAATTATTTGATGAAACACGTGGATTATTTTTAAAGCAACCATTGCTAGTTCTTTAAAAGATGCTGATGTCGGCCTTCACAGACACACACAGGAACAATATAATAATCCATCTCTTTTCAGAAAGATAATACGATCTAAGAGGAAATTGTGTTTGACCTGAGGTGCTCACAAAGAAGTATATTAGTCATTTGTCAGCATTACTCAATCCTCACTAACGAAGTACTTTCTATAAAGTGCCAATATTCTTCTTATTGTGATATTCTACCGGATCAAAATAGAAGTACTTTCATCTTGAGATATATTTCTTCTTCAGTATTTTTATACGAAGACTGTTAAATAGAGGTGATTAAATACATTGTTACGAATTTTGTGCAATGAATGCTTAAAATAGTTTAAGGTATCCGACTACGTTCGGAACCGTGATTTTGCAAAAGCGTATAAATGGATAATATTTATGATGTTTAGTGTCACTTAGATTAGAAAATGTATATAAAATTGTTTTAAGCATAGTATTACAATAAAAATTATTTAAGTACAATATTTTGACCAAAAATGACCCATTTTCAAAATATTCTCCTTTTGATAAAAATGCTTCTATTATAATAATATTTCTCTGTACAGAGGCTAAACCAGAATTTTTGAAATATATAACTTAGACGTGGGTTTAACCATGTTTTACGACAATGGAGGGAAGAAATTTTGAGAAAAAAACGTCGATAATTATTTCAATGGGTTGTAACTCTGAAAATAATGTGAATTTTTCAAAACTCATAGCTGAGCCTCTGTACAGAGGTTTGAATTATATACAGGCAAAATATAATTATAATAAGAAGCTGTTTTACAAAAGGAGAACATTTTGAAAAAAGGTTATTCTTAATTAATTTTTTGCAGAAATATTTTATTTAGATAATTTTTTTTTGTCAAAATGTCCTTAAAACAATTTTATACATTTATTATAAACTAAGTGACACTATATATCATGAAAATTATCCATTTATGCGCTTTTTTTAAAATCACGGTTCCGAACGTAGTCGGATACCTTAAATAATTCATATTTGGATGTTAAATAGGTTAATATTTCTGTTCTACTTATTTTTTTACTAAAATTGTAATATTCACAAGCAACGCCACTCCTAACATTATAATGCGATTCAATGGAAACTGGGCAAAATGTTGGTGATAGTGCTAACTTGGCATTATTTTCGTGACCATGTTATTGACCATTTTTGATGAGTTGGTGACTATATGAATACTTCTGGAAATTATTGGAGAAATCCATTACTATCACGATATATGACGTAAGTGGATCTTTCGAGAAAAATCCGTGCAGACTATAAATAAGATTTACTCGTTAAAACTTTTAACAGTTGAAGAGTCAAGCAATGATTAGTTGCTGCGATCGAGCGAGCAATTAAGAATAATCTTAATCATTACGTATTTGTATTTTTAGACATTGATGCCTGAGTCTGGGAGCCGTAGAAGGTGTGGAGGCCTTCTGAGATTTATTTTGCAAATTTTGCTGCTATATCCTGTATTTTAAGGATTGTTTTTCCACAATAAATTTCCATCGCTCCTGAAGAACAGTTTTAGTTTTTGAGATTAATAACATAAAATCCTCAAAACTCAATCCACGTAACAATATATAAGAAATCACTCGATTTAAAGGATCGTGTGACCCGTTTCATTCGCTTGGAATCAGGTATTGCCGTATAAAAATGGGATTTAATTTTGAATAGTTACTTATTTATTTTTTATTTTTATATTACAACTGTAGTATTAAAAAGGTGATTGAATTCTGCAATTACGTGATAAATAATTTGTAAGAGATATCCAGTTGCAACTGTGAGATAAAAAAATGACAAAAATGCTTATGACAATAAAAAAATACTTCTAAAAATCTGTTTTAACTACAAAAAACAGCAAAGAACCAAGAAAAGAAAATACTTAAACAAATTCTTTTCAGCAAGCAATAACGGAAGAATTCGATATGCTACGTAAATGAATTGAATGGGGATATTGAATATATGTTTACAAGGTTCAAGGGGACATGGTACGATTTACACCAACATTGTTAATTTAATAATTTTCATAATTTTTTTGTTGCCACCTATGTGTATGTATGACGAAAAACAGATTGTGTGCTCGGAATTTCATAAAAAGTAACCATTGAATTTTGTCAAATTAAAAACTTGAAACTTAAGAAGTGATTTTAAAATGTTACTCCTCCTACATAAATTGACGTACATATATGAAATTTGATTTATACTAGTACATCACAAATTATGTATGACCAAAGTTGGTATGGAATTTGTGACAACATGATTGTTATTCGCACAATTCTTCTTTTTTATGAATGCTTGTTGAAATTTTTAAAAAAATGTGTAAATTCTATAATCAATTATTTTTTAAAAAATAAGTATTACTTTGCTTGATAATTGCATACCAACTTTCGATCCTTGTACTATTAGTAACAAGTGAAAAAAAAATTCCACAAATTAGGTGCAACAGTAAAAAAGCCTTTGCATTTTAAATGAAGACAAACTAGTTATTTTATCTTTCTGAGACTGATTTTATCTTTCACTTTAACGTTTTGATTTGCCATTGGAATGTGAATACAAACAAACGTAAGAGTTGTCACAACTCTAAGTTTTTTAAACTTAGAGCTTTCACACACACAAATTTTGTGAGAGTATAAAAATGTATATAAAAAATAATTTAGGCTAAAAAAATGAGATTTGAGTTTTTGACCGATTTTTGTCAATTGAATCGTACTGTGTCCCCTTAAAAAGGCCTTCTGCTAGAATATATATATATATATATATATATATTTGATTGTAGAAACCACACATTGTCAAGATTGCTTTCTTGGAGAGTGTGTAGGAAGAATTGTTGGATCATTGCCATATACTGGTCTGAATTGACATACCAACTCGTTCCACATTTTCATTTGTTCATGTCCTTGGAAATACTTTCCTTTCTTCAGAGACATTCCCCATTGCTCTGAAGGAATCCATCCACATTAAAACACATTTCCGATCAGGAACTACACGACCTCTTGGAGGAATATCAAAGTGACGACAAAAGGCACGTTGCACTGTAATCACCAACCTACCGTTCTAGATATACACCTCCACTGCAAAAGCGAAGCAAAAAACTCGATCGAAACATGTTTGAGAATGAAACGTCGGTGGGGGGGGGACACGAATATTCCACCGATCCCCTCCCCTCCCTACGAACATCACTGCAACATGTTCAAAACAGGGTATTCCCGTCCCCCACCCTGTAGTTAATTGTTTCAGACGTTAAAAGAAAAATATTATTCAATGATTACCATGGCTACATTACTGCTGAAAGATAAATTTCTAAAGAAAAAAAAATCGTAGTTTTATCTAATCTAGGAAAAAAGAACACACAGAAGTTTCCTTAAGGTATCCGACTACGTTCGGAACCGTTATTTTTGCAATAGCGTATAAATGGATACTATTTATGATATTTAGTGTCACTTAGATTAGAAAATGTATATAAAATTGTTTTTAGAATATTATTACAATAAATATTTAAGTACAATATTTTGACAAAAAATTAACATAGAAGGATCAATTTTCAAAATATTCTTCTTTTGTGAAAAATGTTTCTGTTATAATAATATTTTGCCTATATGTAGCTCAGACCTCTGTACAGAGGCTGAACGAGAATTTTTGAAATATATAACTTAGAAGTGGGTTCATCTATGTTTTACGACAACAGAGGGGAGAAATTTTAAGAAAAAAACTCCGATAATCACTTCAATGGGTTGTAACTCTGAAAATAATGTGAATTTTTCGAAAAGAATGGTCCAGACTCTCTGGAGAAGTTTTTACTTTATATAAGCAAAATATTATTACTTTAGAAGCATTTTTTATAAAAGGAGAACATTTTGAAAAAAGGTTATTCCAAGTTAATTTTTTCCCAAAATATTGTATTTAAATAATTTTTTTTTGTCAAAATGTGTCCTTAAAACAATTTTATATATGCATTCTAATCTAAGGGACACTAAATATCACGAAAATTATCCATTTATGCGCTTTTTTAAAATCACGGTTCCGAACGTAGTCGGATACCTTAAGAAAGCTGATAAGAAAATGAAAAAAAAAATGCTATGGCAAAAAGAGGCTAACTTGAAATGGAGACGTATATACATGAATCCTTTACTACTTACATGCGACTTAAGTCCTTCTTTCACGCAAAGGATATAGTTTCAAAAAGATTTTCTTTTTATCATTACAGTTTCTTTTTCTTAGACATGTTGAGAAGACTTGATCAAACACTTATATATCCGACACCGTACAAAAGCTTTCGGAAAGTGCAAAGCCTTTTCGTGGCATTTTTAATCCTCGACTCATTTCGACTTAAGTCACTTTTGCAATGCGTGGCAAGAAAGATCGGAAACGAAAATTTGCTCGGTGAAAAGTTTAAATAACTTATAGGAGAACTGACTAGCGCTGAGAAAATGGGCTCAGTTTCGAAAAGAGCCGTCGGGATGCATTTCCTGTTTTGCTTTTCTCAGAGAAATGTACTTATTCGATACAAAAAAGGGGAGTATATGTCTCCTTTCAGGACATATCAAAGAAATTTTTTTCGGTAATCTGAGATGACGTATATGGGACTAGTTTTATAAGATTTATTTTTTTGTTGGATTTTCAGTAGATACATCTGTTAAAGTTTTATAATTTATCAGAATATCGATTTATAGGAACAATTGTTGTAATTTAATATTATTTTGATATTAATTAGGTTTTAGATTGAAAATAATTTACGCAAGTGTGATAAAAGTTTTAATAAAAAATAAAAAAAACATTTCAGAAAGAGTACACGCTTAAAAATATATTTCGCATTGCAAACATTCGAATACATTTTTTTTAGGTTCTAAAATGAATAAAAATTGATGTATTGTAAACTATTACAAAATAATAGAAAATATCAGAAACAACAGTTCTATAGGACGTTGTTTCTACAGCAATTTATATTAAATATGATAGCTTTATGTTTATTAATAGTTTTTAAACATATATATATATATATATATATATATATATATATATGTATATATATATATATATATATATATATATATATATATTATAATATATATATATATATATATATATATATATATTATATATTTAATTTTATATATATATATATATATATAATATATATTTAAATTATATATATATATATATAATTTAATTTTCTATCGAGTAAAATAATTGAAGGGAAGAAATTAAATAGCAAAAAAAAAAAAAAACTTGATAGTTTTATTTTATTGATTTTATTTCTAGTAAAATTTATTTTTTTGACAAAATACTTTAATAAAAATATTTGTTTTAAGCAAAAGTAAAAAAAAATTGACTATTTTTCTTTTGAATATTTTTTTTCTTAAAATTGATTTTTGATTATGACTTTAAAATTAATAAATCATAAAAGCACTTTCAGTTGTGTACTATACACAGTACTAAAAATATATTAAAAAAGATGATTAGAGCCTTTGAGAAGCTTTTGCTTCAACAGGACTTTCTATTTTTAAATTGGTAGTATTTGATGGAGAATACCACAAGATTGTCCTCCCTCTTCATATAATATGCGTCCACAAAAGGCCTTGGTCTTTTAAAAATAATCCATACTTTCCCGAGGAAAGTCTTTAAAACCCAAGGACATCGATTTGACCTAAAAGAACCCCCACCGTCACAAAAAAATTTCAGAACCATTAATCAACTCTATTATACCCATTATCAAAATGGACCATTTCATGCCGACATTCATTTTGTTCATTTTTTTGATTAAAACAAACATAAAAAAAACAAAAGGAATGATTATTGATGTTGCCATACCTAAAAATGTTTGGGGGACGTTCAAGATGCCATAGGAGTTATGTCCTTCCACCATTTATTTTTTTCTATAATAAGCATGGGTTTTTTCTGCGCCTTCAAAACTTACAGGCTGATTCAAAGGGAAAAAAAATATTACATTTTCATCTTCAGTAAACAAAACAATTGACCGCGATTACTCGCGCGGGGTTTCTGTACACCCCATCAACAAAAAATCCCCCCAGGTTCTAAAAGAATGCGCAAAAACCCGATTTTTCTATAGCTGAAATTTTGGTCTTTGAACCTTCAAACCTGATACAATCCCTCTTTCTCAAGTTGGAATGTAATGGCCCAAAAGTTTATCTGGGGGGGCGAGAACCCCCGTGGTGTTGAACTTTTGAAACAGTCTCTCTGAATTTTTGGGAAAAATGATTAAAATATTATTTTCTACATTCTACTATCATTATCTCATTAATTATAAAGTATATTTATTACTGGTATGTACGTTTTATACTGGTTTATGAAAAAATATAAAATTATGTGTTTTAAAATGAAAATTTTGTATTTTTTTTTAAATGAATTTAGTCTCATTTTTTGCAAAAAATTTTAAAAATTTTTTATTTGTATAATACAAAAACATCTTGAAATTTATAAATATGTATCATAATGATTTAAATTTTTATTTTCATAATTAAAACCCGTGTTAATAGTTTGGGGTGTTCTCTACCCCCCGAGAACTGACGGTAGCAAAACAGGCGAGTGCCCCGGGGTTAATTTTCCCATACGTTCGGAACCGTGTTTTTAAAAAATACGCATAAATGAAAATTTTCATGATATTTGTTCATTAGATTCGAATACATGTATAAAACTTTTAAGGACTTTTTGAAAAAAAAGTATTTGAATACAATTTTTTTGGAAAAAAATTAATTTAGAATAATTTTTTTTTTAAAAATGTTCTCCTTTTGTTAAAAACCTATTTTTTTTAATGTTTTACCTGTAAAAGCTCCCCCCTTTTTTCCAGGGCTAAAAGTAAAATTTTTTTGAAAAAAATTATTTTTAAGTTACCACCAATTGAAATAATTATCGGCGTTTTTTTTTTTTAAAAATTGCCCCCCTTGTTGTCGTAAAAGGATAAAACCAATTCTAAAAATTTGTTAAAAAATTCTGGTTAAACCCTTTGTGAGAGGTCTGATCTAAAACAGGAATATTTTTTAATGAAGCATTTTCAAAAGGAGAACACTTTGAAAAGTTATTCTAAATTAAATTTTTAAAGTATTCTATTTAAATCTTTTTTTTTTTTGTCAAAATTCCCTTAAAAAATTTTATACATGTATTCTAATCTAAGTGACATTAAATATCATGAAAATTATCCATTTATGCTCTTTGCAAAATCATGGTTCCGAATGGAGTCGGATATCTTAAGGGTAAATATTCTTTTAATTTTGAGTATATTACCCTTATGTGTGGATCCATTATTAGAAATATATAGTTTATAAAATCTTATATTTTTACTAAAAAAATGTACTTTAAAGTTAGATTTTTGAGAAAATTCTTGCATGATTGATCTCTTAAAAAAGAGTCGCCCTGATGATGTGGCCTCTTGCAAGAGAAGATTGCACTTTCCGAAATGTTTTAGTTGCAAGTTTGACTTTGCGTTTTGCCACTTTAATGCGATGTTTGCCATCGGAAATTTGTATCTGAGCCATTTATCATATCTTCTTATTGAAGGACAAAAGACGCAATCACAGCTGTTCCTCGATGGCAGACTCCATTACGTTTACTGACTAATGATGTTGTGTTTGGGTTGTTTCTCTTTGCCATATTTTTCATTGGTGCTATAGTAGAAGCTTCAATTGATCAACCTCATTATCATTATCTAAGATATCAGAACCTTCAGGCATTGCTGCATTGGTCAGTTTGTTATGCATACAGAGTTTTAGAGAAAGTACTTCGATGTGTCTGCGTTCTCATTGCTTTTTAGTCTATTTTAATCTTTTTAGTCACTGTTAGTCTATTTTTTTGTTTAAATGTTCCTTTCCTGCAAATTCAAACCTGTAAACTTTCTCAATTTATACATTTTTAGTAAGATTACAAAATGTAATTCAATTAAAGGTTTAATTTTATCACAATATATATTATATACTTTTGATTAATTAAAATCCCACCTTGACACACAAATTTGCAATTTGCAAACAAATGCAGTGCACGCCATTAAGAAATTTTACATGCTGCCACTTCAAGAAACAGAACAGATTATCATTTGAATATTTTTCATCACAATGGTAACGATATTTTAATTCATAATAATTTCCATACTTTTTTTAAATTTTCTTATCTATCTTACTTGGAAACCATGGGGAAAAAAAGCTTTTCCCACAAAAAATTTAAAATACTAGCCGTCATCCATCCACATTGCTGTGTAGTTTTAAATTTTTGCATGACTGTGTTAAAAAATTTGGTGTCTTCCCTTTGGGATCAAACATTGGTTTTTTTGAAAAATGTTCTTATAGCACTCAGCGTTTAATTTCAAAAGGGTTGGACTTGAATCTATAAAACTGAAATTAAATTGTCTTTTTTCTCACAATAAAAATTGGGCCCAAGAGTTGGTTTCCTCAAAACCTATTTTGGGGGTACATACTCAATAAAAAAATTTTATTTCCAAATTTTAAATCATAGTACAAAGAGATTAAAACCAAATTTTCAGCTGTATGCCTCCCTAATCTCCCCCTTTTTTGTCAATTTCCATAAAACCTGTTTTACAGAATATCTATTCAAAAAAAAATTTAAAATGCTTATCGAATTTCACTCTTGTCTTCCTAAAGTTCAAGTAAATCTGATCTATAATCCCCTTAAAACCTTAAAAAGCCTTTTTTTTTGTGTTTCTTTTAAAACCTATTTATTCCCAAAGGATATCCCTCATCAAAGAATGATACTAACCATACTTATAAAAGGCCAAAAAAAATACTTCACAACTCTTGTAAACCACCTTTACTTTTTTAAATTTTCGTGCAATAGTTTTAAATTTAAAAAAAAATTTAAATCTTTATTTACTTTTAAAGTTTTTACTAGGCTATAGCAATTTGCTGGACAAGCCCCTCCTACTAATAGTACTTTCCTTATATGGACGCCAGTGGGGTCAACTTCCCACACCAAGATCCCAAACAGAGCAGTCACTCAGTTCTCTATCAAATACTAAAACCCAAATCATCGGGTGAACTTTTTGAACGTTTGGGTCAGCCAATCAGAATGCTGCAACACAGAATGAAAAAGCCCACTATTGTATTACAATTATAAACTTGTTTTTATTTTCACTATTAACTAAAATTTATATAGTATTTTTAAATAAAATTTTTCACACAAAACGTTTACTATCATGAAAGATTACTTCTTTATCTTAAATTAATTATAAATTGGGATTGATTTGTTAGTGAACACCATCATCAAAATAATACATTTAACAATTCGACAATTATTCATATTTAATGCGTCTTTTTTTTTAAACAACTAGGATAATAAGTAAATTTTGTTGGTGAATCTGATTATTCTAAGTCATTATCAAATTGTTGGTGCAAATTTTTATTAAAAAACTTACTCATTTAAAATTTTAAACAGAATAATTTATGGCGCAATTTGATTGAACCTCAATAAAAATGAAATTTTAAGCAGTATTTACCCCCTGATTAAAATTGAATACTATTAATATTGTATTATA
>BMAV01021979.1:21634-33352 GCA_019973955.1 Trichonephila inaurata madagascariensis
TTTTTTTTTAATTTGTTAGTAATTTAGGTAAACCCACTAAAAAAAAACCTTGAAAAGAAAACCCACTAAAGAAAAGTATCTCTTTCGTCGCGGAGATTACAGCAAATTAAAATGTTTTTTGATTTGGTTATTGGATCTAAGATATCTAATAAGCGATCAAAGTTTTGATTTTGAATGATGTTCGATCGCCAATTTGAAAATCGCTTGAAAATTGGATTAAAAATAATGTAAAGCTAATTTTGTGAAATTCTACGTTAATGGCGTCAGTCTAGCTTTGGGCCCCTAGAAGCCTTGCCCCCCTCGCAGTGCGGGGGTGTACGTTACGCCATTGCGTTTTTGTTGTTCCGATTTTTGTCTTGTCTAAAAGAAATGAGTTCGGAAGTCAAATTGAAGCAAAAATTCCTCAGTTTTCTTCGAAAAGGGGTCTTATTTCTCTGAGGGTCATTCTGCCCCATTCTTTTCTCATTCGTCCTTAAACATGTCGTAAATCTTGATTGTGCTTTTCATCACTTTTGTCCGATGTGTCGAAATTCTTCTTTAACGCCTCCTCTCCTTTCCCCCATGGGACCAGCGTTGAGAACTCATGAATATTCGTTAAAAAATAATTAACTATAGATTTGGAGGGTGACAGAAGACTTCTTGCGCTTATGGGCCAGATCTTTCTCGGAACGGGAAGCAGATCCCTTGTTGACTGAATGCACATTCGGTCTTTTGGTTGTTACAGAAATAAAAAAGAACCGGGATAAATAAAATCTAACATTCTCTTTCACTGGACCACTTCTAAAAAAAATTCCAACTGCCAAGCCTTCGTGTAGCTTCTTAGTGCGATGTTTATTACAGTCAATCAATCAACAGACGAAGGGGGTATTTTCATTTACAAGCAAATAACATTCTGCATGTATTTTTCCCATCCTAAGTGTTATCTGTATTTCACTTCAAACGATCTTTTTGTCGAACCGCTTTGAATGAAAAGTTTTTCCTACTTTCTGACCACATAACACTCCTTATTTTCGCATTATTTTGAGTAACTTGACTAGCTTTTGAACTTTTTTTATAGTGGGTCTTAAGATTCAGAATTCACAAGGAAAATTTATATCGGTTGGAGCCATTGACATGCTATTTTATAAACGTAGAAATGAACTCTTAATCTGACTATTAATAACATTTTACGACTGTTTGCTTACCCAAGTCCGGGGCCCCTGTAGCTAGGGGGGCCCGTATCATTGATACTGGCCGCCTGATAAGGCAGGCTACTCCCCTGATGAGAAGGAATGTACCTCAGAATTTGAAATCCATTCTTATTTTTCTCGAACTATGTTATGCTATTGGGAAATCGGGACTTATTTTGATTTTTCAATAACTGTTTAAAAGTTAGCATATTTATTCAACTTATAAATCTTATTTTGAGAAATTCACAAAAAATTTTGCTTGATCGAAAGAATTATAGGCGGCCTGCGGCCGCCCCCTTGTTTCGGCCGCCCTCGTGCGGTGCACACGCTGCACACCTGCTAGGTTCGGCCCTGTGAGACAGGAGTATTTAAAATATAACGGTTCTGGAATAGAGGAGCGAGGAGTAGGCAAGCGAAAGGGGGTGGAAATCCCTCCCTCCTGGTTCTGGACCGAGAGGATTTGTTCATTTTAAACGCACTCATACAAAATTTGAAAAATGAAACGAATGTTGAATCCCCCAAATATGTCAACTAAGCGTGTGTACCTTCAATAAAGATGACAAACTAGATTCCTTCTTCTCGGACAGTGCTGTACTACCTCATCATTTCCACTTGGGGAAAGACATGTATGCTGCAGTGACATATTTTGCTACCTCAGTGCAAGTTTATCTACAACAATAAACAAGAGATGAAAACAATGACAACAATCTGTGTTCTGGCAATCCCTCGCAAATCGAATCGAGGTAATCAACATGCCCTCCTCAACCGAAGAGACTTTAGTTCTAAAAGACGGCTTGAGGATTTTGATTGTGTTCATCGAGGACGTTCCACATATTACCTGCCAGCGATACTTCAAACAGAAGGACTTTTCTAGAAAGTTTATCCCAGGAACTTGTGTTATGAATGAAAACAGTTGTTAAGAATTAGCACAAGAGTTCGCAAAAGAATTACGGAGAGTGCCATGTCCAGTCTTCGATTGTATTTTTCGAAAACTGCTGTTAAATGAAGTTTCGAAATTTACACTAAATGTTGTTGTGAATACGGACATTTCAGAAGTAGAATCAGTACTGACTACTTCATTAATAGAACTTTTTTTTATGAATACTTAGGGAGTTCTATTACCGATGTGTTTAAATGTTTTGTGGATGTACTCAGGTATATGCAAATCAACTCGGACATGAATGCATCACAATGGATCATGAAACTTGTTTGCAACTCTATGGTGATCTAGCCTTTTTTGCAATGAACTTTGAGCAACTAATTCAAGACTTTATTCAACGAAACATTCAAATTTTAAATTATATAAGTCCTGTGTTTGTAAATAATTGGGATATGACTTTTGTTATAAATAATGCTAAAAGTATGTACATTGCCTCTGATATTCATCACTTGCCTTAAATAAAATAACTTTTATGTGTATTTATGTGCTATTACTGTTCAATCTCTAGTTTACATATTTATATTTGTGATAATATTTCATATTTTTCAGGTTAATTTAACGGTATAAATACTTTGAGTATTCTGCTTTTAACATTATTCATGCATGTGATATTATTCAATAAGCACACCATTATTTAGTTAAGAATGAATCTTGAAAATGCTTATCGAGAACCCAAACAGCCGGGTAGTTTTGGTGGTGTTGAGGCTTTATTTAGAGCAACAAACGGAAAATTTCCCAGGAAAGATATTAAAAAGTGGCTAAGTGGGAACGATTCATATACTTTACACAAACTTATTAAAAAAAAATTTAGGAAAAATAGAGCATTTGAAAATAGAATGAATCAGCAATTTCAGGCTGATTTAGTAGATATGCAGTCTCTTACTAAGTTTAAAGACGGGTATAGATTTTTACTTACTTGCATTTGTGTATTATCTAAATATGCTTGGGTTATTCCATTACATGATAAGAATGCGAAAACAATAGTATCGGCCTGTGAGCGAATATTTTCTGAACGTATTCCTCTTAAACTTCAAACTGATGCTGGGAATGAACTTGCTAACAAACTTTTTAAGAATTATATCAAAAAGAAGAAAATAATTTTTTATGACGAATAATAATACAAAAACGAAAGCCTCTGTTGCAAAACGATTTAACCGAACGTTAGACAAAAATGTGGAAGTATCTTACGGAAATGAATACAAAGCGTTATATCGATGTTATTGATAAATTAGTCCACAGTTATAATAATACTTGGCTCAGAAGTATTCAGATGGCACCTGCTTCTGACCGATGAATGTGAAAAGGAGGCAAGGAAAAATTTATATAGAAATCAAAATAAAACATTATCCAAACCTAGATTTCAAATAAGGGATACAGTTTGAATTGGCAGAGAGAAATTAATATACGAAAAGGATATGAATAAAATTGGACGCGAGAGATTTTTACAATTTATCACATTCTTCGTAGAGACCCCACTGTTTATAAAGTAAAAGACTTAACAGGAGAAGTAATTCGGGGTACATTTTATGAAGAACTTCAAAAAGTAACGGATTCAGGCTATTATCCTATTGAAAAAATTTTGAAAACACGAATAAAGAATGGCACGATTGAATATTTTGTGCAATTTCTGGGTTATCCAGAAAAATTTAACATGTAGGTACATGACGAGAAACATCTATAAAGAGCGATCAATATCTACTTAATCATCAGTCGTAAAAATGTCTTTCTATGTAACACTTGTGTTTTTTTCCAGAAAATAAAATTTCACATTTTATTACACAACTTCCAACTCCTGTTACTCTAAAGGGAGAATGGGATTAGTTGACTTTATTTATCCTCATACATGGTACAATTATAAGAGAAGGTAATAATTTATTTGGTTCCGCGATCTGGGTGATGGGAAGTTGATAGCCAGAAAAATTCCTCAAGGATGTTACGATTCTCTACCTGACATTTTAGAGGGGATGTACTTAGAAAATTTTAAGAATAAAATATATAGAATTTCATTATCATCTTGTTGTCCAAAGTGAATATCAAGACAAAAGGACACGCTAAAATTTTTTTAGGTGAAGGTGTTCCTGAACTCCTTGGTTTCCAACCAGGTGAAATTAAAGGGAAAGTAGAAAGTCCTTATATCGCTGATTCTAATGCTTCGTTTCCTCTTATATATATTTATTGTGATTTGGTAGAACCTCAAATTGTGTGTGATATTCAAGCTTCCCTTTTGAAAATTGTAAAAGTTGAAGGAAAAAAGATGGAGAAGTGGTAAATTCACACTATACAAGACCTCATTACATTCCCGTAATACGCCAGCATTTTCAAACAATCGAATTGGTTCTTAGATTGCATTCAGGTGATTTAGTACCCTTTGAAAGGGGTAGAGTTATAGCGGTGGTCCATTTTTGCATGAGACAAATAGTATAAAATACAATTAATGGAGGTATAAAGCTCATTAGAGGATTAAACTTCATGGAACAAAGATGCTCGTTCCGTATACGTGTTGTTTAAAACAATATGAAGACTATTTCATCGACCAAGCTGGCAATGGACTTTCTAATAATCAAAGTCAATCATTTCAAAAGGGATATGGTATCGGAGGATGGTTTAAAAGACTATTCCGTTTTGCTCTACCCTTTTTATCTCGAGGAGCCAAATCTGTTTGAAATGAAGTTTTAAGAATAGGGAGTCAAATAACGAATGATTTATTAGAAGGACGAAATCTGCAACAATCAGCTGAAGAGAGGGCAATAGAAACAGGAAGAATATTAGCAAAGAAGACGAAAAAGCAGAATAAAAGAAAGCAGATGATATGCTCGGTAAAGGGAAAACCAATAAAAAAAAGAAACTTTCAAAATATCTCATTCAATCGAACGTAAGGGAGAAGAAAAGACGTGATATTTTTGATACGCTATAAAAATGGCATTCCTTTTGAAGGATTCTCCAGAATGTGCAAAATCTGAACTTAATTTATTTTCACTTCCACCCCTACCCAAACGGTAATTGAAAGAGGTCATTGGGTTCAGTTTCATCCAATAGCAAATGTATCTGACGAAGGACCTATTGAACTTCTCATTTCAGAAAGCGGTGAAGAGTACCTTGATTTATCTCAAACTCAACTTTATGTTAGAGCAAAAATTTTAAAAAGAGATGTAAAACTCATTACTATGGAAAATAAAGTCGGCCCCGTTAATCTTTTCCTTCACTCTTTGTTTTCTCAAGTGGATGTTAGTTTAAACGAGAGAATCATTTCATCTAGTAGTAATACTTACTCTTATAGGCTATCATAGAAACTCTTTTAAACCAGGGGTATGACAGCACGATTTCACAGCTTATATCTGAAGTTTATTATAAGGAAACAGCGGGTCGAATGAATATATGAAGGATTCAACAAACGAATTTCATTATTCAAAAACAGCTCGCCTGTTGATATGATGGGGCGACTTCATGTAGATTTGTTTAATCAAGATAGACTTTTGCTTAACCTGACGGATTTGAAGATTAAACTCATTAGAAGAAAAACAGAATTTTTCTGGATGGGAGATGGGTATTACAAAGTAGTTTTTGATCACATCTCTCTCTTTGTAAGAAAAGTACTTGTAAATCCAGGAGTTTTCATAGGACATGCGAAAGCTTTAGAAAAAGCAACAGCTAAATACCCTATCGATAGAGTTGCATGTAAAGTATTTTCTATTCCTCAATCTAGCTATTCTTTCATTCAGGATAACGTTTTTTCGGGTAGATGCCCAAACGATTGGTATTGGCTTCGCGTGGATAATGATGCATTTAACGGAAACTACAAGAAGTCTCCCTTCGAATTCAACTTTTTAGGGGTTTATGTAGATGGTCAACCTATGCCTCATCAACCATTAGAACTAGATTTTGAAAAAGATAACTACATTAGAGCATACCAGAATCTATTCTTACAGTCTGGAGGTCTTTATTTATCGAGAACTGAATTTCTAAAGGACTTGCATTATATCTGTTTGATTTATCACCTGATTTATGCGACGGGGAACATTTCAATTTGATCAAGCACAGTAACTTAAGAATAGAATTAAAATTTAATAAAGCTCTAGAACAGACAATTTCATTCACAGCTTTTACCGAATTTGAGTCCCTGATTGAAATCAACAAAACGAAAATCGTGCTCTTCGATTTTGGAAGCTAATGTATGCATCACTGATTCATCGAATTTTATTTAGAGATATGTCAAGATATTTCATCGGAGTTTTCCCATCAGACGAAATACCTTCTCCAAAAGTACGTACTACTCTAGTTGTAAATACGGATACACGTGAGAGACCAAGAAGGATCTCAGTGGTTGGCAATGCATATTAAAGACATAATACTTTAGAATTTTTTGATTCTTATGGATTTCCACCATAAATGCACGGGAATTTTATTTTCAAACATGTTGAACAGTTTACGAATGTCAAATGGAGTAAAAAGTCTATCCAAAGTCTCACATCAAATGATTGTAGTCTTTATTGCATATACTTTCTTTCAAAAATAAGCCAAGGTTATTCTATGGAATATGTGTTATATGAATTCTCTCGCAGTAAGCTCAGTTATTTTCGATTGTATCAATATTTTAAGAAGAGATATAATGTAAGAATAAATTTTGGATGGTAATAAAAAAATTATATTTGTGTTTGTGTTATATATTATTTTTATTATAAGATGTACATCATTTTCTATGACATTTATAAGAGTTTTTCATGTATAAAGTTATAATTATTTATTTATAAAGTTATAATTATTAAGTTTTATTATATTTATAAAGTTTTTATTATTTTAAGATTAATATGAACAAAAAAAAAATCTATATCAGTATTGCTCTTAACCTTAATACTCTATCTTCAAGTTGATCAGCAATTTTTTAATCTGTTCAATATATTTCACAACTTTTTTCAATATTTTTCAATTATTTCACTTATATTAATATATTTTGTGTAAGAAGCAAGCATTAAATTGGTCAAATTATTATAAAATTTTTTTTTATTGGAGAACAAAAGCTACACTTAATATTCTATCTATGACAAAGATTTTGCGTACAATGTTTTTGTTTTAAGATATTTATTCTTTACAAAACTTTTTGGAAAGTTTTTCCTTTTTAAAACTTCGTTAAAAAACTCAAATCCAAAAGGTTTTTTTTGTTCCTGTCCCTTACTAGACGAGTAATACAATTTATTATACAGTCGACTCTCGATAATTCGAACTTTCGATAATACGAACCTCTCGCTAATTCGAAGTATATGCTCAGCCCCTAGAAAAACTCTTGATATTTCGAACTAAAACCATAGGTTTTGGTACTCTCAATATTTCGAAGTAAAATTTGTGGTTGGCCAGACTACAACACGCGATAATTCGAAGTTATCCTATAAAACTCTCGATAATTCGAACCTTCAATATTATGAAGTTAGATTCACTTCCTGTACCGGTTTTTTTACTGAACTTATTTTCATGTTGTTCACAAAAAGGATTAATTATATATAGTACGTATATTCTTTTAATAGTTGTTTTTTCAAGACATAAGTGTATTCTTTTAATATAGGACTTTTAACTTCTGTTTTATTTTTATACTGTATAAAATGTACTTTAAAAAAATTATGTACAATTGTTGCTTTATTACATAGTTTTAAATTTAAATGTGTTAGAAAAAAACTTCTCTTCGTGTATTTTGAGAGTTTTTTCCTACCCTCTTGTGTGATAATTCGAACTCTTGATAATTTGAAGTTTTTCATTGGTCCCTCCAGCTTCGAATTATCGAGAGTCGACTGTATTTGTATTGCGTATAACTTTTCCATCCACTATTAGCTATTTATCAAGAGTGTCAAATATATTTCTCCATAACTTTGCTGCATAAAGTTTAAAATTTTCTTTGCAATATTTTTGTATTTCATTGGTGCTATATTTTCTATCTCCTCTTCCATTGTATCAACGCTTGTTTCTTCTTTGGGACGGGTTTTAACATACATGCTCTTTTGGTGATATGCTTGTAATGGTATTTCTCTTATCTTCAACTATGTCTACAGCAGGGCCGTCTCTAGCAGTTTTGCCACTCCGGACAAAAATGTAAAATGCTGCCCCTCTCTCTGTCTTTGTATATAAATATATATATATATATATATATATATATATATATATATATATATATATATATATATATATATATATATATATACACTCATGGACAAAAAAATTAGCGCACCAGAAGGAGTTGTCAAAATGAAACGAAATTTTACATACGTAATGACTACTTTGATATAAGTAAATGATTAGAAAATCAAAGAAAAAGGATCATTTATTTCAGAGAAAAAGGCAAAAGAACGGAGGATTTGATACCCTGTTGAACCCCCTCTAGCTCAAATGCACGATGCGATACGATTGGGCATTCTGGCATACAAGTTTTGTATGATATCTTGAGACATTTCGTTCCATGTTTGCTGTAACCTTGCCTATAGTTCGTTCAAAATCTTCGGATGCCCAACTCGCAGTCCCAAACGATCCCAGATATGCTCGATTGGAGACAAATCTGGGGATGGGGCAGGCCAAGGAAGGGTAGTAACAGTGCGGAGACAGTCTTGTGACACCTTTGTCGTGTGAGGCAGAGCATTGACAAATGGCTCCTGGGAGCCGTTGCATGAGTGGCAACACATGTAGACATGCAACTGAAAATCATGGATATACCGCTGGACTGTCATGGTGCCACGTATCAATACTAGGGGTGACCGTGTATTGTAGGCAATGGTATCCTAAACCATCATACCAGCTGTGGGAGTGGTGTGTCGCTGTAAAGCAAAGGTAGGATTGAAGCGTTCACCACAGGGTCTCCACACACGAACACGATTGCCATCACTACTGAGATTGAATTCGGATTCGTCGCTAAATACGACCTGATTCCATTCCTCTGTAGTCCAGTTTCCTCGTGCGCGGAACCACTCCAAACGGAGGCGTCTATGGGTGGGCGTCAAGGGCAGCACACGTAATAGGCGCCGCGATCCCCAATGTCCTTCAGCCAGGTGCCTTCGTATAGCTCAAGAAGACTCAGGGGCTCCTGGTGAAGGTGCTACCTGTGCCTGGATGGCGGTCGATGAAGCAGTTGGCTGTGCGCGTGCATTTCTTACGATGTTGCGGTCTTCTCGATGACTGGTCTGTCTAAGGCGTCCTGAGCTTGGTCTTCGTGTAAATGGTATCTCTCGTATCCACTGATCCTAACACCACCTCACAACTCAATCAGAGCGGCATAATTAACGAGCTACTCGCCTAACTGACCACCCAGCTTCCATCATGCCGATGTTTCTCCCCCTCTCAAACTGCGAAAGCTTCTCATATTGTCTTCGAAAACGCCGTAATGGCATGTCTACCTCAGCTCTTACTTTGTAAATGATTCAGCACCCTTAAACAAGCTTTGGTTACCTGTTTATACTCCACGGAGAACAACGTTAAACGCCCTCTACCGGCTATATGTAATGCGCAACCTCACTGCATTTCTAATCATTTGCATATCTCCCCGACATGTACCTTCATGCCAAGTTTCGTTTCGATCCCGCAATTATTTCTTGGTGCGCTAATTTTTTTGTCCATGAATGTATATATATTTGTAATAATTTTCTCTAGTGTCCTTTTTGTTTTAACTCTTTGTACTAATATTTAAACAAACTTCAATTCTTTGGTCTAAAATTAACATTGTAATCTTAATCGTAATCGACTAAACCGATATCCCTGTCCCGCCCATTCTATCCAATCAGAACTACTATTATGTAATAGTCGTGCGCTTGCACTACTGGTATAAAACCAAAAATCTGATGTAATCGCTCTCTCTTTGTCTGCTTGCCGTCATCATGTAAGAATGTGAATAACGGCTGCTCTTTGTCTTTGTGTTGTGTCCGTCAAGATGTCGCTTCCGTTATATGTGTCTGCTTATGTGTTTTTATCAAAGAGATGTAAAATAGAGTGACCAGTTGCTATGTGAGTTACACTATGTGTGCTTAAAAATAAAAGATAAAACTCCATTATGAAGACGTCGTTAATAAATCAAATATGATATATACCACTTACACCGGCCAACGCTACTACAATACGCCACAAAAGTCGTCAAGGATGGCTTCCTGCCTCGAAGATATGAATGAAAATTAGAAATAAAGGGTGCGTTCTCAGCGATACAACAAAGGAAAAACCCTTCATTCGTTTACTAAAATTCCTGATGTTTTCAACTACTTCATTAAGCAGGGAGAAATTCCCGTTCAAGAATGTGCGAGACGGCTTCGTTTTCATCAAATTCTTCAAAAAGTGTTGTGAATAATAGTATAACAGTTTCGTGTGTTCGAGTTTCGTCGAAAAGTGCAACCGTCAAAAGAAAAGTGTAAAATATTTAAAATGTGCGTTACTAAATTGAAAGAGAGAATGCTGAGCTCAGCGGGGTTTTTGTTTTGTTTCTCAACGATGGTGGATCCTGGTTTTTGGTGATTTATTTTAAAATGTATTTTATATATTAAGAAATTTTATTTTCAAAATCATTTATATTGTAAATTTTATACCTCTGAATTTTTTTTTAAAAAAGTGATTCTGATCTTTGATATTTTTATGCTTAACATTTCATGAAAAATTATTTGACATATTTTTAATAGTGTTGCAATACATATTTTAAATTATGATAAAACAATATCTATTGAAATAAGAAATTTAAATACTTTAATGTTTGATATTTTAATTTTAATAATTAATAGATGCAAATGTTTTGATTTTTGTTGAAATTTCAATTTTATAGTTTGGTATTTTATTTTTGGTACTTCAAATTTTTAAGTTAAATTAAAATTTCTGTATGATTCTCAGATTTGATTTTAAAATGGCGAATAATGAGCAAACCAATTTGGCTGTAATAAGTACTACCAACGAAACCCCTAATGAACCATATATTGTCCCTTTTGATTCCGAAAATGGAATGATAATAGAAGCTTGGTTAGACTATTTTAATAATGCATGTACACTCAGTAATAAAGATGATAATTGGAAAATTGTAAGCATATCAAAATATCTAAAAGGGTCTGGATTTACCCAATCCTTTAACTATTGTCTTAATATTTCAAATTTTGCAGAACTTTGTTCGATTCTTATTGAAATTTTTTTAAAACCTAGTGTTGTAAGTTTAGCAGATTTCTCGCAACTCTAATTAAAGGATAATTTAGAGCAATATTTTTTATCAAAAACTAAATTATGGTAGACAATTAGGTCTATCTCCTCAACTCATTTTGGAAGGACTTACTGAAGGAATGCCCACCAATATTAAACAATTAATGACAGTAAATTCCTCTACCTCACCTACAGAATGGCTCAGGGTAGCTACACGCTTAATGAAAACCTAAGCCCCTAAACTTGAACAAAATACTTTTAGACAAAATGTGCCCATCCAAACAAGACAAAATACTTTTTTACCTCAAAATCGTCACTCTTTTCGACCCAACTTCCAAAATTTTAATAGAACGCGTCCCCAACACCTCACAAATCAACGTGCTCATAACTTTAACAATCAAGGATTTAGGCCCAACCACCAAACACATTTTCGACATGGACTGCCACCATATCCATGTAGTATTTGTACACAACAAG
>BMAV01021979.1:49985-60321 GCA_019973955.1 Trichonephila inaurata madagascariensis
CCCCCCCCCCCTTCATAGTTTCTTTACTCATGATGACATTTCTTTGGGCAGGGGAGTGCTTACTCCCTAAAATATCAATCCCCATGTTAATCCTATGGTGCCATTTTTTTGATGATATGGGGTTGATATTTTGGGGATCGATAGTACTATTTGTTTGGTTAGGAAGTAGAAGGACTCGATCCCCCAGGTACCTCCCCCCTGGACAGCATTTTGCCAATAGCTCGACACCTAAGCCTCTCAGTCTACTCGGCCCTGGTTCATTCGATCCCTCTACCTCCATTGTATATTCTCACCAAATTTCTTGCTCATTGTGTCAATCCTTGTATTTATTTTATTTCAATTGTTTTAATCTTTTTAAAACTTTTTTAAAACATTATAAAATTTGTAATACCTTGAAATGTATTTGAGAGATTTGAACCACAGATTCCCTTCGGTGAGACCCATCCACTTATCCCCTTAGTCCTCTTTTGGTAGGCCTATTCCTACGGGGTTAAGTAAAATTTTGCCCCCCTTTGGAATTGAGATAGGGTCTTGATATTTGGAGGTTCTCTCTCTCTCGATAGTATTGTGTTATATCGCGAGATATATTATACAAGAAATTGTCTTCCTCCCCCCCTACAGGAATATTTCCTTTATATCTCGAATCCTAGTCCCCCTTGGTCATCCGTACCTGCCTGATTCGATAGATACCCCTATGAGTTTTGTGCACATATAATTTCACAATGCAATAATCCTGTTTTCTTTCCTACATTTCACGTTTTTGAAGCATTTTAAATTTTTAAAAATTTTTAAATTCTTCATTCTTCGAGGATTTTTGAGTCTCTTCTTTGAAACTCGAACAATAGGTCGTATTTCATAGTGCCGTATTTCATACTTTAAAGATCAAGTAATCGTTTTTCTATAGAATACCTTGTTAAAGCGTAGAATTCAGTAATATTATATACTTTAACTGACTTGTATGTGTGTGTGTCAAGTTATTTCATGAAATACCTAGTTATTCTATGAAGTAACGCATTTCACAATTTAATGGTAACATATACACTGAAGTGATACTGAATTAGTGATACCTACTTAGTAATGAGTTGGGCCTCCTATGGCCTTCATAACGGCTACCACACGACGAGGCATAGATTGAACAAGTTTCTGGAAACGTTCCATGGGAATGACTTGTCAAATATAGACTAAAGCTGTCTATAATTCAGTAAAGTTCGTTGGTGCTGTGTTATGGCCTTTCAAGCCTTGTTCCAAACATTCCAAAGATGCTCAATAGGATTTTAGTTTGGGCTTCTAGGTGGCCAATTTATGACAGAAAAGTCAGAGGAATGCTCATCCAACCAGCCAATAGCCAACTATGACTTGTGAGAGGTGCAGTTGTCTCTTGCTGGAAACTCCATTGTCTTGCAGATAACAGAACAACACAAGCGGATGGAGGTGATCACCCAGCAACCCTACGTACCGAATTGCATTGAGGGAGGTTGGTACACGCACCAAAGATCCCAAACAGTGCCATGAAAAAACACACCAGACCATGATTGAGCTACAATGCCCTTGCACAGTTCCAACCTGGCATGCAGGATCCATGGCATCATGAGCTTGACGCCGTATTCTCAGCCTCCCGTCAGCGTTAAGTAGTCAGAATCGAGACTCATCATTCCATGCTACTAGTTTTCAGTTCTCTACACTCTCTTGCCCGGATAAGACGTGCAGCCCGATGGCGAGCATTGAGCAATGGTACTCTCGTAGGCTGGCGGCTCGCGAAATCCTTACGGTAAAGCGAGCGTTTCACAGTCCGTTTACTGACTGTACGACTGGCACCGTCATTCGAGGGGTAATTGGAGCTAATGTTTGGCTTTGCTGGCTATGTACAATACACCTGAGCTGTCTCTCACCACTCACTGTCAAGGCTAATTGTCCTTAGAAGTTTGACCGATCGCTAGTTTTTTTTGTCCATCGTGCATGTATTCTTGGTATTCTCTTGACACTGTCAACCTTGAAAATCTTAGCTGTCTGACGATTTCGGAAATTGAATGGCCCATGCGTCGTGCAATTACGATTCGTCAGCGATCGAAGGCTTCTAAATCAGACAGTTTACACTTACCGGTAATTCCAACAACTAATTCAGAACAAGAAAGCTTGACATCTTTGGGAGTTGGAACGCGAAACGTTCCTCCATCCCATAAAATTCAGAACAACCACAGTACGCGCTATGTATGCAGTTACCACAGCGTCCTCACCTGCGCATAAATGATGCGCAGCGCTACACAATTTGCATAGCCCTTGCTATCCCTAATTCAGTGGCACTTCAGTGTATAATGCATATTATAAGAAATAAGTAAATGCTTCAAATATCATTGTGAGTTATAATCCGAAAATGTGCGATAATCATGAAAATAAGTTTTAACTACAAATGACAAAATTGTATATTATGTTTACATACATTTGAATACTTGAAGGTGATGAATAGCTGATAAAAGGCATAAAGAGGTGAAACAACGTGCAATATCACAGATGATGCGTTTGAACAGTTGACTTCATTCCCAACAAAAGTTAGAATATGTTGTCCTAATTGTAGTCCTTGATAAATCAAGTATCCGAAGCAAAACCCTAAGAGAAAAATATTATATTTTTAAAATTCACTGTGAAATTAAAACATTTAAATTTGATCAAGATAAAATGTTTTATGATACAAAATATAAAGATAATTTGTGATTAATTTCATTGAAAAATATCTAAAATATTTTATTAATATAAAATATGAGTTGCATAAGCATTTTTTTAGTTGGAAATTTGTATGTATATTTTCAAAAAATATATAACAGTTTATTTTTTAAAAAAATGAGTTAAATTGACGTAGATAAAATGACAAATTTCATTTATCACGAAACTACAAAAATCCAATATAACCTTATCGAACTTTAAAACTTTTTTAGATATAAGCTTATATATAGTTATTGTTTGCACACACACACACACACACACAGTATTTATTGGAATCTAAGCCACCATCGATTCTAAGCCGCACCACAAATTCTCATCAAGTTTTTGTGAAAAGGAAACATAGTGTATAAAATGGTTTATCGAAATTCCAATTTTACGAAGTTAAAATAAATTTCAAATGAGAACGAAGAGTGAATATAATTAGTTATTTTATCTCAATATTATAAACCTTTAAATACATGCGTGAACCTGTAATTGCTCTAATTGCTCCATCCAACGAATTTTTTCTTTTGATTCTAAGCCGCACCCGATTTTCAGTAGTATTAACATTGGAAAAAAAGTGCGGCTTAGATTGGAGTAAATACGGTATATATATATATATATTGCAAAAATTTAAGCAAAAAGTAACATGAAAATGTGTCTATTTTTATTGAAATGAACTATTTTGAAAATATGCATATATAATTACATGACTACAACTTTCAAGATTGTAGAACGCGCCAGTGATTAATACTTATAGTTTGCAATTCATGGAACTTCTTCAGGCTGAGATGCATACTTAAATGTGCGGCTAAGTAAGGGATAATGATAGTCCTGATCTTATTCTGTGACATTTTTGCACACTTCCTTCAATCAATTTTCCCTATTTTGCATTTTTTAAAACTTTCACGGAAGATCTAATGATCTTATTAAACAAGGCAGAGTTTGAACAGCATTGAGACAATTCAGACATATAAGAGTCATATGGTAAGTTTGGACATTCTATCTTGTCTCGCTTTTGTGTACGTTGGCCTTCCAAATTTTTAATTTTAATGTTGTGTAAAGATGTTGTGCAGGAATTGCTACTAGCATTTTTACACGACCATATCCTAATAATTTATTTGAAGGTCTCTCTGTTGCTCAATAGTACAAGCCTGTATTTCACCTACTACCTATTTGACCATGCTTGAAATCGTCCCGTCGTCTATGTTATCTTCGATTTCGATGTAATAATATCTTCTATGGATAGAAGTGTAACGTTTATACCTTCCAGCTTACTTTTTGGGTTGGTTAAGTTTTGTATGCTAGTGTATATATATATATGTCTTCAAATTTATCTCAGAGTATGAGAATTTTTATACATCAAGTCAATATAAAAGTAGAGCTTTCTTAGAGTATTTTTTTTTATCAAAATATCTTTATAGTCAAATTTTCATAGCATTATTTTGATGTTTGTTTATTGGTCTTTGTTTTATAAAATTAAAAAAAATTTGTGCTTCCTTTATTTTAACAATTTGCTTGATATGTCGATCACACGTATTTTTTACGCTTTGTTGATTTCAAAAGTTGCATGTATGAATATATATAACTTATAAAATATCTGAATTGCTGATAGGAAATCTTAATGAGAAAAAAAATCAAATTAAGAAATTTTTTTATTTTCAATTATGAAAAATATATATCCTTGAAATGAAAAAACAAAACAAATCCAAAATGGAATCCAACATTTAAACTTGTATGTTGAGGCTTAAGACAGAAACTTTACGGTTAAAGCTTTATTAAATTTGTCATTCTCTTTTGTTTTAGGTTACTGGGCAGAAAAATATCAATTTTCGCGTAAGATAAAAGATGAGAAGTACAAAATATACAAGGTGGTTATACGATTAAAGTTACGCGGTTTAAATCTACGTAGAGTGCGTTCTTGTAGATGGACGTCGATGAAACTTGTGGTATATACATTATATGAACCATGGGAAAAAGATAAATCTGCAATAAAAAAATAATCATTCAAATTTTGACCACCAGGTGTGAAGGAAGTGTATGAAGAATAAAAAGAAAAGCACAAAACTTTGTTTAATCACAGATCGTGTTCAATGTGCATTCTATTTGCATCAAACACATGTGCAAAGTGTGCTTTAGCGTTTTTAACAGCAACATGAAGGTTTCTCTAATAATTACAGCAGCATTATGAGTTATCTTTTTTGTTTCATTTTAGGTATATTCCGTATTCTTCCTCCATAGATACGATCTTTCAAAAATCCTCACAACCAGAAGTTACAGGGATTTAAATTCGGGGAGCGGGACTCCAGGCAGTCGGGAAACTTCTAGAAATTATTCTATAATCCTTAAAGTGAGCACGAAACATTGTATTCACCAGTCGGACAGTGTGAAGTGGTGCACCATCTAGCATGATAGGAAGATATGTTACTTGAATGTAAGTCTAGAATGATTTGTTACTGAAGAAGATTGCAGATACGGGCTCGAGTATTGGAACATATTTGAGGAGCGAAAGAAGCGTTTTCCTCAACGAAAAAGGAACCAAGAATCAAATAATCACACAATACGGTAATTTTATCAGGATGAAGAGACGGTTTATACACAACATCAGGACTAGCACTACCTCAAGTGTGACAGTTTTGAGTATTCACTGCTCCTCCGACTAGAATAATATTCGTCTCGCCTGTTCACAAAGGATTCCAAGGTCTTGTATTGTCAAAGACTACTCTAGCCAAAGATTTCTGGCAAACTAAGTGAGTTTGGCCTTTGTCTGCTGAGTTCAGCACTTGCAATACGTGGTTCTTGTATGGATACAGCTTTACAATAGATAAAAGAATCTTTCCGTACTGTAAATCAAGGGACAGATAAATTACGCGACACCACTTAATCACTTGTAGAAGAATAATTGGAACTAGACGTTCTTTCAAGCGCTTCAAAAACGACTTCTCACACAATTTCATTTAAACCTGTTCCGTTCTCTTCCTTGCAACACATCCAACTTTCCAGTCACTCAGTCAATTCAAATTTGCATTTTTTTCGAAGCCTGCCTCGTTATAGGTTCTTTTCGTAAGTATTTCAAGCCTCTGTTTTCTCCCTGAGCATAAAAAATTACTGAGGTTTTGCTAAAACAATTTCACCAATAGTTCTGGTACTTTCTGCTCTAATGGCATGCTAAATGATTTTTCGGCAATGACTACTGGCTTATTGGCGTCATGTCCTTTCTTGTACATGAAAACCGCACTCTATCAGTCAATATTTGAACTATTATTTTTTATTGCAGATTTCTTTTTCTCATGATCCATAAAATGTTTATATACCAAGTTTCATTGACATCCATCTATTAGAATGAATTCTTTATTGGTATAAAAAGGGTAACTTTTATTACAACCACTTTGTATATAAATAAATGAAATTCAGTGGCACAAGCAAGTAATAATAGTTCACAATAATTGTTCCCTCAGGAGTCTCACCTCTTGTAGATACGACACAAACCCGAAGTGCTCTAGTGACCTTTACCCCCGTGTTTTCTTCCTTGCTTAATTATTTTGCTTATTGTGGGGAATCTGATTTTTCTCTTTTAAGTTAACGCGAAGTTTTTTTTTTACCCTATTATATTAATCCTTAATTAAATTCTATCTTAAGTTTTAAGGGGAGAATAGTTTTATAGTTTTGCTTGTAAAACAAATACTATTTGACATATTCCTTTTATTATGATACATTTTTAATCGATTCTTCTCCTCAATTTATAAAGTATTTTTTGTAATGCTTTGTTATTACATTATTTCGATACGCAGTGCACAGTTTGAAACACGTCATGGTAGCAGGAGGTTAATCGTACTCTTACACGAAACGCTCTCGATCGTTCTTCATGAACTTATCAGAAGTATTCATTTCGAAGCAAATCGAATATGGTTCCTTCAAATTTTGAGTAAATGCTTTCTATGACTAATCCACAATTCATGCGCTTATTAATGTTTCTACCGAAACGATCATGCCCACTTTAGTACGAGTACTAAAGAAAATGACATAGCCTTTTTTTTTTGGTTACATTATATTTTGGTATTTATGCATTGTAAAATGCTTTTACATAAGCAAAGATAAATTTGTGCGTTTGTGTATGTTCCTAATTGTTTATATAAATTCAGCATTTACGTCAAACCTAAAGGATAGCCTTGGTCATGCTCTAAATATGGCTATACAGAAGAAAACACTTAAACGTTTTTACTTATATTGTAAATTTTCACAACTTTCGATAAAACTCTCGCGGATTCCACTGAATGTAATTAGCAGTAATATATACCTACATTTAATTTATAATAAGAAGGTAAAATATCTCTTTTGGCATCATATTTCTGGCAGTCAAGAAATTGATAATAATACTTATTTGGAGGAGGGGTCATTACATTTTCTTGAACATTTTAAATTCACAGAACGTTCAAAAATATTATTTGATTGGCTAAAATAGTACATAGATTAGACATTCGACGGATAAGTTTGTCGTATTTGTGTGTGCTTAAAATCCTGATCACAGAACATCATTAGCAAGAACATTTCTCTCATTGAGGTTATTGATAAATAACTACAATCAACTCTTGAACGAATTTTTGCATAAAAGATCATTAAGGTATCCGACTACGTTTGGAACAGTGATTTTGGAAAAGCGTATAAATGGATAATATTTATGATATTTAGTGTCACTTAGATTAGAAGACGTACATAAAATTGTTTTAAGAATAGTATTACAATGAAAAATTATTTAAGTACAATATTATGGCAAAAAATGAACATAGAATGACCAATTTTCAAAATATTCTCCTTTTACGAAAAATGCTTCTATTATAATAATATTTTGCCTGTATATAGTTCAGACCTCTGTACATAGGCTGGACTAGAATTTTTGAAATACTAAATATCATGAAAATTATCTATTTATGTGATTTTTAAAATCACGGTTCCGAACATAGTCAGATATTTTAAAAGTTGTGTAATTTTTATACTATCATTCGATCTTGTCATTAAATTTAGTACAGTTAAAATAACGATATTTGGATTGTTTAAGTTTATTATGTACGCTTGAGGAGCATTTTCTTAAAAACTAATGCAATATTTAAAGTATAATCTTACCTGCCGATCCTATTTTAAGATAAAAGCTTCCACTGTGCCTCCCCATTAAAAAACGATATGGGGGAGGCTTGTAAGCTTTACCATCTGTCATATTTTGGGTGGATGAAAAATCAAATCCTGAATTAATGATAAATTCAGTTGCTGTGCTGAATCTATCACTTGCTTCTTGCATTGCATCTTCACGTTCTTTTAGCTGCTTCAGAACTTCAGTTTTGTACATGCACAAATCTACATGAAATATTAGCAACCATAAAATTCCGAGCCCTGATATTGCACTGCTGAAGACCTACATTATTAGAAAAATACGTAACTATGGAATGTGTCAAAGAGAAGTAGTCATGTTAATTTATTATCAAATTTGTAGTTTCAGATCGGAACAACCTTTATACAATTGGTCACTGCCGCAGGAAAAGGAAGAAAGTTTTAAATTTAATTTAACTTAATATAGAAAGAGCTAAGGACATTGACTAAGAAAACGAAAAAGAAAAATGATTAAGAGCACAAATAATGAACTTTCAAAAATATTATATTGGAAAAAATACCAAATTTTGATACAATTACCATAATTTGTTTAAAATTATGATAATTGTGTAAAAACAAAATAAGCTCTGTATTTAGATTATTTCGATCTACATGGTATTTAACCACTTATTATATCAGAGTAATATAACACAAAAAATATCAGAAATTTGAATTGATTTAGTAATTGAAAAAATATTCATTTGATGTTTAAAATATTTATTACCCAGCATTATATTTATTTGAAAACGAAAAATAATAAATAGTAATAACAATGCTATCATACTTTCGCCATTGAAAGAAAAAATAATTTAAGTACAATACATCTTAGAACGCCTTTTCTCGTAATTATTACACAACTATATGAAGGAATCATGTGAGTGAGCTAAAATAGACAAAGAATGCAAGTTAATGGATTCTATTCAAATGATCAGAATTTCAGAATCATTTCTCATACATGAATGAGTAACGCCCTCTGAATGACTGATTTAGCTGTATGTGCAGCTGTAGAAGAACATTAGATGTGGTCTATCATTGCCTGGAAGTGGTAAATCCTTCATGATAATTCATAAAACTTCAACGATGATAAAGGATACAATATGAACAAGTTTGAACAGGGGCCAATGATCTTGAAGTATTGTTTCCTTATCGTGAGATAACAGCTCGTACATCGAGCATTGGCCCAACAGTGATGCTAATATAGTAGCAGAGTGCTCAAAAGGATTAACCCTCCAAGCGGTCTGCACGTAAAATCCCGTCATTCCAGAGATGCTTTTTCTGCCTTCAAGCAAGATTCCCAAAAGCGGCCAAGCCACATTCTTAAAAATACGGCTCAACCGCTTTTGAGAACCCCACCTGACGGCAAAAAAATACGTGCGGTGCAATTTCGAAGCATCTCCAGAATGGCAAGACTTTAAGTGCAGACCACTTAGAGGGTTAAAGAGTTGGAAATTTGGCAAAGGACGACGAAATTTTACGCCAGTTTGAGATGATAGTTACCTTATCCGTACTAAAGTAATGGATCTACAGCTTCATTGTAACAGCTGGCCGAGCATTGGAGCACTACTACAGGCATATCATTGTTTTCAGTAATTTTCAACGTTCCTGTAATGCGGACTGCATCCAAGAGTTTCTCTCACTCAAAACCATCGATGCCTGCGATTTTAAGGGGATTTTCGATTGGCTCCAAGTTATCTTTTCCTACGGAATCCCACTTTAACTATGCGGTACTGTGTGGCTTCATCTACGTAAGACTGTATACTGGTTAATGCTGCTCTCTAAGTATGGTACCCAACATCATACTGGACGAAAAACAAGCGAAATGGTTTGAGCTATTATTCTTATCATGGGTGATCTCAGCTACAAAGAATTGTGGGTAACCTTAATAGCAAATGGTACATTAGAAAAGTTCGTGAATTCAAGGTCCTTTCTAGGATATAAATTCAAAACCTGTTGGATTGGCTTCCATGTTGTATAGATGCAATAAGTGCATGTTGCTTCCATACACTTATTGCAGAGCTTGGGTTCTTCCCAAAATATTGATTTTCGACGTGTAATATGTTTTTTTTTTACTCTATTAATTTAATCGTCTATTCACATTAATACAAGTCATTTATGGAATAAATTTCAATTCTGTTGAATTCTTCAGGAGTTTTGCAGTTTCTTCAGGCACTAGATTATACCTCACATTTGAATAAACAAGTAAACAAAAGGTTTTTTTTTTTAAATTGCATTTTTTAAAATCAAGACCACATTTTATTGATAAGCATAGTGTTACTACGTGAATATATGAAGTATGGGAAGAAACATGTATTTCAGCATGTCAATTACTCAATTGATCCAGATTTTGAAAAAATGTTTATTAGGTTTCAAATCTCCTCCTTGTTCCTGTGTTTTTTTCTCTTTAATATAATATAACAGATTTTAAAAAAAATTATTTAAATTTAAGATAAAAAATAATAAAATTACTCTTATAAATTACATTCTTTATGTATATATA
>BMAV01021979.1:68640-87600 GCA_019973955.1 Trichonephila inaurata madagascariensis
TTTTTATTGTAATATTCTTAAAACAATTTTATATATATTTTCAAATCTAAGGGAAACTAAATATCATAAATTTTATCCATTTATACGCTTTTACAAAATCACGGTTCCGAACGTTGTCGGATACCTTAACGGTTTCTGCAGATCTACAGTATATCGAGGAGAACATTTTCGAGCATCAGTTTTTATGTAGCTGCCAATGGAAAGTGATGTATATTTATCACTTCTAAAAAAGCTTCCAGACCGAGCACAGAGTTAAATGAATCTGAACGAATTCAGAAAGAGATAAGGAAAGTAAATAAGAAAACGAGGTAGCAAGAAAGATGTAGAGAGAATACCCTTTTTTTCGAAGGGAAGAATATTATTTCTGTCTACCGCCGTATTCACCGGTGATTAACCGGTGGTTTGGCGTAAGTTCATTTAATTTCGTCGTAAATTCATTCTCTAACTCTGGTTTAAGTTAGAAATTTTGACCGGGCTCAAAGCTCGGTTCGATTTAACCGCGCTTGCTTAGTATACGCAATCACGGGGTTTATTTTGAGCAATGAGGTTGCAAACTCACAGTTAAGTAACTGGAATTAAGAAAATAGTCGTGAAATGAAGTTTCAACCGGTGGTTTGCTTTCATTTGACCTCGGTTACTTACCTCCAGGTTTTATAGTTAGCTGTGAATATACGGGAATAATTGTGAAGATAGAGCATATACCAAGGAGTTGTTGGTAACTAGAGTAAAGGAAAGAGTCTAAGAGAATAAAATTAGAGTCTGAGTAGTCTCAGCAAATAATGAAAATGAAAGCTAACGTTTTCTGAAACGAATGTAACTAATACGTAAAAATACGTCAGCTTGACATTGCATAGGTAATGACGTCACATTAAAAAAGTAGTAAGGAGTTATCTGCTGGAAAAGTGCCATTAATTCCGTTGACCTTTTACTAACAAGTTGTTGAAGAGATACCAACATTGCCTTATTTACTAGAACTTTGTGATCTGGACTATAACTTTGACATGCATACTAGAACTTAGATCTCGACCGATTCCAGATATCAGCATTACTTTTTTGTTATTCCAACAGTACCAGAGAAACTTTTTAGAACGGCTGTAAGACATTTACACAATTGGCGTTGATTGAATATTAATTTCTCTCTATTCAACTACATGAGGGCTTTTGGCGACAGACGTTCGTAATTTTGAACCATGATCAAGTGACGATGACGACACCTGAACTAGTACCCCCTCTCCCAACTTTTACACATTCTTCTCCAACATTCACTTGAGGTCATTTGATCTTCGCCATATTTAGCATGCCTTGGCCTCCTATGCATGGTGGGTCAGCGGTACTAGGCTCGAACTCATGACACACCAGCCACGAGTCTACTACCTTGACCACTAGGCTACCGCAGCCATTACATTTGGTGTTATAGAAGCACATGTTTTGTGTGATAAACATTGTAAGAAGGAAAATAATTATTATCTCTTTCGCGAGAAGATGTATCACAAGACATTTCTTATTTTATAACGCTTGGGGGGGGGGGGGGAAGAAAGTGAATGAAAGTTTTGACATCTTTTCAAGTGTGGTAGTCAAATTATATTTGAGAATAGAATTCTAAAATTTTATGAAAGTTGTTTAAACTAACTCCAGTTTTCATTCAATGAAAACAATATAATTGCGCAATGTGAAAAATATTATTTCATTCAAACAATGCAATGTTAATGGGAAAATACGTTTACCCACCTATTGGTTTATAAACGTATTTCTCTACATTAAAAAAAAAATAAAAATGACAATATACACACTTAAATATATACTACCTGATTTTACTTCTATTTTTGTGTTTTGCTTCTTTAGATTTATAGTAATTTAGTATATATTAATATTGTACGTATCATTACCCCTTTTTTAAATTAGTTTTGAGTTTTATATATAATATGCAGTAATATATAACATGGTTTATCCAGGAAACAACTAATAACCATATATTTCTTAAATATATCCTCACTTAATATAACTGTTTCCGAAGAATATGCATATCGTGTCTCACGTGCTCCATGATATTCCTCTTTTAATGAAAGAGGATTTTTTTCAGCTCTCCAATATAAGTGTGGATAATCAGCTATGATTTTTTAACAAAATTAGGACTCTTGATATTATAGAAAACGAGGGTCATGACACAGGATAATTTTGTGTAATATTGTTGTGAGTTCACTGCGCCTTTAATTAAAATATATAAAACAGTGTCCAATCACTGCATGCAATGTTCACCCACAGCCTTAGTACCCAATTTTTATGAACCATTCGACGCGATGAAAACAATTTCTTTCTTTCTCCATACTTACTAGATCAAAATGTACTAATGATGTTTAAAGAGAACTTATGACTAAACACATCTCTGTTTTTGAACTTAATGAAAATGTTTGTTCTACAAACATAAGTCCTTGCAAAAATGTAATAGATGAATGGATGTTATCCAACACGACTGAACCGACAAAAATTTTGCTTCTGGCAAATTTCACGTATGTTTGTATCCTTTGTGACTATTTGGTTAAAACAAAATATTTCTGTTCCTCTCATGGCTATATAATACATATATATTTATCTTCTTAGTGATATATATATATATATATATATATATATAAGAGAAATTTTACCTTTAACCTCCTTTCTTAACTAAGAAAAATAACACTTTAGTTCAACAAGTACTTTTAAGTTTTATATGAGTGAAGCAGGTACTCACTCTTCCCTCCTGGAGATGGTGGGGCAGAATTGATGACTTCTCGGCTTAACTGAAAACTAGCTGTTTCAGGAATAATAATAGATGGAACAGGTACGTTCTTCAGGTCATTAGAACTTTCAATACTATTGTCATCCCTTGTCGGCTGAAAAGATGTAATGGTTCCATTTCGGACTTGCATGTTGTAATCCATCCTGCCGAGAGGGTCACTATCTGACCGCCGATTCTGAAATAAAAAATGAAGCTTATCATATTACAATAAATTATACAGATGTGCCCTATGTTGACGAACGTTATTATCCATAAAACTACCCATCTGAAACCCACTCACTCACGGGGCTCTAAAATCTCTTCCCCATACTTAGAGCAGTCGAGGCACTTTCCTGAAAAGTGTATAGCTCAATGCCAGGCCAGTCTAGACCCTAACAAAACCACATTCCTAGCATTTTATTTCTATATTGTTGGAGAAATAATACAGGGACATTGGTCTCTCTATATATGAACTCCTCGAGAGAGAATCTGTATCCAGACTGAACCCGATTCATTAGTGAAGACAACACAGCCCCATTGCTTCCGTGTCCAAAGATAAAGTTGATTATACGATGTCAGAGGTAGGCTCTTCTGTGATCTGGAGTGAGTGGGATGCATTAGTCTCCTAGCATATGGCTCTTTCTCATTAAATCTTTGGAAAACAGTATTCCTTGAAACTTAGGTACCAGAACAGTAGGTGGCTCATTTGCGAGAGAAGTAACCATCCTCCTCTTATTGTATCTCATAGTTACAGCCAATTAGTAGTATTCTTGGCTTATGGGGGCCCTTGGATGTTCTGTAACTGGTCATCTGGATACTGTTTCGGTCTCTTGGAATTGATTCCATTGAAAAACCGAATTTCGGGACACATTGAGCCACTTTGCTACCTCCACTTGGAATTGATCTGCTTCTAATTTCACTACTTTTCATCGGAATACATCATCTAGACCAGGGGTTGGCAACCTATGATACGCGCGTCACATGTAGCACGTGGTGCAATTCTCAGGGGCACTCTGCACTACTCTACAAACTTGTCAATTTTTGTGAGCGGAGGTATAGAAGACGATAAATTTTTTATGGACCTTATTTGACAAACATCTTCAGAATTATGGACATTTACGGAATTACGAAAAAATCTGAAAAACTCTAAAGATAAATTTACAGCAATTTTGTAAATTATTGAACGCCATTGCAGGAGAGATTTAATTGCTTGAAAAGAGAAAATTGCGTATACTGTTTTCCGGTTTTGGCTCTACATATATAAGTAAAAGCGTTTTATTCATATGAAAAATATTTCGAGTCCTCAAAGGAGCTGTTTAACAACTGAAGGTTCAGAATTGGGTCAAATTGAAAGTCCCAAATGATATCCCTGATTTTGCGAGATGAAAGTAGATTAGTGCAAGCACTAGGTTTGCATTAAATTTTTTTATTTATCTTTTTATTTAACAATAATGAAGGTAAATGTTTATATTTTATGTTGTTTATTTCTTTTTTTAATAAATATGTTTAAAATGCATAATAATATGTATAATTAATTTTTTTTTTATATTTGTGTAAAAAAGGGTTACATTTTTTGCTGTTTGTTTTCATGTTAAGAAATATCTTTAAATGATACAAAATTAATACATAATAAAACAAAATAATCTCTCTATATTATTGACCTCTATTCTCTAACTCTGCATGCATTATCGCGGGAATCGAATTGTTACGAAAATGTCCTACTTTGTGGCACGCTTAATCATATAGGTAGATTGATTTGGCACGCCACAGCTAAAAGGGTACCGACCCCTGATCTAGACGTTATCTTTGTGACATTATTTGCAAAAGTTTCAAAAACAATCGCAAGCTTTCAGAAACGCTAACAAAACTAAAACAGCACTCAACTGGGTTTTAAGTACATGTTTTATCAGTTTTTTTTAAAATTGTAAAAAAGAATAGTGGGAGATCAAAATTGATTAGATAATTCAAAAAAAAAAAAAGTATTTTTCTTTTCTTTTTATTCTCACCAATTTTCATTAAAAAGGATTTGATAATTTCGAAAAATCCACAAAAAATGTGTTTCCTTTTTAACTTTTGCGCACCAGTGTGATTATTTTAGGTCATACAGTATGTATGTATATATATATGTACGTAAATGGTAATATTTATTAATCAATTTATGTCTATATATATTTCAATATATTTTTAATTATTTACTGCTTAACAGTTATTCAATCAATAAAGATAGTGATAGAATTAATAATACTAAAAATTTGTAAGATAATGTTAGAACATGGTTATACCTTATCAAATTTCTTAAATTTCACATTTGTAAGAAATGCGACGTTATTTTGTATTAATTTTCATATATCTCTCTCTCTCTATATATATTATTTACTTTACTCAATCATGGATGTCATTAACTTGTTAGGATTTATTCGAATTTCTTATGCGACTATTGTGTGTGGTTATAGTCATGAGAACACATCGAAGCCGTTGTTTAATTCCGCGTTCGAATCCTGATGCCACTGAAAATCCTCAGTGTTGTTGTTGTGGCTAATGCCACCTGTCTGACGTAGTCAGAACGAGGCTCACGAAATTCATCGTGGCCAGGGGTTAGAAGTACGCCTGTTGTTGGCATAGGCCTTGAGCACCATACAGGTAACAGAACGAATTAGCTCGGCGAAATTCCCCGAAGGGATGATAGATGGCGACACCACCTATCTCCACTTCCACAATTTTGGCATGGAACTGAAGGGGAGAGAAATATTCTCCAGTCCCCTGCACTCGTGATTCAACCCACAAGACTTTCGGACCCTCTGATTTAACAAGCACGTACTCTGTGTGTACTCGGAGGGTATTTGGTGGCAACAGGCATCGAACCCAGGCCTTCCGGGCTGGAGTCTGATGCTCTAACCACTAGGCTACCCACGGCCCCTAGATCCTCAGTGTAGATGGGCTGAAGCACGTTAGATCTGTGATGGCTCTAAGTCCTCACGTAGACATGGTGTGGAAGTTAGGAGAATGGGATGTCAGCTCAGTTGCTCTCCTTGTCACTTGACCACGGTTCAAAATTACAAGGAGTAACGGGTCTATCTACGAATCTTCCACTAATCGTCAGGAGGTAAAATAATTCTTTTTAACCGTATGTTCTGTTGAAAACGTCCCCTCGAAGAAGAAGACGGGATTTAGTTAAATGAGTTTTTCTATTTAAGCATTGGCATTCTTGTACGCGAAGATAGTCGATGGATGGTCTATAGTTGATAATTGGAGATTAAAAGTGATTAAACTATGAACACGATTTACGACCGAGGGGTCGTATAGTTAAACAAGATATTTACAGAGAATTGAAACGTAGAAATCAAGAGTGATCCAGGGGTAAATTAAGTAAAATCTTAATTATATGTTAGTAGCTTCAAACCTATGCGATTGCTTTTCAGGTTGTTCACTAAGTGCATTTCCTGCCTTTAGTTGTGTTGATCAAGTAAAAGTGATAAATACAATTGCGTTTAAAACTTGCTATGGTTGATGTTTGCTCGAACCCCCAAACACCAACAACCCAAAGTGGGTTGTTACAAAGGTCCGTTTCCAATAATCTTTGTGTTACTAATATTAGAGCGATATTAATAAATACTCACTCACGAGAATTTTTTTACGGCTTATCAATGTAATTTTTTTAAACTTTCTCTTTTCTTTTTTTAACAAAAGTTATATTCTGTTTTCGTATTTTCTATCTATATTATGGGGTGTGTTGTTGATTTCATTAAAGAACATATGTATGAACAATTATTCCCCGAAATTCAAACCTGTGATATTCTTTGTTTGAGTTATTTGTAGTGAAATAAGTAGATTATTTTTTGATACACTTGGTTCTTGGTGATTTAGATTTATCCTTAATGTGATTTAGTCCAATGTCATTCATTATTAATTTATGTTAAATGTTATTTTATGATAAAATATATTGAAAAAGTATTGGGGCTCCGGAATTGAATAACGGAGTTATGCGGCTCATGACATTTTTTCTTCCCTTTTATTTCAAGTAATGGTCGATCGAGTCTCTGATGAATATAATTCCAGTCACACTCAATGGGCTGCATGTGATACTTGTGCGTTCTGAGAATACGTGGATATGCATTGCTGAAATACAGCTTCAGGAATGCGTTGCAGGAGGTTGTGAGGACCAGGAATGATTATAGGCCGGCTCGATCTCCAGGAATGCGTTGCGAGGAGGTTGCCGTACAACTTTTTCGTTAGAGCATCAGCTATTCAGGGCAAGGTCCTTTTAAATGTAAGGGAAAGAGTGTTTATTAACGTCGCACTCTAGTTATGCGAGGACTATGAGTAACGGACCTAATAATTTTGAATCGCAGTCAAGTGATGAAGACGACACCTGAGCTGTGACCCCACTCTCCTAACTTCCATACCACGACAACGAGGGTCCCTATGCCTGGTGAGTCTTCAGGGGCATCAGAACTCGACAATGTCAACCACCTGTTCGTGATTATGACCATTATGATATCTTGGCTACAAGATTGTTTTAAAAGTACTGGGTGTTTCAATAGTCACGCACATCACCCTTTGTGGTTGAGTTTTAAAGACAGATGAATTATGTTAACAAACGGAACAATGGACAAACAAAGGTTGAACGGTTATCCTTATTGTCAGGTGTCAGGCATGGTAAAATCACAGTAAATTTTCAGAATGATGTCCGTTTTCCTGTACACACAATCGGACTCTTTTTACCAGAGTAACTGGCACTTTACGAAGTGTGTGAGAATAAATGTCCGATATATAGCATGAAGGATGTTACTCTTAAGTTCATTAAGCGTATGGGGCATATTCCTGAAGGTGACATTTTTCAGATACCACCAAAGAAAAAAAATCCTGAACTGACAAGTCTGGCGAACGAGATGGCCAGTCCTTTGGAAATGACACTATCATCGAACTATCATATGAAACTTCCATACTGTCCTGTAATGTGTGACACGTTGCGCCGTCTTGCTGCAACCAAGCGTACCTTTCATCTCTGTTCAGCAAGGATATGAATTTCGTAATGATGTTTATGTAGAGGGACAGTCTTTTCCATGGACTTCTTTGTAAAGTGGTCTCCACATCTGCCCCTTTTGTTTTCACTTTGGACGCTCTACCCGATCGCTTCCTGTCTGCAACCGATCCTGTGTCACGGAACTATTGCACTAAAAGTGTTATCATTGATGCATTTGGTGCTGTATCACCTGGATATTTCTGCTGAAATGCATGTATCACAGGGCAATGAGATTTTGTAGCGAAAAAAAGTTCCACGATGGCTATTCTTTGCTCTTGGAAAAACATCATGCCCCTCCCGTTGTGCTCAACTGGCTACAGCTGACATGTACTTTGAAACTGATGCCTGATACGTTCAAAACTTGTGATGGTGGGGCCCGTGCTACTATGTAGTGACAGAAATCTCAATCAACCCATTTGGTTTTTAAGCAACAAGGATTACCATGCGCATGTGCGTGATTTTTGAAACACCCGGTATCAGGCTGCGACACCTTTCACTCAAAATAAGTCTGTGAGTAAAAGAAGGGAAGGATCTTGTTTTTTTCGCATTTTGAATATTATTTATTTGTCCATTTTCTACACTTGTGACATTGAAGATCAGCTTAGAATTGACTTTAATACTCGCAATATATACATTGAGCACATCTTTTGGATTTATAAAGCAATATATATACACAAATTCACAGGTACGATACTTTCATTATTTCATTCACAAGTCATTAAAAGATTATTATTATTATTTTCTTTTTACTTTTAAGGTATCCGACTACGTTCGGAACCGTGGTTATAAAAAAGCGCATAAATGGATAATTTTCATGATATTTAGTGTCACTTAGATTAGAATACATGAATAAAATTATTTTAAGGACATTATGACAAAAAAAAGTATTTAAATACAATATTTTGGCAAAAAATTAACTTAGAATAATCTTTTTTTAAAACATTCTCCTTTTGTGAAAAATGATTCTATTATAATAATATTTTGCCTGTATATAGCTCAGACCTCTTTACAGAGGCTCAACTATGAGTTTTGGAAAGTTCACATTATTTTCAGAGTTACAACCCATTGAAATAATTATCGGCGTTTTTCTCTTAAAATTTCTCCCCTCTGTTGTCGTAAAACATGAATAAACCCACTTCTAAGTTATATATTTCAAAAATTCAAGTTGAGCCTCTGTACAGAGGTCTGAGCTATATACAGGCAAAATATTATTATAATAGAAGCATTTTTCAGAAAAAGAGAATATTTTGAAAATGGGTCATTCTATGTTCATTTTTTGTCAAAATATTGTACTTAAATAATTTTGTATTGTAATACTATTCTTAAAACAATTTTACATACATTTTCTAATCTAAGTGACACTAAATATCATAAATATTATCCATTTATACGCTTTTGCAAAATCACGGTTCCGAACGTAGTCGGATACCTTAAAGATGCAAAATAATACAAATGATGTATGTATTTGAAGGAAATTATGTAACTCTTTGAAACTAAATTCGGGAGTTCTGGCGTTCTTTTTAAAGATTTTATTCTAAGAGAAAGAATAATATAGTAATAATTAACAACACTCAGCAATAATAGATATTTGGGGGGTTGAACTAAATTAATCAACATAATTAATTATAAATATCTGAGAGTTAAAAACTGAGCAAACCAAGAATACGTATTCAAAGAAAAAGGAGAGCGTATCCAAATTCCCTCTTCCAAAATCAAGATATGTAATCAAATATTAAATTATGTGCATGCCAAAAATGCGCATACCAAGAACATACAGAGCATTCAATATAATCGTAATTTTTAAAATTATAAGCATATGAATATATAAGAAGCATTTCTGTAAGAAGTATTTAGTAAATTTTAAGTTGAGCATGATATTTTTTTTTTCGAAAATAGTAGCTTTTGAAACTTTAATTTTAACTTTTTGAATTTTTTAAACTTTGTATAATTATAAAATGTATCATAATCTTAAAACCCTACCTAATTTTCGTGTTATATATCTTTATTTTATTTCAAAACATTTGAAGAATATAAAAATTTAAAAAAAATTTACAATGCATTTCTTTTTATTTTTTAAAAAAATTACTTATTATTCTATTTATATAAAAATGTTACAGTGTAATGAGGATTTATATAACTTTATAAATCAACTTATATTGCTAGCAATTAGAGCTACTATTGTATTTTAAAAAATATCATGTGCAACGTAAAATTTATAATTAATATTTCTTATAGAAATGCTTCTTATATATATTTTTATGTTCTTATAATTTTTAAAACAATGATTATATTTTAAAGATTTTACACTTTTTTAAAACTTTATTCTTTTATAAATAACGTGTAAAAGAACCTATGTATAATCATTTAATTTTATCCTTAAAGAATTATATCTAATCGAAAATTGTTTATAGAGACAAAAGTAACTAACACCCCTGAGACCCCATAAGAAACTAAAAGACCATAATAATACTACCAGTTGATGAAACTTTCATAAAATCATCGACTGCGAAAAATAATAAAAGTATTACAATTGTAGTTTGTAGAAAAAAGTAGAAGTAACCACTATCGTTCAATATTATTCTCTTTATTGAGTAAATTAAAGAAACAATTTGATTGACAATCTATGAAAATATGAATGCTGTGTGTGTGAGGATTTACATTCCATAATTACAGAATTTTTGTCGGTAATGGAAAAGGTCAGTTTTTCAATTATTTTTAGTAAGTTCAGAATGAATATTAACGTCGCACTGTTCAGCTACACGAGGGCTTTTAGCGACGGACCTCGTAAGTTTGAACAATGGTGAAGTGAGAAGGACGACACTTGAGCTGGCACCCCCTCTCCTAACTATCACACCACACCAACGGGAGGACGTTTCAGCTCTCGATAGATTTAACGTGCATCGTTGTCCTACACGGCGGGTCTTTAGTGGTACTGGGCTCAAACTCATGACATGCCTGCCATGATCCGATACCTTGCCCACTAGGCTACCGCAACCCCTTTAGTAAGTTCAGATCAAACAAAAACTGTTTTTTCTTAGCTTTGGGGTGGTACCATAAAGAGTGTTATTCAACACATTGCATAGAAATTATTTTATTTTTTGATTCTGTACATTTTATAAAATCTATTCAAACTAACTGATTAAACAAGAAAAATGCTGATACTGCATCAATATGTCTTGATCCTTAAACTTTTCTCTAATCCTAAAAGCATGTTTTTCATCCCTATTTTTAATTTATAAAGAAGTGAACAAAAATATTAAACTAAAATCTCGTTTAAAAGCGTTTAAATGACAAATAATAATAATAATAATAAAAATGCTAGTTTAAAATTTTTTTAGGAAAACAATGTGATTGTCATTCATATACAGAGTGTTTCATAAAAGATGGACAAAACTTTAAGAGGTGATAGTACACATACAAAGAAATAAGTTTCATTCAAAAATGCGTGTTCAGAATTAAAACTAAAAATTTAGTCCGTTCAAATATTAAACTCCCTTCCTGTTGCAAGTTAACGGGAGAAGGACAACCATTAATTGCAAGCAAATGTGATATGGGGAAGAAGAATTCGTACGCCTTGAAGGGGGGAAAAAACCTCTCGTTTCTGCAACAGGCGCTGCCAAGCATATTGGACCTCTTCTAAGCATCTAGTAGGCAATGTGTTTCTAGTAAGATGAAGCACCAGCCCATTATGTACGAGACTTTCGAAACGATCTGGATAAAAGATTTCCAAGCCGATGGGTTGAGTGAAGTGATCCTGTAGCTTGACCATCATGCTCACCAAATCATTCATGTCTTGATTTTTCTTTGTCAGGGCAGTTGAAGGCTTTTTAGCACGCTTTTATAAGTTTCACTATATCATTTCCAGATTTGGCAACTAATTCTATATACCGTTGCCAAATTTGGTGAATAATTCTATATACCATTTCCAGATTTGGTGACTAATTCCAGATCCCATTTCCAGATTTGGCAACTAATTCCCGATCCCATTTCCAGATTAAGCGAATAAAAGATTCAGTGTAGCCCTGAAAGCGAAAACGTTTTTTGCGTCAGCAATTTCTTATCATAATATAAACAATTGTCCAGTCTTTCTGAAAATAGAAATTAAAAAAAAAGAAGACTCGTGCATAGGGAAAACAAAATTGTTCAAACTCAGGGATGGGCAAACTTTTTCGGTCGCGGGCCAAAAATTAAAGAAAAAAGAGTATGAATAAATGATAATTTAAGAAACTAAAAAAACATGCTTTTACTGTAGATCGAACTAAGAAATGAAAAATAAATTATAGTTTAAAAAAGCTAAAAAACACGCTTTTATGGTTAATCGAACTAAAAAGTAAAAAAATAATTATTAATATAAGAATAAAAAGATTTACGAGAAATTAATATCATTGTGGTAAAAGCGTGGGGTGCTTTGTACTAAATTTTTACACTAACTCAGCATTTCGAAATAGAACTAGTAAAAAATTCTAACAGGTGATATAGAGCACACCCCAAGCTTTTACCCCAATGATATTAATTTTATCGCGAATTACATTTTATTTTTATATTAAGAATTATTTTTTTATATTTTTTAGTTTGATTAAAGTATCTGACTATGTTCCGTCACTTGACCATGGTTCAAAATTACGTGGTCCGTCGCCAAAAGCCCTCGTGCAGCTGAACAGTGTGACGTTAGTATGCAATCAATCAATCATCAATCAATCTGACTACGTTCGGAACCGTGATTTTAAAAAAGCGCATAAATAGATAATTCTCATGATATTTAGTGTCACTTAGATTAGAATACATGTATAAAATTGTTTTAAGGACATTTTGACAAAAAAATTTATTTAAATACACTATTTTGGCAAAACATTAACTTAGAATAACCTTTTTTTCAAAATGTTCTCCTTTTGTGAAAAATGCATCTATTACACTAATATTTTGCCTGTATATAGCTCAGACCTCTATATAGAGACTCAACTATGAGTTTTGAAAAATTCACATTATTTTCCAAGTTACAACCCATTGAAACAATTATTGGCGTTTTTTTTTCTTAAAATTTCTCCCCTCTGTTGTCGTGAAACATGGATAAAACCACTTCTAAGCTATATATTTCAAAAATTTTAGTTGAGCCTCTGTACAGAGGTCTGAGCTATAAACAGGCAAAATATTGTTATAATAGAAGCATTTTTCACTAAAGGAGAACATTTTGAAAATGGGTCATTCTATGTTTATTTTTTGTCAAAATATTGTACTTAAATAATTTTTTATTGTAATACTATTCTTAAAAAAATTTTATATACATTATCTAATCTAAGTGAGACTAAATATCATAAATATTATCCCTTTATACACTTTTGCAAAATCACGGTTCCGAACGTAGTCGGATACCTTAACCACAAAAGCGTATTTTTTGGTTTTTTTAAACTGTAATTTATTTGTATAAGACCCCAATGACTCTGCAGAACTCGTCGCTTGACTTTCGGCCGTTGCAGAGAAAGAATGTGATATGCCTAGTATTTTTCAGAAATTTTGCCAACCCTACCTTCGTTGCACTACGTGCATAGGCACTATTGATCGATGTTTTGAATACTTGTTGTAATCAAGTCATTTTACTAGCGTTTGTAACTTAATCGTTATTTGTGTGTGTTTTGCCTCATAAATTACATAACCTTAGGCGCACTTTAATATCTTCGCCTTTTAAGACTACACAGTAACTTTTTTTCAAAAAGGAGAAAAAAAAATTGGAGGTAGTACCAGTAAAAATAATTTGTTTATTATTCAGATTATATTATTAAACTGACTCTGAAAATAAAAAAAATTGACAAGCCCTTATTTCACAATTTTAAAAAATTAAACATTTTTGAAGTTTTTAAAATTTTTATAAAATACTAAATTTTTAAAAAAATTTAAAATTATTTTAAGTTATTTATGTTTCTTAGATTATTGGAAACAAAAGTAAGGATGGAATGTATAATCTGTTTCCTTGTTGATTTTTAATAATAACTATACAGCTAAACCTGAAAAAAACATGGAATTTTTTTTATAAATATTAACTTTAAAATTTTTTTAAAGATAACTAGAGCTCTCTCAGATATAAATCCATACTATAGAACATATATATTTGGGAGTATCTAAAAATATTTCAAGTCTCTATCTTGAACAGAAAAAAAAAAACCTTAGGGATTCAAAAACATTAACATCTCCAAAATTAAAAGTCTGGGAAAAACACAATGAAAGATTGTAAAGACATAAAGCAAAAATGAGTAATGCCTACAAAGCTTTAATTTTTGAATATGTTATTTTCCAATTTATATTCTACATCAAAACACTACTTTAATTAATTAAACTGAAAGCATTTTCTTTAATTCAAAATATGCTTTTGCATAATATTGATAGCATTATTCAGCTTTATCTTAACCTAATATTTTCACAAAAGTTTTAAATAAACAACATTTATACTCAAAATAATAATGATACAAACTTACTCTAGAAATCACCAAGTTTGTAAATAATTCCTAATTTTTTTCGTTGTTTTAAATCTGGGAAGTTAAGCAAGTTAAGTTTTTGGTGCGTGATTTTAAAATATTATAATGTAGAACAATATATATATACTACAATGTAGTTTGGTACATCATGGAAATATTCAGTTTTTTCTGCAGTATTTGTATTCTGTATTCCACCTCTTCCAAATATTATTTCTCATCGCAACCTGAATAGTTATGTTTTTGCCGTGGCATTTTCTCAACAGGAAAAATTAATGAAAACAAAATAAAACGCTTCTAAGTTATACAAACTATGTGTAAAAGTAAATATGGTCTTGAAATCAATCCTAATTAAGTAAATATGGGAGAAAATAAGCAAGCAAATGGTTTTAGTTATGAAAATTGCAGTTAATAGCCATTTCATACTGAAAAAAAATGGATTGTGTTCAAAAATATTTTTAATATATTCAATTTAGAAATGTAAATATGCTTTAAAATGAAACCGAAGCAAAAACCTTGACTCAGAAAACTTCACACAAATATCTTAAAAATTAGTTTATTTTAAGATCTGAAATTTTGGGGCAAGCTTCCCAAATATGTGGGCAAAGGAAAATGCAAGGAAAAAAAAATTCTGATACTTTTGTTATTTTAAGGGTACTGTTATGTATTAATTCTTACCATGCATTATTTGATGAAAGTTGTTTGTTTAGATGTGTACTATCACCTCTTAAGGCTTTGCTCATATTTTATGGGATATCTTGTATTATAAAATAAGTTTAGCCATCCAGAAATTTTGAAAGATATTGCCATATTCAATAACCATATTTTAGATTTCTGAAAAATAATGAATACTGAAAATCCACAAGTTCCAAAACCCTCGATTAAAAATAGTACATTTTTCTCCTCAATAAATGATGACAGATTCACATTTTTGAAAAAAAAATTGTTCGGTAGTTGGGCTGTTAAAAAAAAAATAAAGTAGAAGAAAAGAGAAGGTTGCTTGGGCACGAAAAAATATTGTGCTTTCAGGCATACAATAAACGCTATCTCAGAGTTATTAAAATATATTTTGATAACAAAATTACAAATATATTTTAACCCTCTAAGCGTTATGCACGTAAAATCCTGCCATACTAGAGATGCTTCGAAAATGCACCACACTGATTTTCTTGCCTTCAAGTAAGATTCTCAAAATCGTTTGAGCCGTCTTTTTCCGAGATCCTTTCCCCCCTTTAAAGGTTTTAACATCGTGAAGGATAATTAGAGAGGGTTACTGTGACACAATAAACACTGACAGGAAGTTTTATGGCTTGCGGGGAACCTCGTTCTTACCCTGGAGCAATCGTAAAAGAACTGGGAAGAATTTCCCCTTAGTGTACGAATCCCTTAGTAGTTAGTGTTTGTAAGCTTGATTTGTGAGATTTTATTGGGTTTGAATTAAATAAATTCTTTGATGTATATTTCACGATATAACCATTTTTTTTTTAAAAAAGTTTTGAAAAATCCCAACGCATAAATAAAAAAAGATTATGTATTCATTTTCCGTTTTATATTAATTTGAAGTTTTAACAAGTTTATGTGTGGGAGGGTAATCTGCTATTTTATTTAGTTGGACAAATTACTTTTTAAGTGTCTTCTTTGCATGGTAAACTCACATTTTTTGCTTCCCCTTATATAAAATTATCAAACTGAATTAAGTTTTTATAACATATATCTCTCTAAAAATATCTATAACTGTATTCTGTTGCATCAGTTTTCTTAGCTTAATCAGTACTTTCAACTTCTAAAACATGATTGATAAGATGGGGAAAAAAATAATTAATAAAAAAACGAACGCTTCAAATTTTAAAACCTTTTAAGGTTTAAATATTAAAAATGAACAATTTTTAAACTTCTGCATCAAACTTCTGAAAAAACTTCTTACGCATTGATAAAAATAGCAAAGAAAAAAACAATTTAAATCTATTAGTTTTCTTATAATTTCAATACCAGGTGTTAGAGGCATCTTACATACAGTCTCTAGTTTTGTATTGTTATGATACCGATTTAAACTTGAATTTTAAATGCTTGAACTTCAGTTAACTTCAAAGAGAATATGATTGATGGTTTTCCAATAAATTCATATTTTTAAACTTGAATGTTTGAATAAATAGTAATCAAAAGTATTTGGAAAAATTTACAGTTAAAACATTTATGCATATACATAAATAAAAAAACTTTTTTAAAAACAAGCTTTTATTTAAATGTACTAAAAAGAATAAAAACCAGCTTCAAAATTGAGTTGCAAGATTCCACCCGAACAAACTACTTTGCGAGTTAAATAAAAGCTTTTAAAAAGTAGAAAATATCATTTTTTGAAAAAGAATTATACCGTAACGGGTCGAAATGAATGATCTTTACGATTATGTAATTATTTTTTATCTCAGTTTGATAGAAAGAATAAGATGGTTTTTTAAAAAAGGTCGACAAATCGGAACTTCTTTAAGCTCAATCCGATAAGTTGCTCGGCAGAATAAAAAGCTAACAGGGGTAAAATGTTTTTATTTAATATCTTTTTAACTAATTGCGATATTGGAATATAAATGGTCAAAACATGAAACTAAACTTGTATACAAAATTTCAGCTCAATCGGTTGAAGACATCAGTTTCAAAATTGAGTTGCAGGATTCCACCCGAACAAATTACATTGCAAGTTAAATAAAAGCTTGTAAAAAGAGAGAAGCACTTCTTCACAATAATTATAAGTGAGTAAATACATTTAAAATACAAATATTGGTCTACTACCTTAAAAGAAACGTTTTAACCCTTTATCTACCGAGGGTACTTATAAGTACCACTCACTTTAAAATCACGTAGGATGACCATTTTTACGAATATTCTGACGATACTTAGCAGGAATATTCTTTAAAATCTACTCTTCCAAGAAGAAATATGGAAGCACGGGTTCTATTATTAGTATTTTAGCGGGGAAGGCGAATAGTTTTACAGCAGAAATTGCGTTTTCAGCGGATTGCGAATATTATCATTTTTGTCCCGAAAAAATGGTTAATGTCAAAATTTAAGTGTCTTATTTTGTTTGTATATTAATGAAGACCTTAGAAAACAATTTGACTATTTATTTTAAGTGAACAGTGTGTATAATTGATTTTACAGTTGAACATCTTTAATTAATTAATTAGCTCTAAATAATTAAATTTCCCAAAGTTGAGTATTTTTTGTTTATGTAAATCCCTTTATTTTCAATGTAGTGATCCAAAAAAAATATATATATATATAAATATTGCATGGAAAAAAATTGCAGTAAATCATAATGCGGTAGATAAAAGGTTAAAGAATGATTTCGAATGCCAGACTATCTCCTGAAATCATCCAGATTATCATTGCCAGACTATTAGCTGAAAACTTTCACGATTAGGTCTTTCAAGATGGCTTTGTTTCCCTACAATTTGGATTGCGTAAGATTTCTTATGATATTCAATTACGAGTCAGATCATAACGCCAGGAGTTAATCCAGTAAGACCATAAATTAGCACCTTGGGAGAAGATGTTCACCTTTGTAATGTCCAACGAGAACGTGTCCATCGTTACAGACCCCAGAGATTGTAGCGGGACTGAATGAGAGGAACATGCAGAATGTCATGCTCTACTCTTTATTATTTTTACTCTCTTAACAAGTACATTTTCACATGAAAATGAGCGTGATTCATGAAATATATGTGATCAGACTCCGCATGGTGGCTTAGGACAGAGAATCTGAAGTAAAAGATGTAATTAAAATTTAATAATCGAACTGCAAAAAAATGCAAATTAGCTAAAGGAATGGATTTAAAGGGGTTGAAAAAAAATCAGCTTTCTACTTCTTAACTATAAGTACAGAAGCTACTTGCAATCAAGAGTAATAACAGATGGTTATTACTGGAAAATTACGAAAATTGATACTTCACGTTGTGCCTTTGTTTCGTTGAGACTATGTAATTGTTGAAATGTTTTAGATACATTGTTGCTAAAACAGGAATTTTTTTATTTTTAATCTTAGTATATATGAAAATAAATATTATTCATTGGTTGTGCTACTCGAACAAGATAAAAAGGACCCCCTCCTTTTAACCTTTAGGCCATTACAAACGTGCTGAGCGGGTTCATCTCAATGTCACGAACTGGCTGCATGCTTCCATCTAGATTTTGCACTGCTTCAAACGTTACAAACGTGTGTATCGCGCATTCTAATTCTAAAGTAGTTGTTTCTTTGACTAATAAATGTTTGCTCTAGACTGAATGATAGAGGTTCAAAATACAATATCTAACGAGAAATAAACTTCATTTTATTTGTGCGAAATGACGCCAGTTTCAGGCTTTCGAAAGCTAGAGGCGAGTGAGATGTCAAGTGACAACAATAGTCTGTATATTATGTTAAGTTAATATAATATATATATATATATATATACACACTCAAGGACAAAAAAATTAGCGCACCAAGAAATAATTGAGGGATCGTAACGAAATTTGGCATGGAAGTACATGCCGGGGAGATATGCAAATGATTAGAAACGCAGCGGGATTGCGCATTAAGTATAGCCAGTAGAGGGCGTTTAACGTCGTTCTCCGTGGAGTATAAAACAGGTAACCAAAGCTTGTTTGAGTTTTCTGAATCGCTTACAAAGAAAGAGCTGACATACACATGCCATTACACCGTTTTCGAAGACAATATGAGTAGCTTT
>BMAV01021979.1:92600-106604 GCA_019973955.1 Trichonephila inaurata madagascariensis
ACATGTTATGCATAAATAATATATTTTTCATAAATATTTTTCCCTCCCTTTCTCTCTATATGTAATACAACTCTATATGCATAAAAATTATTTTTTAATATGTAAGAATATTATTTAAAAATATTTATTGTTTTTGCTTGCAATTATATAGTAATTTATTCCTTTGATAATATGATATTTTCTAAAGCTATTATGATATTGTCTAAAGCATTTTTTTTTTTTGAACAATTGACTGAAGTCTGGCTTAGCGGATATTTAAGAATAATAAAACTCATTCTGAATTATTTGTATCATAATTTACAGTGAGAAATTATGAAATACTCCTCATCGAAAGTTTAAACAAAAGAAGTTTTGAAGTCTGCCGTGTTAAAGTAAATCTTTTATTCTCTTAAGATTATTAAATTTAATACACAGAAAAGACTTTTCTTGCAAAAAGATTTTTGTGGATGTTTTGTATAAAACGGCAATGCGTGTAATTTGCTAACAAATTACGACATATCTTTGATTGCATTTGCAGAATTCTATTTATTACACTTTTAGAATTAAAACTAGGTCACAGGACTAAACTCTTAAAATCTCCTTCCATATTAATATCTTATTGAGCATAATAATAGTAAAGAAATGATATATAAATATTAGAAAACATATAATAGGAAAAAAGATATTAATAACGTATTTTTGCAGTGTTTCTTTTTCATTAAAAATATTTAATGAAATAATCTGTAATTATATTACACTTTTTAGTGTTCAAGACAATGCCTGTGATAGTTTAAAATAAATGTTATATTATGAATTGGGTGCAATGTCCTAATTAAAATTGAAACCTTCAAACTTGAAAATTTAAAATTGTATTAAGATATCAACGGCGATGCATTGAATGAAAGAAATTTACAAATTGTGTAGAATGCTGTAGGAAGGATTTTGTAAAACGACAAAATTGTATTAAGTTATCCTTTTTGTAAACGGATATAACCTGCTTAAATCCATATGTAAGTTATACAGAAGGGGGAACAGATTTAAAAATAAATTATTTACTCCCAGATCATTAATTGCATAATCGGAAAGATTACACGGTTACTGATTTGAACTATAAAACCAGAAAAAAATGGCATTTGCATTGAAAAAAATTAATAAGATACTAATTTAATACTCAATTATTAGAAAGAGAGGGAGAGATCACACACAGTGCATACTTATTAAATTTCACTGTATTAAAATTAAGGATTGCTTACTTAAAGTAAATTAATAGATATGTTTCTTCTAAATTCGGTTCCAGATGGAATGTATAAAAGTAAGTATATCTTTATATTCTTTAAAAATTAATTTATCATTTCACAAAAAATATGAAAGAATGGTGGTATAACAGATAATGATAAATTTTTTAATGTTTTAAGTTTTTCAAACTATATACCGAGGATATATAGCCTCCCTTTCCCTTTAATAATAACTATTCCGGATGATACCAAGTTTGACAGCATTTAACCTTAACGTGTCCGACAACGTTCGGAACCGCGATTTTTCAAATGCGCATAAACGAATTATTTTCTTAATATTTATGCTTACATAGATTAGAATTCACGTATGAATTTTTTTAAAGAATATTATTACTTTTAAAAATGATTTAAATACAATATTTTGGCAAAAAATGAACATAGAATTATTTATTTTCCAAATATTCTTCTTTTATGGAAAGTGCTTCTGTAATAATATTTTGTCTATATATAGCTCAGACTTCTGTGCAGAGCCTGTGAACTAGGAATTTTGAAATTTATTATTTAGAAGTGGATTTATCCGTGTTTTAACACATCAGAGTGGAGAAATTTTAACAGAAAAACACTGATAATTATTTCAATTGGTAGTAACTCCAAAAATAATATGAATTTTTCAAAGTCGTAGTTCAGGTCCTCTGGAGAAGTCTTAGCTACATGTAAGCAAAATATTATTTTTATTGAAGCATTTTTCATAAAAGGAGGTTTTGAAAAAAAGGTAATTCTAAGTCCTTTTTCCCCCAAAATATTGCATTTAAATAATACTTTATTGTATTAATATTCTTAAAACAATTTTATATGAGTATTCTAACCTAAGTGACATTAAATATAAAAAAAATATTCGTTTGTGCGCTTTTTCAAAATGATGGCTCCGAACGTCGTCGGATACCTTAAATACTGTCAAAGTAGAGCACAAAAACAGTTTAAAATGTGACACTTACTTGAAACATTTTAATTCTTAGACTTCTTCTGTTTTTCTTCGTCTTAGTGTTTCCGACCGGCATAGCTATCCTTTGTTTTGACAATTGTTTTTCAAATTTTAGTTAGATTTTAATTAGTATAGCTTTGGTATATGATTTTAATTAGTAGTTTTTTTAGTATTACCTGTTGCAGTAAATTCTTACTGTGACGCGGATAGAAAAAAGGTTGCTAAGATAAATAAACAAAAGTATATTTGGCTTGCGAGAAAACTATCTCTACTATCATAATTGTTATCGAGTAAAAACATTTTCAGTTCCTCTTGTAGCTTGATAAGAAAACATAGCATCTATTGTTTTAATCAAATAAATCCACAATCTAATAGAGTGCAGTACACCAGAACAAATTTAAGCTTATCGATAACCTCCAAGCGATTTATTATCGCTACTAATCGGATTCCTCTTTGTCACGTACCTATTTTAAGGTTATTTTATAAAAAACACATGTGTATACTCTGCCACTAAGTGTTAAACTCAAAGCGTTAAAATAATTAGAAAAGATGTGATTATTTATTTATATCAATTACCTTTTTTATTTCTTTTCCAAGAGGAATTCATAGGTGTTATCAGGAGAATTTTGCTTAAATTTAAAACATTTGTTATTTGAATATATTAGCAGATTATTTTTGGATTCCAATTAGAAATTAATTAACCCTAAACATTTTCATTATATGTCTTATCATTACCTCGTCCTGCAAAAAATGGCAAAAATAAATTAAATAAATATTTTGTTAGTTTCTTTAAAAGATTTTATTGAAGTGATATCAAGTGTCATTGACGATGTAGAAGAGAAAATTCAATTAACAAGCTGGGTTTCCACGACTACTTATACCTTTTAGAAGCAAACATGATGCGGCCTGTCAAGGGAAGTGTTAGAAGTTTTGGAGAGTAAAATGTTGAGGATTTTTCTTGGTCGCATAGAAATTATAGAGAGATCTTGGATCTATTTATCAATATGATCCAGTGACCAAATAAATGTGCAAGTATTGGAAACCCAACGACTCCCTTTCCTCCAAGAAGGTTACAGTGCAGAAGTCTGCAGGGAGATTATGCTGTCTATTTTTTAGGACTGTCGTGAAGTAATTTTAAGAGACTACCTACAGAAGAGTCAAATTATCACTAGTGCTTATTACTACACGCTACGTAACGAATTCCGTGATGTTCTAATCAATAAACGGCGAGGTATGATCACTAAAGGTGTTTGTCTTCTTGTTGACAGTCTCAGTTTGCTCACTCATTTCGAGAATAATCAAATATAACTGAATCGATTGGGTTAAATCAGTGCTCTTCAAACTGTCTTCCATGGAATACTGGGGTTCCACGTGTCACAATAAGAAATTAAAAGGAAAATTTTAAACGTGTATGCAAAATGGATTCACGTTCTCCATGAAATTTGCGTAACCAGAAGTATCTGAAGCTCATACTTTTTTTTAATATTTATTACAATATAATAAAAGAATATTAAAGCGTTTTTTTGTTTATATATACTACTTATTAGATTGTGAGTATTTATATTGTTTACTATCCCGGGTTCCATGAAATAATTTTATATTCATTAGCACAATGTTTTACAAAACTCAGTAGTTTCCTAATGAAAATGTACATTTTTTCATTTCTGGAGAAAACACCTATAATGAAGGAGAGGGAACAACTTTTCGGTATATCAGTCGATTTGATGCTAAAATCTAAATACAAACAGAATTAACTCTTAAATTTTAGGTTGTGCAAATTCGTGCAAAATACACAGGATTTCTCACACGATTATAAGCATTTTAATGCCATTCAGAACAATGTAAATGTGTGGGGGAGGGAAAAATATTTCTCTCCCAATGTGAGTGGCTACAAAAACAAATTAAACACAGAATATGAAATGTAACTGCAAATAATTCAATAGACCTGGTCTTCGACAATTAGCTTAAAAAATACCAGCACATATTCCAGTTGCTAAGTAGAATGTATGGATCACAAATCAATGTCATCAATGTACATAAATTACTTTTAAAAAATTACATTCAAATTTTTTAATAACAAATTCAATACTTCTTTAAAATTATCTTTACTTAAAATATCTACACAACTTGTTTATCGATTTTAAATATTATTTTAAGGTATCCAACTACTTGCGACAACATTTTTTTTAAAAAAAATGGGAGATATGGATTTTTTGTGGTTTTTAAATTTATTTAGTACATTGTAAGAGAAAAAAAAAGACTAAAATTAAGAAGAGAAAAATAAATTATTCCTACTAAAATGGGAAAAAATTGACAAAAAATTACATAAATGGGGCCCGCTCTGTACAAATAGTAAATGAACAAATTCTCAATCTTTCAATTTGATGTATTACTTTGCTATTCCTTTTTGAAATGACCTTCAGGATAAGAGATATTTTAATTTTTACAAAAACTAAAGCAGTTTATTTTAGTTATTATATGAAATTGTTTAAAAAGACAGTGGTTATATTCGCATAAAAAACTGTAAATTTTGTAATAAAACAGTGATTGATAAATCTGAAGGTTAAAACACTTTTACTATTACGCAGAACATACGTAAAAAATTTTAGTTAATTATTTTCAAATTTTTTTGAGCAATCACTGTTCCCGTTTGAGCATTTAAAAAAACACACACACACACATTTCGAGTAAAACGCATTTTAAAGTATGACATTTTGCTTTAAGTATTGGCATCTGACTTTACTAAAACACTTGCAGTTTTTATTCCAGTGAATGAAAAATATAATAAACTTGATATTTTTACAAAGCTAATAACATGGCATGTGTAAAATAAAATCATTAAAAAAATTGTCAATTTTTTAAAAAATCATCATGATTTTAGGGTAGTCGGATACTTTAAGAGACGTTCTTTTAAGTGCGTGTGGAACGGGTCTCCCTGAAAACTCCTTATAGTTTTAAGGGTTCCGTTAATCGAAACTGTTTGAAGACTCCTGGCTTAAATAATTAAGGGGATGTGAATTTAAAATTTTGCCACACCCACTCTTTTAATCGCCCCAAGCGCGACTTTTACTAATTCCCAGAACTCAAAAACACATTGCAAGGTCGGAGATTTGACAATATGAATGATGTCATTCAAGGGTAGAACAATGGCTTTTTCGACACCATTTGCTGTGTTCTACAATGACGGCCTTCAAAAGTTGAAGAAATACAAAGAAAATTTATAACTATTGATGGTAACTATGTAGGGAAGTCTTAAGAATAGCAAATAAAAACTAAATTTCTATTTCGATTATTTCAAACAATAATTAAACTTTATGATACCCCTTTGTTATTAAAGTATTGCATTTAAAGTATTATTTATTAAAGTATTTTTATATTAGAGTATTGCATTTTCTCTTCACAACACATGATTCCAATAATTTCTTCTTTGCTTAGTGTGTATTATATTTCATTGAATTTCAATATTAAGTTATCTTAGATAGCTAAGAAGTTCACTTATTTGTAGTATATCAGAGTTCAACTTTAATAAACTTTGATTTGGGTTGATTTCCCCTAGAAGTATTCGATAAATTTCAGCGAAATAAAGTAAATACATAGAGGTTGATATAATATTAAGAAAAAATGCCGTACCAAGAGTTATGGCACTTACGTATGATCTTGTGCATGCCTCAGTAGAGGAGAAAAGTGAACAAGATGAAACAAAAAAAAAAGGGATAAGCGGATTAATAGAGAGGAAGCTTCCCTCTTACAATTATACAGTATAAAAAAAGGAATCCATCCTGAAATTGAGAGTATATGATTACATGTAGAGTAATTGGATCTACAACTCCAGCAAAGCTGCTTTCAGCTCCTAGATGGAAGGGAAAGTTGAATTGTAGCTGTCCTTTCAAGAACATCTAAAATAGGATTCGATGTAGACAGTTCTGTAGGATTACCCGTTTAGGACCTGAGGATTTTTCCTGTTAAGCCCAACTTCATTAAAATTCATTTAAAATCATTATTGTAATAAAATACGCTGTGTGAAATGTATAGTTTACAATCATTCCAAATTCAGATTATATAGGTGTGATCAAAGGTCTCAAAACAGGAAAAACGCTACCTAACTTACGATACCGTGTTTCTTGAAGTGATCACATATTTGTGATCATGGTCCTAAGGGGCTTAAATGCCACGGATTCTTTTCATCTGAAAAATTAAATCAAGGCTAGCCGTATCCCTTAAGAGATGAACGTAGAATTCCAAGATTTTACTCATAAATTCCACTGCAGTCGCAGAGCCTCTATTAAGGACATCGTGGTCTAAATGCCATTCCAACATGATGCCTCATTAGACAATCAAACCTCAGCTGAAATTCCGGTCTCTTTCTCAGATATAGAAAATCTCTGGTTCCCTGTAGGTGAACATTCACCTCAGTCTATAATCTAAACTTCGTTTGTCAACGATTTTAACTGTATTCTTTTGAATTTCACTGAAAATTGCAAAAAATAAAATACCAAGAATGCGAACAAACGAAGCGTGAAAATCGGTAAACGCATTTACAAACCATTTTTTTGTAAATGCACGGCCCACATACACATGTAAAGTCACATGATCGACTTAAAAATTTGCATCCTTTTTGGAAGCATTATCTTTACCATTCGTTCATTAGTTTTTGGTAAGTTTGACAAAAAATGTGAATTTCCTTAATCACGAACAGCAGTGATTCGATTAAATTAAAACTTAAATTGAGTTACTTGATTTTTTTTAAGTATGTGACGGGGCTTTATCGCGTCTTCACACTAATCCTCTCGGGGAATCTTTGGGACAGAGAATTGAGTTATTTCAATCCAATTCTCTCAAGAAGAAACCGCAATATGCAGATTAGTTAATAGATATATAATGGAGCTTTAGTATTAGCGTGGTAGAAGAATAGAAGAAGAATAGTGGAATAGCAGAAAAATAGAATAGAAGGAGACAGAATGCTGAGATGCTGATCACCGTGAGCTGTTGGTAAAATATTAAGTATTGAAGTGTAATTATAGAACGGACTTTATCGTGCTAAGGAATCTAAGGTAGATAAAGATTCTTTGGATAACTTCTCATAAAGATAGTGATTAGGATTTCAGGAGCTATTTACTTAGAATTTAGAATTAAGTTGCATCACTCCTGATTGAATCCCTATAGTAAGACTTGTGTTGTGTTGATCGATATATTGGAATAGTAATAAATTAGATTTATTATGGCGAATTTGGGTAATCAATCATTTCCTGCTATAAATCTAGGTCGCGTAGATGAAGAAATGATACCCCCGGGCAGGGGGTATCACAAGTATTGAAAGTTATTTTTCAAATAATAGATTTATCTCTTTCCACACAAGTACATCTACCCACACTAAGCAAAATAAACAATTAGCTTTGAGTGATAGTTCAGAGATTTAGTAAAGTCGCACTAGAACAACACGAGGGCTATCGGTGACGGGCCATGTAATTTTGAACTAGATTAAGGGATGAAGAAGATACTTGAAATGGAATCACGCTCTTTTAAAAGTTTCATATCGCATTTATAAAAATTACTGAACACGATGAAAATCCCAAATTTACTTATGTTTTAAGAGATAAAGTAGAAAAAAAAAATACTTGAATCTGCAAAGAATATTGTTACATTTTAAAGTTAGTATTGAGTTGTTGACAAATCACTAAAATATTTAAGGCTGTTTTTGGCTAATGTTAAAGAATAGGACCCGAATTCGGAATATATTTTCAGATATAAAAGCACTCAAACATTATTATTATATTCTGGCCTCACTATCCTGTAGAGAATCACTTATTTCATCATACTACTCATTTTTATCGGAGTTGGTATATTTTTTCTTTTATAAAACGTGTTTCGCATTTTTTCTCCTATACCATAATGCTAAACGAGCTTTCCTTTTAAATGTTAAAATGAAAAACAAATTATTTATGAAATATTTTGAAATTTTAAAAACACTATATTATAAACAAATGCATGAGTTACAAGGTCAGAAATTTTTTTATGAAAATTGGGGCATTTTTTTCTGGCCGAAAATGTGCTCCACATAAAGTTCACGCTCTTGTGTATATAGCGAAAACAGCCTTAAAAAAGTAAAAACATTTCTAGGAAAGAGATAAAGAGATAAGTATTAAGAGATGAAACAGAAAAAAAATTGCTTTAATCTGCACAGAATATTGTTACATTTTAAAGTAGTAGTGGATTGCTGGAATTGTTAAAATCAATTCATCACAAAAATAAAACATTCGTAGAAAATAATTAAAAAAAGAAGAATGTTCAATAAAAAAGACATTCATTTATAATTATTAGAAAAAAGACTTCCACTTTTATTCTTGAAAAACTACGCAAATTGAAATATTTTTCAAAAATGTTGACTTGTGAAATCTGTTCATGTTGTGTGAAGTAAAAATCAGAACATTTTATATCTTTTTAAAAAATTGTTTTATGTATTATGTTATTAAACTCTAAAATCAAATCAATGAAGTTACAAAATAAAGAGAACGAAGCTTGACTTGAAACAAGTTGAAAAAAAACTAGGAGGCCAATTCATTTTAAGAGCAGGCAGTTTTACTTTTAAACGTTTTCTTTTTTTCTTAAATTTTGAAAAAAAAAAAAAAGAAAAAAGGATAAAATGCTCCACACTTTCCTCCTCACCAACATTATAGCCACAGAATCTAGAAGGAATGTTTTAATACAACTTTTTTCAAAAAATACACAAATATTTTTTAATCTCTACGCAACACAAGTACTTAAGGTATCCGACTACGTTCGGAACCGTGATTTTAAAAAAGCTCATAAATGGATAATTTTCATGATTTTTAGTGTCATTTAGATTACAATATATGTATAAAACTGTTTTAAGGAAATTTTGACAAAAAATTATTTAAATACAATATTTTGGCAAAAAATTAACTTAGAATAACCTTTTTCAAAATGTTCTACTTTTATAAAAAATGCTTCTAAAACAATTATATTTTGTGTGTGTGTGTGCTTATACAAAGTAAAGACTTCTCCAGAGAGTACGAACTATTTTTTTTGAAAAATTCACATTGTTTTTAGAGTTACAACCAACTGAAACAATTATTAGAGGTTTTTTTCTTAAAATTTCTTCCCTCTGTTGTCGTAAAACGTGGATAAACTCACTTCTAAGTTATATATTTCAAAATTCTAGTTGAGCCTCTGTACAGAGGTCTGAGCTATAGACAGGCAAATTATTACTATAATAGAAGCATTTTTCACAAAAGGAGAATATTTTGAAAATTGGTCATTCTATGTTCATTTCTTGTCAAAATATTGTACTTAAATAATTTTTATTGTAATAATATTCTTAAAACAATTGTATTTACATTTTCTAATCTAAGTGACACTAAATATCATAAATATTATCCATTTATACGCTTTTGCAAAAATCACGGTTTCGAACGTAGTTGGATACCTTAAGTGAATGTATAGTGTATATTTCCTGAAATATTTCATTTTATGTCTAGAAATAAGTTTGTCAAATTCCTTTCAGACTCATAAATATTATTACTTCTATATCAAGAAATACATGCTTGTCATAAAAACACATTACAAATTATTACTTTGCTGAAGCAGCTTTACCACTTACAACTGCTTCGCATTGGAATATAAATAGAACTTTTATAAATTAACATTTCTTTTATAATAACCAGTTTCTTGGAAAATCCAGGAAATTCCAGGTTTCAAAGCCAGGAATATTTATCTAAATCGGGAATTGTGGTTAGAAATCATACGTTTCAACTTAAATTAAAATTTTCAACATTTCTCATTTTTCCTCTTAGATTTTCATTAGAGCCTATTTTTTATTCCAGTGTTGCCAAAGCGTTGACCACCTTTTAGTAGTCGTCTATTTCAAGGCCTTTCACAGCTGTCCACAAAGCGGACGATTATTCAAAATTTGAATAAAATTACTAAATACCGTTAACTTAAATACGATAAAAGTAGTAATTTTAGTCATAAGCTTCTTGTCATTAATAATCAAAGATTAAAAATATCTGAATATTTGGAGAATTATGACATATTTCTGAGTCTTCTGAATTAATTTATTTATGAGAATTCGTCTTATCCTAAACGAGATTGAGAGTTACATTAGTGTCGCACTATAAAGCTGCACGAGAGCTATTGATGACGGACCTCGTAATTTTGAGCCCTGGTCAAGTCACGAGGGTGACACCTGAGCTGGCATCCCTTTTCCTAAATTCCACACCACACCAACGGGAGGATGTTTGAGCCTCGACATATTTAACGGACATCGGTCCCCTCTGCACGACGGGTCTTCAGCGGAACAATACTCGAATTCATAACACGCCAGCTTCGAGATCATTACCCTGACCTCTAGGCTACCACGGCCTCCTTTCCTATATTAACGTGGTTAAATTAAACATACTACAATCTATGAATCAACAGTTGAAAATTTATTTCAGTTTACTTGGGCCTAGTTTTGATAACATACCTATTTTTCTTTAATGTATATATGTTATTGTTGTTGCTAATACCACCTGTCTGACATTGTCAGATCGAGCCCATGAAATTCCTCGTGACAAAGGACTAGATCATGGATGTTGAACCAGTGGTACGCGTGCCATCAATGGCACGCGACACAATATTTTGCGCACGCCAGCGATCAAATTTGTTTGCATTTTATTTCAAAATAACTAAGTACAGTACGAAGTATTACGAACAAACGTGGGTGATCGGTCATGGAATGGCTGGGAACACACTTGTTTGTTATTGTCTTGCCTTAGTTACGACATGGATTACAGTTGCTTATGATGCAAAATTTGTCTACGTATAGCATAATCAATTTCGTTGACACAACTGTATTTTAAAATTTATTTGTGTTATATTTACGATTTTTAAATGTTATTTAACATGGCTAGTTCAGAAAAAGAACAAAAAGTGCAAGATAGTTAAGTGTAACAAAGAATTTCAAATTTGGTGAATCTAGAAATATGGCATTATATATTAGTAAAGGCGAGAAAGCGGTGTGTGTAAGAGCATCATCTGTGAAACAGCATTTTGAAACAAATCACAAATCTTGTAAAAAAAGTGAACCACAGCAAAAAGAATTAATTGCTTAGAAATCATGTGGCAGATGACTCCAATTCAGCATGCATTCTATATACTAAAAGATACATCTTACAATCCTAATAAAAGTTATTTGTCATCCAATCTGCAACAACAGAAGTCATACTAATGTTACTTTAAATTAAATTACACGTATAACTAAAATATTTACAACTGTACAGTGCACACAAATGGTGTTTTTTCGTAGTAAGTAAAGAGTTTTGAGTTGTTAGGTATTTAGTTTTATTATTTTCCGAATAATCACAAGTCAAAATTATTTCACGGTACGTCTATATCTCATTAATCACTTCTTTAGAAAAAATGGCACGTTGATCCATAAAGGTTCACCACCTCTGGACTAGATGAATGCCTGTCATTAGAAATAGCTTTGAGCACCGCACGGGTGACAGTAGGATTTGGCTTGGTTCCACTCCAATTTTGAGAAAGAACACCCTGGGGTCTCCCGCTTCTCTTCCCCTTCTACTAACCTAACGAGAGGACTTGTGACTCGACGGCTATTTTCCGGGCTCCAGATCGGAAGGCCTGGGTACGATGCCCGATACCATCAAATACCCTCCGAGTACACACGGAGTACGTGCTCGTTAAATCAGTGGATCCGAAAGTCTTGTGGGCGGTCGCAAATGAAACCAAGGATGCAGGGAGCTGGAGAATATTTCCTTCCCCTCCAGTTCTATGCCTAAATTGTGAAGATGGAGATAGGTGGTGTCGCCATCTATCGTTAAGAAGTCCAACTGTCTCAGGCTCTGGAAGCTTTCATTCCTTCTCTTCGGGAAGAACAAGACAACAGCAACAACACAAAAAATATTTCAGTCCCCTCAGTTTCGTGTTAAACGATTTTCTCTGTATATATGCTACCGTTTAAGTGTATAATTCAGTTATTTCATAGGATAACAAGGCATTTCATGAAATAACTAGACAAGTCAGTTAAGGTATCCGACTACGTTCGAAACCGTGGTTTTAAAAAAGCGCATAAATAGATAATTTTCATGATATTTAGTGTCAATTAGATTAGAATAAATATATAAAATTATTTTAAGGATATTATGACAAAAAAAAGTATTTAAATACAATATTTTGGCAAAAAATTAACTTAGAATAATCTTTTTTCAAAATCTCCTTTTGTGAAAAATGATTCTATTATAATAATATTTTGCCTCAGACCTCTTTACAGAGGCTCAACAATGATTTTTGGAAAATTCACATTATTTTCAGAGTTACAACCCATTGAAATAATTATCGGTGTTTTTCTCTAAAAATTTCTCCCCTCTGTTGTCGTAAAACATGAATAAACCCACTTCTAAGTTATATATTTCAAAAATTCAAGTTGAGCCTCTGTACAGAGGTCTTAGCTATATACAGGCAAAATATTATTATAATAGAAGCATTTTTCAGAAAAGGAGAATATTTTGAAAATGGGTCATTCTATGTTAATTTTTTGTCAAAATATTGTACTTAAATAAATTTTTTTGTTGTAATACTATTCTTAAAACAATTTTACATACATTTTCTAATCTAAGTGACACTAAATATCATAAATATTATCCATTTATACGCTTTTGCAAAATCACGGTTCCGAACGTAGTCGGATACCTTAAAGTATATATAATAGATGAAAAATTTCATACTTTACCTAGCTATTCTATGAAATAACTAAGGACAGACCGTTAAAGTGAAAAATAAACATTTTCGAAGATATTTTATGTATTAATTGATCATAAATAGCTAAAATCTCTCGAAAACACACTTTATCCCTTTTGCGGATGAATAATTGATAAATAATAAGGGAAAGTAGATGATATGATGTATTATTGCTCATATTGCTAACATTAGGTCAACAGAAAGGGCAAAAAAGAATATGTTGCAAGAATAGATTATATTTAAATATTCTCAACAAAAATACATGCTGTGATTGATTATTGTGATTCAGATGAAACATTTTAAGATTAGAATTATAAGTAAATATTAAGTTAAGTTATTGCATATGTTGAATATATGTATACACAGTGAGAGTGAGAGAGAGAAGAGAAGCTAAATTATGTTTCTTATGGATTCTCCTTTGTGAAAAGAACTTTTTAATATCATCTAGAAATCTATGTGTTTTTAGATTAGTCTCTTAGAGGTATTGTACGAACATCTGTCTTTAGTTAAACATATCTGATACATGAGAATCCGAAAAAATGATTTTATCTAGAAAATATAAATTTTTTACTGGAATGTTATATGGCAATGATGAAAAAATATGTATGTTAGGTAATTGTATCATTTCTCAGAAGCCTTTGATATAAAAATATTAAAAACAAACAATTTTTTTTAAATGCTTTTTTTTCTGTTTTGATATTTCTCTCATGAACAGTAATTTTCTTTGTAAGATGTAATAAAGTCTTTAAAGTTTTCAAACACACATAAAGTAAATACTAATTCTTTTTTAAAGTGCAATTATTATTTAATCACCATAAAAGAAACGCACCACAAAATTTAAGTTCATTCAAATGGAAATCATATTCAATGAGTGTCCATATATGGAAGGAGAAATAAATTGAAATATTTTTCAAAGAAGTAATAAAAAATTTTATGCATTCAATGCTTTAAGGTATCCGACTACGTTCGGAACTATGATTTTAAAAAAGCACATAAATGTATAATTTTCATGATATTTAGTGTCACTTAGATTAGAATACATGTATAAAATTG
>BMAV01021979.1:109856-121276 GCA_019973955.1 Trichonephila inaurata madagascariensis
TGTGTGTGTGACTCATGATTAACTACTAATAATTGAAATTTCATGTTTACCACTGTTGATTTGAATCACCCAATACATCAGACATGGATCTCCATCCCACAAAATGTCCTACAGCACCTGACACAATGTATGCAAGTTTGCATGCTTGTATTCAAAATCTTGGTGACTACAATTGATATTGTGTTCCATCATTTCACATTTGAAATGCCACTTCTCGCATATGCTTTAAATCAGTGTTTCTCAAAGTTTCATTATTCGCGACCCAGTATTCAATCATAATTTTCATCGCGCCCCCCTCATACAATAACAATGTATTGAACTCAATAATACTATACTTTGATGCTAAAACTACGATACGACTTTAACCTCTTAAGTGCCCCCGGCGTAAATAAACGTCTCGCTCAGCCAAAGCGTTAATTTCCCCTCACGTATATATACGTCTTTCCGAAGTATGGTTTTTTTGTGCACTGATATCCATAAAATTATTCTGAAGGCTTTGCAATGCAATAAAAGGACATTGACAATGTTTGCGAAGGATTTACTTATTTCAGACTATTTGCTTCTTTATTCCTTCCCAATACAATCGCGTAACTTTTAATCGGCAATTAAAAATTTAATTCTAAACCGTACAAATTATCAAGATAATAGATAATTTTTGTATATAATTTTATATATGAGAATCCCATGGGGTCACTGGTAGTTATTAAAAATGTTCTTAACTTAGTACTGTTAAATTAATTATAAAATACATTGTGTAGCAATTATAAGTAGCAATTATAAGTGTAACAATTATAAGTGTAATATATCAGAGTGTAAATGTGTGTTTTATTTTTTATTATGTCAGAACGTATTTGGTTTGTTTGCTTTCCATAATTTAATACTTTTTTTTAAAATAATCTTTTGTTTATGACTTTTTAATATACTCGCGCCCCCTTTTAGAGTTGTCACGCCCCCCAAGGGGGTCGCGCCCCACAGTTTGAGAAACGCTGCTTTAAATTATATAATCTTAAATTATATACAATTCAATCAAATCTAGACCAGTGATGAGTATAAACTTAGGCCCTTGCTCTAGATACTTCCAGTTGAGAGTTCTTGTCCGACTCACCACCAGGTTTTAAGCAATGTTTCCTTAAAAGATTAAACTATAGGCATCTTCCATTTTTTTTCTTTTGCATGTATGAGAAATTTCTTAGAAATATGAATATTTTTACTTTGAAAAATATTGTTGCAATAATTTGTGTAAAAATTTATTTAAAAACAAAGTTAATGTAGAATTTCCAAAAATCAGAATATGTATATCCAAATAACAAAGGATAATAAATTTATATGTTAGTCTTACATGCTAGATCTTCGAAGCTGAACATTGTTTTGAAAATTTTTATGCAAATAAAATAGATGCATGATATCAGGAGAGCGATTAGTTAACTAACATTGATGACATACCCACATTAACTGAGAATTTTGTGATCTTACTTGCCCAATATCCCCCTCCCTCACAGGTGGAGATATCTGCGGCGTTCTCCACTAAAGGGCCCATTTCCTGTAAGGGAACTAGGGACGTCTCTACGGTCATGGAGTTTCACGTAGGAAAGTATTCGAGACCGGACACACCTACGCTTATGTTCTGAGGCAAGTCAACCGTTGACATCCCTTTATCCAGCCGACAGAGAAGTGGCCAGTGCAGTTTCCACACCAATCTCCGGCTTCAAAGTCCCCGCTTGAGGGGTGACTAGGACCAATAGCCGAATAGTTGTCTCGGCTACGTCCAAATGCAAATGATCCTGCCTCATGTGTCACTTTTATGTGCGTGACGTACTCCACCTTTAAATAGACACCAAAAAGGAAAACCCAAAGACTCTCGATACTCTATAAAGTCTTACAGACGCTAAAGAGACACTTCTACAACCATAGATACTCTACGGCGTTTCTACAAGCTTTAACATTGTACGATACCCCAGCGCACTCCAATGAACCCTTCGTAGGATTGACTTCTAGATTCACTTGGATTCTCTCACACCTCCTGTGAACTATCAAGGCTCACACCTACGAGCATCCCAATGTCTTCCTAAAGCAGCCTTAACAGTGACCTTAACAGCTCTGTACCCTTAGCATTGTCATAGAATGTCTAATTTATGATTAGCGTCATTTATAAAACCAACATTTTCACTTTTTAATGGGCATAAAAATAATTAACAATAAATAATAGTCGTTCCAGAAATGTGCGCAGAGTGAAATTCTACCACTGAGCACAGATCAATGTACTTCACTTTCTCTTAAATATGTATAATACTATATTCATGTGATAAACTAAGTAGTTAATATAAAAGATATTGAAAAAAAGTATTTCAATTTCAAAATATCTACTAAACCACATAAAGTTGATTTAAAATGTCGTGTTTACTGAAATAAATGATCAATGAATTATTTGCTTATGCTGATAAGTCAATTCAACAACCTGAATACTTGAGACAGGCTGCTCTGGAAATGATTGACAGTATTCCTGAAGGTGCTATTCTTATTTATACAGACGGTAGCAAGAATCAGGAATACACTGGTAGGGGAGCATTTATTAAATTTGGAAATGAGGAAATGTTACTTAAACGCAGGAATACCGATCACTGTTCCGTTTTCAGCTCTGAATTGATTGTCATTGACATGGCTCCAAACTATGTTTCTGATCGTCATTTGACTGGCAAAATCTGGATTCTTTCAGACACAATCGAGGTGCTATTCAATATTTCAACAATTGGAGACTAATTGGGGAGACCACAAGGGAATAAATATTATTGATAAACTCAGGACCCTCTCTGGTTCTTCTGTGATTCATCTACAGTGTATTCCGTCCGATGGGAATTTGAAATATAATGACATTGCAGATGACCTTGCAAAGGATGGTACTTCAATGACTCAGGTCAATGAGGAACCTCTGACGTACCTTGAACTATACTCGAAATGTGTAAAGCCTCCATAAACATCTCCTAAAAACAACCACCACCGCCCCCATGGTATCTTAGTCAGTGTCCTGGAGCATCAATCAGTTTTAAAGGTGACAGGAGAGAGATCAAACTACTTTTGCTCGACTGTCTACGAGGCATTTAAAGTCCCTCGGATTCTCCCATGGTTTCAAGACTTTTCCAATTTGCATCAAGTGTAATGATGCAGAGTATACACCACAACATTTACTTGATTGCGTTAACTTGGTACGAGAGGACCTTTTGAAGGGACCTATTTTAGCTTTAGAATTTTTAAAGGTTAAGAGAAACTCATGGATCTGATCTTATTCAGACCAGAGGGATAAGAAAAAAGAAGAGAGTAAATGATCTCCGAAATGCTTTTTTACAGTTCTGATGGATAAACCAATTCGTCTCACTGACAAATGACAGTGAAATTGTAACAGTCTTCACTGAATACATGTTTCCCCTACTTCATTTATAAGAATAAAAATTCCAACTACGATGTAATGTACGAATATGAAACAAAAAGAGAAGCAGAACTTCGAAAATGTTATCAGGTCAGCAAAATTTTTTTAAAAAAGCAAATACACAGGCAGATTATATTATAACCTACAATAGTGTCTTTCTTTGATGGTGAGTTTGTTAAATACTATATGGTTCAAGTTTTCTTTTTTTTTTTTTTTCCTGATTAAAAAAATAAGATATTTTGAAACTGTAAGCTTATCTAGAAAAACTTTGACTTAAGGTATGTGACTACCTTCGGAGCACATTTTTTGAAATATATAAAATTTCAATTAAATAAACATTTTTTTATTTGAAATGGGACATAAAAGTAAGAATTCCAATACAGTTTTTACAAAGTTAAAATTAATTTTGGAAATATTGGGAATTTTGAGTGAAATTTTAGTGAAAAATTGCAGTTGCGGTAAGGATTGTATTGAAAATTCTAATTAATATATTCTTATAATATTTATACAGTACATAAATGCCATTATTATCTGTGTTTATAGCTATACAATTTGTAAATACTTCTAAAAGTGTTTGAAATATGTCAATTTTTACGCAAAAACTCAATTTTTTACAAAACACTAATGTTATTTTCTCACAAAAAGTGTAATAAAATAAATAAATATATACACAGAGATTAGATTATAGACTAGATAACAGATAAAACTAAATAAAACATTATCTGAAAATTTCAAGTCAATATCTTAAAAAGAAATTCTGTAGTGAACTGTGCCGTGAAGAAAAAAATTGAAAAACATAGTTTCTCAGAAAATGCATTTAAAGATTTTAATACAATATGAAAAATTTTCTACTAATTGTACACTTTTTAAACTCTCCATATTTATAGCTCAAGCTCTTTTTAGCTTCATGTAAAACTGATTTGACCATTTATTTTACCCTTTTGTGGTTTTCTGGAGAGTTTTGTAGACTACAACAATTGTCGTTTTTAGCAAAATTTTGGTGAAAAATTGCAGTTACGACAAATCTTGTACACAAAATTCTAATAAATATATTCAAATAATATTTATACAGTACATAAATAACATCTTTATCTGTGATAGGAATCAAAAAATTTGTAATGCTTTTGGAAGTTTTTTAAATATGCCAAATTTTATGCAAAACTCAATTTTTAAAAAAAATTAATGCTTTTTTTTTCATAAAAAAGCAATTAAGTACATAAATATATACACAGAGATTAGATTTTGATTCATAACACAGATAGAACTACATAAAACATGTTCTGAAAATTTAGATTTAGTATCTTAAAAATATTTTGTGTAGTAAGCTTTATCATGAAGAAAAATATTGAATAAGTTTCTCGTAAAACACATTTAATAATTTTAACTCTAAATAATTACTTTTCTACTTACAAACCATTTTCAAAACTCCCCATATTTATAGCTTAAGCCCTCTTTAGCTTCAGTTTTAGCTAATTTGGACTTTTTTTGGCTTTTTTCTTTTTTCTGGTGTGTTTTGTTGATGATAATGACTGGCGTTTCGATTTTTGAATTCTCTCTGTGTCAATTCCCATATAATTTTTAAGTGTCATTGGATCAATTTCTAAACCTAAATAATTAAATACAGGCAACAGCCCTAAATAACCAGAATTATATAAGATGACAGCAATGTATGAACCTAAAAACAAAGTTTTTTATGAACAAAAATTTCTTTCGGCAAAACAGACCACAATACATTATTAAAGCTTTCATTATTGTTTTGAGTCATGCCATGAAGGCATTTTTTTAGCAACTCCTTTTCACAGAGTGCTAAATAAGTAGGCTTTATCACTTTAATCACTGGATTTGAAAGGCCTGCTGTTTTGTCTACATATAATTTACCATCACATAATGCTTGTTTATACTTGCACCAGCTGTTTTTCCCTGTTGGACATTGCCCATGCATGGGATTTTGATTGCTAGAGCAGCAGTGAAAGAAGGCAGCTATTACAGCAGATTGCATTTTTTCGAGGCATCCAACATTGCTTCGGATGGCAATCCCATAATAGTTCTGCAGTTTATCAATAAATTTATCAGTTAATTTCCCCTTTCCACCAAGTCCTTTGGTATTCTTTTTTTAGTTTCCTTAAACGTAAGCCTACTCTTTTTTGTATATGTCCTATACATTCAAGTTTTGTGACACTGTTTTCATCATATATATCTTTCACTTGTAAAAAGCCCTTTGAATCACCATCACCATAGTACTCGGTGTATTGCAGGTATCGTTTGATTAGTGACCTTTCAAAAATTCTGAAAGCTCCAACAGCTTCCATGTTTCCAGAGGATCCCTTGTAATTTGAACATTCATGCTCAGATTTCACATTCATTTCACACATTTTGCAATACTGTGTCATTACTTCCAGATCTAAAATTTTTCCAGTATCAATGGAAATAACTGAAACGCAGCCATTAAGTGACATATGGCCTCTCCGCTGCCATGTGCCATCTACCGAAACACCACAAGCTGTACTTTTTTTAAAATTTCGCACTTCTTTAGATGCAGCTTTCATATTTTCTTCCGAACATAACTGTACTGCTTCCAGCAGTTTGAGTTCATGAGCTTTGAAGGTATTTTTAGAAATGCATGGCAAATTTAAAGTGCATAACAACTTCTTACCAGCTGTGAAACCTCTGCCAATCAATCTCATTCCAAATACCAATAAAGTATTGAGAGAGAATTTTTTATTTTCTTTAGGAGTAGAAGTAACGCCAATCATGTATCCACAACTGCAAGCCACACACAAGTTAGAGCAAAGTCCTTCCCTAGAATCTTCTGACAGTTTCAATCTAGTTGCATAACATTCCGGACAACACAGGATTGAAATAATTCCCATCAAAGCTTGGAAATTAATAATTATATTCCCTGTAGAACCATGAAATTCAGGTTCAGGCACATCAAAACTGCTCACTTTCGCCTCACTTGCAGAAGTATTATTACTGTTTTGTGCTAACTTGGTAAACATATTACCATAAAACTTTCTCTTTCTGGACACTTTCGATCAAACTTTGGCATTTTTAAATTAATCACAATCAAATAAAACGTTAAAATTAAATGAAAATGAATGAATAAACTGTACAAATATTAAAAGTAAGTAATAATTAAGAAGAACGCTTTAGAATGAACAATGTAAGCAAACTATAAACGATAATATTATTGCCACTCAGTAAAACAAGCTTGAATTAAAAAAAACAGTTGCCAGATTAAAAAAGTATTAATAAATAAATAAAGGATACGTTGATCTATATTTACAATAAATATTAAATATTTATATTGCTTAAAAGTCACGAAAAAGACGTTCAAACTATTTGTTTACATTTTTATGTCTCTTTAAACACCCATTTCCGGTTTTGAAAATTCCATTTCCGGTTTACTAAATAAGCTATAACTTAGCTTCTAAATATCGTAGGAACTAAAATAAAGTATTTTTGGAATCTTAAGCGTATGGGCTATAATATTAAAACATAAAAAAAATTTCGAAAATTTTCTCCAAACCGAGGATTTTTGGGTAGTCACATACCTTAAAGTTTCAATGCCATAAGCACTTTACTTCACATTTGGAATCAAGGGGAGATTGCTCAATTTTTAATTTCTTTTCTATCGCTATGGATGAAGGCACTAACTTAAATTATACTGATCAGATTTTCATGTATCAGATTAGTTGATGAAAACTTTATTATTAATTTTGAACTGGCATGTAGGCGGTCTTTAAAGGCACAACACAAGGGTTTGAAATTTTTTTTTGTTTTTTTTTTTTTTTTGGAAAGACTTTGAACTTTTTAAGTACCCATAACAAACATTTTTAATATTACGATCAATGGATTTCAAAGTATAACAAGGTAAGAAACTGTTAACATTTTCAATTTAAAATTCCCTTGAGAATAATGTCGTCTTTCTACATTGCTTTGTACATCAAGATGCCCTGTATAAAAGTATCTTCAATGTAAAACCTATATTTTTTATGCATTTCACACGTGAAGTTTGTAAATACGGTTAAGTTTTGTGGATTTTGGGGGATAATAGAGGTTTGATTTTTTAGTCGTTCTGTTTGCGTAGGGAATGGGAGCATCCAGCTAAATAGCAGGAAAATTTATAGATCATTGGGGGCATATCACATCATGGTTGCAATTTTCTCGTATGTGTTCTCAGGGGTCTTAGGGTACTTTGGCACACCTTCCCTCGGTTTTGGAAGAACTTTGGTGTTTCAAAAAATGCATCAGACCTGCAAAGGTATTATAGACTACATCAGTGGTTCTTAAACTTTTGATCAAAACGGCCACCCTTTATGGATCAATCTGATATCGCGGATTCCCAGGATTTTGAACATCCCTCTCTGACTCCCAACACGTGGCTGTGTGATTTAAAGGTTCCTCAATAATCCTGTCTCTGCTACTTGTCTTTGTACATATGCCTCTACTATTTTTTGAAAACGTTACGTTGTAGTAAGGGCTATGTAGTTGCAAACAATAAAAAAAACTGGATTTATATTCTTAATCAAAATGCATGTTCTAGTAGAGTTTTTTATTGGAGACAATTTAATGATCTTGTTTAAGAGGGCACACCTTTCAATTTTTCCTTTAGGCTTTTCAGAGTCTGCAAAAGAAGGAAATCTTAGCATTAAATAAGAGACATTCTCAGGCTCCTAGAAGGGTGCTGGGAACCTCAGGGGGTCCAGTTTAAGAAGTGCTGAACTTGGCTGCATAATATGGTCAATGGTTTGGAAAATGCAATATTGTGGTAGATGATCGATTTACCGATGAGAAACGTGTCAAGTACTACTTTCTTGTCGCAAAACCTATCATGTTGTACAGTAGATTACATATTTCTATTTACCTATTTGTTATACTTATATTCACGTCTGTTCAACACATTAATATTCACTCATTGTCTTTTTGATTTATTTTGTACATTTTTAATTGTTCGTCTTTGTATTGATTGGGATCAAATAGTAGCACATTGATGATTTAATTTTTTCGGGTTTTTTTTTACACACTGTACATTTTTTAATACAATAGGCTAGAAAATGTGTCAATAAAAAATCATGTGAATAGTGGAAATTTTTAATCGGTCAATAAACTTTTAGTTTTGTCCATAATCGCGACAGTTGATATTCTTCTCTAATGCTAACAATTAGTTTCAAATCCAAAGTTAAAAATAGTTTTTAGAATGTGTGTGCATTCAATAAATTTAATAAATTTGACGTAATTCCTGTAGTCCATTGAACTTTACAAAATATAATTTGCAAAATTATCGGTCAAAGGTATTTTAACACAATTGTTGAATTTTAATGTTCTGTCCACATTAAACAATGTCTGAAATTTTTTACAAATAAAATGAGGCTTAAAGTTGGTTCGTAGGCAAAAAGCTACACAACATGATAATTAGACGTGTTTTATTTATACAAAAAGCAATCAATTTAAATTTTCCTCATAGAAGAAGAAAATTTTTCATTAGCAAACGAACTTGAGATACCTGACAATTAATTCTCACCTAGTTCATACTTTTAGATATGATCTCTTTTAATATAAAAGTGGAAAAGGATTTCTTCCTCAGAATTAAATAAAATTAATTTCTTTTCTATTTTCTTACATACAATTCTAGAGGGAAATTAAATTAAATTGAGGAAAAGCTATAACAAGATTCTGGATAAGAGCCCTTACGGTAAAAATTTGGCCTTCATTTCACAATTATATGAAAGTATCTGCCATATAGTTGTTACCATACACATTTATTTCTTTAAAATTATTTCTGAGGACATAATGTTCAATTTGAAAAGTCCTGTTTTAAGGTAAATCGCCAGTTTTACATCTGGTTTTGAAGCTTACTATCTGAAGAACAACACATATTTGATGCACTGAAACAATTCTTTTCTTACAAAATTAAATTCAAAAAATAAACTGGATATCTTCAATTACAAGTACTTCTCCTCCTTAATGATATATGAGGAGAGGGGGGGGGGGAAGAGGCCCTTTTCAAAATTTCTTTTCCAAAGACATTCAGGAAGGGGAGAAGTAACAGTTAAAATAGTTCTATTAATTCAAAATTTATATTTCAACGGATATTAATTAGAGTATGACTCCTCAATAACTTTAACAATCCAATCTTTTTCACTTGATAAAAAATATCACAGAAAATATCTGATTAAATCTTTGATAAACCTTAAGATACATTTTTTTTAGAAGTATATCACTTCACAAAGTATATCTAGTACAACTCAATGTCTCTAATCAGTTTCTCAATTTCAAAATATGTTTCGAAATTAGAGATATTTTTCTTCCAAGAAAAACTCTCGTAAAATTGACTCCCAAAGATATAAAATTAGTGACTTTTAGTCAGGTTGTAGATAAAAACGTCTTCGTAAATAAAAAATTCTGCAGAACAAACAAATTGAGCACTCTAGTATTAAAATGCAATGGAATATTATAACCAATACTTAGATCTGGTAAATTTTGCTTTAATATTTCGTTTCTTAAGAAAAAATCATAATTATTTATATAGGACGTATAAAATATTTTTTGATTGAAAGAAAAGTAATAGAGCTAAACATTTAAATGTTTCGTATGAAGTAAAAATAAAAATATTCAAAAAATAAAATTTCAAGTTCTGTTTTTTTTTTTTTTTTTACATAAACTTAACGATAAATATTGCTGCCTGTTTTATTATCAAAGTTTCAATTGCCTTAGAATAAGATCTTTGCAAACAAATTAATGTTTGCTTATCTTGAAAATACGCAATATCAAGGATGTTTGGCTAGTGGTCAAAATACGTTTTCATGTAATGGAAAATTGGTTTAAAGAATAATGTGGTTAAATATTTTTGAGAATCAGACCGCAATCCCTATCTTATATACATTTCAAAACAGATTAAGTATTTAGTAGAGGCAATAAAAAGAAAAGCTTGTTAGATATTTCGAAGAATTTTTTGGTTTCTATCTTGAAATCAAAAACGAGTTCTTGTAACAAAAATAACCTTGTACAAAGTGAAAATTTTATCTCAGAAAAAACCTCAACTAGTTAAAAAACGTTTATTTTTTAAAACAAGAAAAATAAATCCAATTTTTAAAACAGACGTTTCAAGGATTAAGTACACATCCGTGGAAGCTGCTCAAATATATCTGTAAATATTTCCGTTAGAGGATTTATTTCATGCACTAAGTCTCACAGCTGGCGAGGGCTTAAGCAAATTTAGCGAAGGAAGTTAGTTCAGTACAGAAACATAGTTGCTCACGGAGAAAATAATGATCAATTATTTATAAACCACGTATATAAAATATTGACTTTACTCTGAAACTTGTTTAATGAACTTGAAAAGAAAGTCATGCACAGTACCCTTAGAGACTTATTTTACATGTATATATGGATGCTTTGTCTTCAGGGAACACGTTAAGTAGATGCGTGCTCCGAAATTTCTTAGGTACAAAACTCAACTAACGGATGGAGGACAAGGGGGTAAAAATAATTTATAAGAAAATCAGAGAATTTTTTAAAAATGTACAGTCAGTCAGTAAGAAATTTTTTAATTGTGTGTGATTTTAATCTTCAATACCTTATAAGCATATACATATATGAAACGATTTCATGGAAATTATTGAACATTTTACTGATTTAAATTTATTTTGTAGCAGTCGTAGTAAGGATGAGGAAAGTTCTGGGTATTATAATTCCTCATTTTATTTTACACACAAAAACGAGCAAACGCACGCAAACATTAAGAACAGCACACAAGAGCGTTCCTTCTTCGTTCCGGAGGTTTCAGCTATTATAGCTTTTTCAACCGGAAGGTCTTAGAATCATATGATTTCCGTTAATGACTTCTGAGATTGGCAAGAATAATTGGATGATGTAGTATTGCATTAATTTTGAAATGCGTGGATGTTTCAGTTTTTTAGGAGATAAAGTTCTGGTTGTAAGGATATTTCCCGTTAATGGTGGAAACTGAAAATTATTTATCACGCGAATTTATTGA
>BMAV01021979.1:121676-134276 GCA_019973955.1 Trichonephila inaurata madagascariensis
ACTTGCCCAAAAAATTTTTAAACTTTCCATTTTTTTTTTTAAATAAGTGTTTTTCAAACTTTCATTGAATAATATTTAAAACCAACAAATAAGATATAATACACTTTGATGCATTATATTACCTTCTAAAAGTCATTAAAAGCATGTAACAGCTTTTTATTCTTTTGAAATCGTTAACAAAGCTTGTTTGCAATATATGAATCAGTGTAAGAGCATTCAAGATTTGAAATTTAATACGTGTAAAGACCGTCGCTTAAGAATGTGTAGACTGGGATACATTAAGGCTGTTTTCGGTTAATGTTAAAGAATTGGACCCGAATTAGGTACATTTTTTCAGATATAAAAGAAATGAAAAGTTAATATTATATTCTGGCTTCACTATCCCTTAGAGAACAACATATTTTATCATTCTTCACTTTTTTGACAGAGCAGTGCCATTTCTTCTGGTATAAAATGTGTTTTGCGTTTTTTCTTCTATGCCGTAATGTTAAATGAACTGTCCTTTCACGTGTTAAAAAGAAAAAAAATAATACTCAAGGAATATTTTGAAATTTTAGAAACGCTATATTGTTAATAGATGTATGAGTTATAATGTTGAAAATTTTCATGAAAATTGAGGCATTTTTATGTCTTAAAATGTGCTCCGTGTTTAGTTCAGGCTCTCGTACTTTTGCCGAAAACAGCCTTAAGTTAAATTGAGACATTTAGTTCTTTTGTAACTTTGAAAATTCAGATAAGGTGTTAATTGCGAGCCACACAAATACACTTATCACTAGTCCAAAGCACTAAATTACGAGAGTGTCACTACTAGTTCCTGAATCTCGCATGCTCCATTATGATATTAATTAAACTAATTGAATTTTCTATGATCTGAAAACTTGTCAACAGGCATTTATAGATAATAAATTCAATGGAAAAAATGATTTTGACACTGAGAGTACAAGTAAGATTCATACAGAGTTATTATTATGATGGTAAGAGTCATATATATGATATATATATTTTTAATTAGCATTCATTGTAAAAAAATAGAACAGAGCCCCAGATTATATTTCGATGTATTCCATTTCGCAACGTATTTGCAAAGTCTTTCAACATAGCTTAACCCTTCATCTACCGACGGTACATATAAGTACCACTCAATCGTAAATTACATAGAATAACCATTTTTACGAATACTCTGACAGTACTTAGCAGGAATATTCTTAGAAACCCACTCTTCCAAGATATATGGCAACACGGGTTCTATGATGAGTATTATAACGGAGAAGGCGATTAGTTTTACAACAGAAATTGCGTTTTCAGCGGATTGCGAAGATTGTCCTTTTTGTTCCGAAAAAGTAGTTAATGTCAAAAGGTAAGTGTGTTATTTTTTGTATGTTAATGAAAACCTTAGAAAACGATTTGACTATTTATTTTAAGTAAACAGTGTATATAATTAATTTTACAGCTGAATATCTTTAATTAATTAATTAGCTCTAACGGATTAAATTTCCGAAAGTTGATTATTTTTTATGTATATCCCTTAATTTTTTCAATGTTGTTATTAAAAAAAAAAAAAAATGCATGAAAAAAACTACAGTAAATCATAATGCGGTAGATAAAGGGTTAAGACGCCAAAGCACAGAGATACAAAGACGTACTGAGCAAGGTCGGCACAGACACTCTGTAATCTGCAGGAAAGTCACACAAAGCTTTTGACATTCAGGAAGGTTACCAAAAAAGACACGAAGAGTATCTAACGCAAATATTAAACAATTTTTTCTCTTATTTACGTTTTATCTTTTAAAATAAGTAAAATTTCAGTTTAAATGTATTTTTATTCAGCTTTTGGAAAAGTCAAAGGCATTGATCAAAATTTTTATTAATCAATTTACTCTCATTTTAGATTCGGTAATACATGTGACAGAAGTAGTTTATTCGCAAATATATGTGCTACCTAAAGTAGTTTATTTTGCATTATTTAGCGTCAATTTACAATTGTTTTTATCAGCGCATAGTATTAAAAGTTTAAAGAGAATAGATTTCAATAAACTTATTTTAGAAGATCTCAAAAAATTAGTGTGTAGATGAATTTATTCTGTTTGAAGAACACTTTGAAATATAAAATGGATGAAAAAGGTTAGTAGATAAATTTAGTAATCGTTTTTTTTTTAATTCGTTAAAACTAGAAAAGTTATTTTTGAGAAGAGTGATATCAGTTTTCTGAAAATTTCTTACGTACACAATCTTAAAACTTAATTTAAACTATATATAAATAAATATAATTAGAAAAAAGTAATATTTTTCTGATGTGAAATAAGTTAAAAGGGTGGTGGCGCAGTCCACAGGAAAACTAATAGAAAGTAGCAATCTATACGTCATTAACGTATAAAACATGGTTTAAAATCTATATAGTTCATTATGTAATTTAATTAAATTTTAATTGTGTCCCCCCTCTCCTTAAATTTTCCTCTCTTCACTTGAAATATGTTTTTATATTTAAGAATTATGGAACTTCCTACAATAAAATGTAATTATATGATACTAAGTAAAGAAAATCTTTAAAAATATTTTATGATAAATTTTTCTTTGCGTGCTAACTTTTAACCGTGCTTGTGACTTAGACTTCGATTTAGAATTGGCTACAGATAAACAAACGACTTATTTAAAGGACTTGAAGTTTTATTTTGTATCAAATAGTTGGATTAAAATTACAATGTTTTTGAAACGGAATTTGAAGATCAACTGGTGCTTTATGAAAATATCTGATGAAAAGATTAAAAACTACAAAAGAAAGAGGGGAGTTATTTGGATTCCTTTTTAAAAAAATATTAAATTTAAAACGGAATTCAAGTTCCCTGAAACTTCTGGAAATAAAGAAATTACTAAAGGACGTTATCTCTTAAATTAGAGGTCAAATTGCACTTCTGTCTGGAAATAGCATGTGTTGCCCTTGTCCAGCGGTGCTCAACCTTTTTTACCACCGGGCACATACGTAAGACAAGTATTTCATGCGTGCCGCAACATCAGGATAAATGGGGGGAGGGGGACGCTATAAGACCAAGAGCAATTAAAAAGTGAACAACTGATCAAAATATTTTGGATTTTATTTTAAAATTATTTTAAACACCATCAAACTCAACTTACAAAAATTGTTTTTATGCATTTTTTTTACCCTGTTATGGGGTAATTTCGATTTCCTACATCAATTATCCCAAGCTTTTTTCTCAAATATTTTGTTGCTGTTGTAAAGGTTTTTTTTAAGAAAGTCAATTTTTCTCGTCTTGGAAAAAAAACCTCAAAAAAAAATTATGCTTAATGGTACAGTGATGAGCAAAATTATATTTTTTAAATATAGCATTTTCACGAGAAATCAAACAAGTTGGTAATCCATGTTGGTTTTTCTCTTCGAAATAGTCAAGATCCCAATCGTTTTAAAACAATATATATTCTTTAGACATTTTTCGCTTGGAATACATAAGAGTTAACTAAAAATCGGTTTTACCACATAAAATGGTCGCTATTCCACTGTTATAGGTTAACTCTAACCATTACAATTACAAAAAGAGAAAAAGTTATCTTGCAATTCATACCAGAACGACATCGACAGCAAAATTGATATATGGGATTGCTTGATTGATAGAATTTCTCACTAAATTTTTAATGCATTGTTCTTAAATAATTCAATATGTTAGTGCATTGGGCCATGACTGGGACACTCAGAAAGGTCCAGTGGGTCACATGTGGCCCGTGGGCCGCAGGTTGAGCATCGCTGCCCTAGTCCAACAAGACGTCCAGAGCTTCTCTCATTCAATACCAAAGTGTTTAGCAATGGTTATAACCAGTAGCGACGGTAAAACTCAAAACTGATTTCGTCGACTTTCGTTGCAGAAGAATGTGTCTTCAATCATTCCATCCTTATATTATGTGTTCTCTCTAATAAATTTAGATTTGATACATCTCGTCCTTCTTGGCGTTATATTTTGGATAGTCAATATTGTATTATATTCCTCAGAATTATTCCTAAAATTTCTAGAATGCAGTTAAGATATTTAAAATGTGCATTTAGCTCTTTTAGAAAACTTATGAAGATTGGAGAGATTATGGACTATAATAATATTCATGTAACAAATATTTATATAGCAAATATGATAATACATTGATGTCCAAAATTTTAACGATACAGACATAAATTTCTTACTATTTCAAGAAATCTACAGCTATTTTTTTCAAACTCATATTATGCAAAAGCAAGCCTCATATCCTAATTTTGTGAGTTTTGACCGATAAAAATAATTTTTATTCTTCGTTTTGAGTGATAAAATTTAAAAACATTTTCATAGTAGAGCATTGATTTTTGTGTTTAGACTTGTGTATCGCACTGTGATAAACGCAAATTTAAGTTAATTTTGTTAAAATGAGTTCTCACAATCGTTTAGATAAGGGGTCGGTAACCTATGCCACGCGTGCCACATGTGGCACGCGGTACAATTCTCAGTGGCACTCTGCTCTACTCTAAAAATTTGTCAATTTTTGAGCGGATGGAATTTGATGAATTTTTTTATGGACCTTACTGTGGACAAGCATCTTCAGAATTATGGACATTTATGGAATTAAGAATAACTCTACTCTCTGAAAAACTCTATAGATATCTTTACTACTATTTTGTAAATTATTGAATGCTATTACTGGAGAGATTTAATTCTTTGAAGACAGAAATTACATTTAGTTTGCTTTCCGCGGTTGATTCTACATATCAAAGTAAAAAGTCTTTCCTCATACGAAAAATATTTCGAGTCCGCAAAGAAAATTTATATTTTACATTGTTAATTTCTTACTTAATAAATATATTCAAAAATGCAAAATATTTGTGCAATTTTTATTGAAGAAATAGTTATATTTTATACTGTTTATTTTCATGTTAAGAAATATCTTTAAATGATGCAGAATTAATATATAATACAAAACTGTAAACCTAAATGATTGACCTCTATTCTCTAACTCTGCATGCATTATCACAGGAGTCAAATTGTTTCAAAAATGTCCTACTTTGTGTCATGCTGAATTATATTGGTAGATTGGTTTGGCAAGCCAGAGCTAAAAGATTGCCGACCCCTAGTCTAGATGATTATTTAAGTGGTGACCCGTTGGATGGATTGAGGTTGGGATATCTCTAGCAGAAGTAGCCTGAAACCTAAATATTTCTCGATTGAGGATATCGAAACTGTGGAAACAATTTAAAACAACGAATACTAAATTATCACAAGTTATTTTTGTAGAAATTTTCACTTGAAAAAATACAATATATTTTAACTGGTCTTCGATGACATTTATATGTACGAAATGGATAGTATACTAATAATCAAAAACAAGAATATATAGAAAAAGGGGAAAAGATATTTTATGTTCAGCTAAATAATTAAAATTTACAAAAAAACTGAATATAACATTTAATAATAACTTTGAGTTATACATTACTATCGATACTTTGCATAAAGTTTTCTTGTGTTTATTAATGTATAGTGTTATTTAAGTGCTAAAAGTGTCTTTCATAGGTCTGCAGTTACAAAAACCATCGTTAATTTTTTTTTAAAATCCTTATATCCGAATGACTTAAAATTTTGTTTTTAATTATTAATGTCTATATTAACCCATGCAATTTTTAACCTTAATAAATTAATTAAATGACGAATAGAAAAGATCCAAGAGGAAAAATAGATTATACTCTTAAACATGTAATAGGAAGGCATGTTTGTTATTAAAATAAAGGATTAATATGGATGAGACACACCTTTTAAAAAAAACAGTTTCAATAAACAAGAATGTTTACTTCTCGTCATAAGATTCACAAAAATTTATCAAGTTATATATTAACGTTTCTTAAAACTTCCTTAATATTTTGGAGTAACCGACACTGTTCGATCTCAATCAATATAATTCTATAAATAGTAAATGAAATTGAAACAATGTGTCGTGATTCGTGTGTTCGATTCCTGGCATCACTGGAGACCCGACCTGTAGTGGGGCTGATTTACACTAAATCTATAGAGACTCAGAGTCCTCACATAGGTCTTATCAGTTGATCGAGAATCAAAATTACGCGGTCAGCGCGCGCGAGTTATCGATAGAACTGGCATTCCTTTGGAGAATAGAGGTTCCCAAACTGTTTTGTCTCGTAGACCCCTTGCCATGTTTTTCCGTTTGGGATTTTTTTCCTACTTACCTAATATTGACATTTTGCAAATTTATCAACTTAAATGTCTTTTTGACAGCTGTTATAAAGTTACTTCAAAAAATTTTAATTTCTAACGTTAGTGATGAGTATAGTGTTTAAAAATTAAGAAACAATTATTAATTAAATAAAAAAGTTAATACATAAAATAACTGATCAACAAACAAACGTTTATAATGGGAGGGATGAATCTGGTGCTTCAATAAAAATTTTCAACGTTTGGCGTCAATTTTATCAGGTTTAACCCTAAATCTCTTCGGTTAGTTTTTTCTTTCTTTTTTTATTTTGTTGATTGGCAACAGCTCTGAAACTCCTTCTCATCAGGAAAAACGATTAAAAACTTTCTCACAATATTCCATAATTTGGGATAAATAATAGATATGTGTTTTTAAAGCCAAAATTGCTGACATCCGTTTCTAAACTTTACTGTAAGATCTCCATTTTATTGCCTATTCCAATCAGCTCTCTTGTAAAATGACATTTTTTTCCAATATGACCATATGAATTCATTTCCTACTGTGGTAATTACCATAATCAAACCATTCTCAAACCTAGTTTAAAATTTTGAACAAAGAGCAATTAAATGTTGAAAGTAGGTTAAAACGTCATTTTTCTAGATTATCTATGGTTAATTGAGAAACTGGAAAAATTCGCGAAGTCCAATATTATACCTCTTTAGCTTAATTCTGGCAAGAAACGCTGAAATGATGGACTTTGTTTTAATAAAAGTTTTGCTGTCACCTTGTAACTGCATATTAACCTCATTAAATTTAGTAAATAAATCTGTTAAATAGGTAAAATCTGATTTCCATTTTTGATTAAATTTTCATTCAAAATTAAAGTCACGATCTTGTTGAATGAGAGCTACTATCGTAGACCCCTATTTGCACCTCATGGACTCCCAAATTATTTTAGGGTGAAGTGGATTCCTAGAAAGTCGTCATAGACCCCTGAGGATCGATATAGAGCACTTTGAGAATCACTGTTTTAGAATGTGATGTTAATAAAAGGCCAAAGAAAAATATCGATCAAAAACTATCAAAATAATTCCAAATCCTACTGAAAATATTAATGAAATGGAACCAATATTTTTTAATTTTCGTTTGATGTATAATTTTAAATGAGTAAGCTAACACCACCAAAAGAAGATAACCAATTCCAGTCTCAGAAAAGCAAAATATATTTATAATTGCACATTTAACTCTTGTGAATATGTAATAATTATATATAAATTCTATTTCTTTCAATAATCAATTCAAATGTATTCAATATTCTGACGATAAAATCAATTTTTAATAATTTTGAATAATTGTTTAATTTCTTATCACCGCGATACCTTTAATATCTGTCTCCAAATATAAAATAATAATATGATGATATTTAAGTAGAAATCAGAAACTCGAATCTTTTAAGAAGCATTAAGACTGAAACGTTTGATAATAGTAGGAGTATTTCGAGAAAACGAGAGAAGTTTTACTCCTATAAAAATGAACATAATAATGAAACTAAATCCATAAGATCATAAAAAATGCTATAATCGGTAGATTTATCGCAGAGATTTTGTCATATTTGTATGTTTTTTCAATTAACGCGCATCGTAAAAATGAGCTTTTATCATGGCTTATGATGTATTTATTATTTCCAAACAAATTAAACCTCTTTAATGTTTCATACACCTTATATAGAACTAATAAATATTTGTATTGCAATACTTTCATTTTTGTAATTTAATATTTTCTGGGGATTAAAACAACGAAAAAGAGAAAAGAATGATAAAATACATTCCTGAAAATATTTAATACTGAAGTCGGTTTACTTTTTGTATATTAAAGCAAATGTTAGGCAAAACGTAACTATAAAATATGTTAAATTTAATCTTAAAAACCATTTGATTTCATCCTATTGTTTTTTCAGCAGGTTTTGCATACATAAACCAGAATAAATAATGCAATATTAAAACAGAAATTAATCAGGGAAATATATTTTTTTTCTTTTTGCGACAGTATTTGAAAAAAAATTTTTTAAACACCTTTCTTTTAATAATTTATTTTTATAAAATCTGATTATTTGGTAATTATAGTTGGAACTTCGTTCGCATAAAATCATAAACCAGAATTATAATATTAAAAATATTAAATTTATTAAAAAATCTCCATTTTTTACTTAGTAATATCCTAGTGAGATAAAATAATAATTCATAACAATAAATTAAAATAGATTTTTTAAAGTTCTCAGCGTATGATATTTACATATACTAAAGGACATGCACTTCACTTCCTTATCACCGAGTTGATAAGGAGGGACTCACCGCTTTCTTGATGAACGGCTCATCTGCTTCTTCAAGACGCATCAGTTCATTCACTCCGTCCTCCGTAGTGAAGAGGAATTGGGGTACTTCCATATCGTCTCCTATAGACATCATGCTGCTAGTTATGGAATCTGTTTCTGAAGATCTTTTTCTAGAACGAGAAGTCGCCATGTCAGATCGATGCATCACGCGAATTAGAAACGAGGCAATTCATCTTCCCCTGCTCGTAATTGTTGACTCAGTGGAGCAGGTGTGGTCCTGCTCCACTACCACGACACATCCCAAGCAAAACCCATATTGACATGGCTGGATAGCTTTCACTTGAATGTGTGTGGCTTGTGCAGTGAGAGTCACGTTACAAGTTCGATATGCCATTTTGTCTGTTTATTGTCGTCTAAGTTGTAATTACATTTATTTTCGCGTGGAGTATGAAACAGAATGTGGCATCTTTATTTTTATTTTTATTTCATTAAGCATGTAAGACAACACTGATTTTATCAGGGAAATGCGTAGGAAATAATGATGTAGGATGAAAGGTATGGAATATAATGTAAGTGAACAAAAAGGTTTGAATAAATATTTGAAATCAGTCATAGTTAAATATGCGATTTCCAAGAAAAGGCGAAATTTCTTTTTGTATATCAGATCATAATTAGCTAGGAAACGATCCAAAAGAAATATGTTGCTTGTGATCTTCATTCATTAAAATGCCGATAAGTAAAAGTATTTCTTAAACAACTCATTTTTTATTTCCAGTTCGATGTTATCATTATTCAACTTTGCAAATTATCTCGAAGTAAAAAGATTCCTTTATTATATAAATGTTACGTTTTGGCAATGGTTTATTTCAAACTGTTGCATCAATTAATATCATCATCTTTTACGCGCAATTAACTTAATATATAAAACAAGTCACACTAAATACTTGTTGCTATATTAAAATATTATTTATGGTTAATAGTTTCTTGATTATTGAAAGTATTTTGTTTTTAAACACAATATGAAAGATAAATTATAATTGGAGTTAATGAAATAGTGAAATATTAAAAAAAAATAATAATTAAAAAATAATTTAAAATATTAAAAACTCGTTTTTTACAAACATTTCTATTACTCATTAAAATATCGAACAAATGTTCTTATTAAATTTTTTATCGTTGAATGCATAATTATAAATAGAAAAATTCCAAGAGTAAATAATGCTTAAAACGGAAATCAAACGGTAATAATTTGCTTTTTAAATTATTATCCTTGTCTGATTTGTATTTCTCAATTGTTCAAATATTTTCATAATTTTATTTCACTCTAATGATTCTATGAGCTATAGAAATTTTTAAATTTTGCAAAATATAAAGGAATAAAAGAAACACATTAACTGCAATATACTAGAGGTCAAAACGTAAGCAACTTTTCTGATTTTTCTCTAATCCTGCTAAAAAATATCAATCGGGAGGCTTGGCATTCATATTACAGCGTCCCATAGTAATACTTAAATAAAATATAGTAGCAAAAAAATGAATAGGACCCACATTTAATTTCCCTAAAAATTATAGTATTTCTTGAAAAATTTCGTAATAGATGTTCAAAAAAGTTTCCTTGCTTCCTTTATATGTTATATGCCTTAAAATTTGACACACTTATTTAAAAACAACAACAAATGAGTAAATTTAAGACTGTCCCATGTAAATATCACACACACTATCGTCCAGCCATATACACAAGTGGGCAAAACATAAGGTACTTTTCTGATTTTACCGTAATTCCACAAAATACCAACTAGAAGGCTTTGAATTCAAGCTACAGAGGCACGATTTACATAAAGTACATAATACATAAAGGCAAATGAATGAGAAGCAGAAAAAGGCTTTATTTACATAATGATGTTAGTACAAAACACCGTCTGGTCAGAAGGAACACAGAAAATGAAAGTCTTTTAGAAAGAGATATCATTTCCCTTAACTACAATGGTTCTGTGGCACCATCTGTTCATACTCAATACCAGATTATCCAACAGTTCTTGTGGTAAGAGATCAAATTACTCGATGAGCATCTGTAACAGTTGTCGGTTGTGTCCCAGAAGTAATTCAAAAGGTGTGCCTAAAGCATTCTATATATGTTCGGTCTATCCATTCTACTCATGCCTTCACTTTCTAGAAACTCATGAACAGCGAGGATTTTGTGTAATTGTGTGTTGTTGTTTATAAAATGAAGTCTGGAGCAATCGCTTCTTAAAACAGTCTCATCTGGGGTAGGATAACTTCATCACATCAAATGAATCTCTATCGAAAATGTGGAGTTCCAACCGTCCATTTATTATAACCCCTACTCACAGAAGCGTACCAGGACCTCTCTAATGGTTTCTTTCCCTGGTGTTTGAAGGATGAAAGTGTATTCCTACATCTCTTCATATCAACAATTGACGAGAGTCATTTATCAGACTGTAGCGACTCCAGTGATGAGATGTTCAGTCTTTGTATTCATTACACCCCTATAAACTAAGCCGCCAATAGGCTGTTGTCAATGACATGCAGCAGTTAAGACAACAAGCATATATACCACCTTCATGAAGGCGTTTGGACGCAGTAAACCACTGTGTTCTGATTGTTGCATGCAGCTACTGAGCAGTGCTGCTGCTGTATGGTTTCGGTTTTTTTTTCGTAAATATAATGATATGTTATTTGATATAGAGAGAGAGATGTTTGTTGTTGCTTCCTTGGGCTGACCTCCACCAATCTATCTTGTAATCTTGTAAGGGCGCCCCTCTCGGGTGCCCTTCTCCTAGATTATCAGCGTGAGATAGAGATGTAGGAATAAATAAAGAACAAAAAACTGCCATTATATTAATATGACTTTATTAAGATCTTAACTTAAACCTTTAACAGATTAGATAATAATATGATATATGAGAGAATCTACGGTGGCTAAACACACAATATATATAATACCGACCAATAACTAACTCGCCTAAGCTCGATTCCAATGCGATCACAGATCCGAATATTTAAATAGTCACTCCTTTGCAGTCACTCCTACTAGGTCCAACGAAGTATCAATCTATCTGATCCTGATAGAAGTTGCGGTTCACTGGCATGCAATGGTATGCACCTTGACCTAAGGGCTCTCTGTCACGGGTAACTTTTATTGGCTGTCACTTAACTTCCCGAAACCTCTTCACACTTGAAATACGGACTATCATGACATTTCCCAAATGCCACTTAGCTTACTCTAAACTTCTGTTATTTAAAAGCTTCCTAATTTGCATCTTTCCTTCACGCTTTACTTCTTGGGTTGGTTGGAAAAGAGTTGCCCTTCATTCTATCCCCGAAGAACCCAAAAGGATTTGTTAATGAAAAAAAAAACGCGTGAGCCTGTCACAATCTATCTGCATGTCGTTTAGAAGGCTTTTCAAACTTGTGATACAACACTCACAGGTAAGACAAGGTCCTTGACCTTGTCGATCATTCTATCACGTATAAAGGTATCCCGGTATTTTTTCGAAGCCATATTGCACTCATAATCTCATTTTCAGATGCAGCGAATATTTGCGAATTTGTATTTTCTTTTTTTTAAGTAGCATTGTGCTGAGCGTCCTGATTCCACCATTTTGAGTGCCCTCGCGTCATCACTGACATCATAATCCTGACTGTTGCATACACGTTACTTTTGTATTGAAAGACTTTCAGTGTATTGATCGCAAAAAATTTTTCTACTACATCATAGTTGTATGCTGAAAAATGATATTGTTGCTTACGTTTTGAACATTAGGATGCAAGATCCTATTTCAATAACAAAAAGTTACCTGTTAAATTGTTTAACCCGCGGTCACACTCGCGCCTGTTTTTGCTACCGTCGTTACTCGCGGGGTGTAGAGAACACCCCAGACTTTTAACACGTGTATTTAATTATGAAAATAAAATTAAGTCATTATGATACATATTTATAAAGTACAAGATTTTTTTTTTGTATTATACAAATAAAACTATTAAATTTATTACATATAAATGAGACTAACATTAATTTAAACTAAACATACAAAATTTTCATTTTAAAACACATAATTTTATATTTTTTCATAAAC
>BMAV01021979.1:149828-208844 GCA_019973955.1 Trichonephila inaurata madagascariensis
TTATATTTGCACAACATTACATTAACAAGTATAAAATTATTTCGTATAACCCGAGACACAAACAATGAATAAAAGGAGCATTTTTTGTTAGGAATTCTTTATATTTGCACAACATTACATTAACACGTATAAAATTATTTCGTATAACCCGAGACACAAACAATGAATAAAAGGAGCATTTTTTGTTAGGAATTCTTTATATTTGCACAACATTACATTAACAAGTATAAAATTATTTCGTATAACCCGAGAAAACAAACAATATGAATAAAAGGAGCATTTTTGTTAGGAATTCTTTATATTTGCACAACATTACATTAACAAGTATAAAATTATTTCGTATAACCCGAGACACAAACAATGAATAAAAGGAGCATTTTTTGTTAGGAATTCTTTATATTTGCACAACATTATATTAACAAGTATAAAATTATTTCGTATAACCCGAGACACAAACAATAGAAATTACATTGACAAGTATAAAATTATTTCGTATATCTAGAATCACAAACAATAGAATATTCCAAATATCGTATGATATTTGTTAGATACTCGTGGTCATATAAACTCCATGGAGAACTTTTATTTTTATTTTTTTGCATATACTCATTCTTAAAATTTTCTTTTCGGGATTTTTTTTTGACTTGTGGAACCCATGGGTATGGCTTGTGGAACCCCAAGTTTCCGTGGAACACAGTTTGAAGACCATTGATTTATAATAAAGAATAGCAAGTTAAGTTTTGATTATATATATAATTTTAAGAATATTATATCGGGGGGTAATTATATTTCTGGCATCTTATCTTAACAATAATTACAATTAATTTAGGAGATCCTGGAAAAAAATCAATGTTATGTGTGAATAAAACGTCCCCCTTTCCTTTACGTAGTGCTTTTATGGTGGTTTCCACTGAAGTGAAGCATATATATATTCAATAGTTCAACTTATTAACTACTTACATAAAAGCAAAACAAAATTATGTTTGATAGCATACAGCTATATATTCACATTAGATAAAGCATATTGTATATTTTAGTTTAAAAGTAGAAATCTGAATTTTACAATTCACATATTTTTTGCCCGTTTATATAACATATATTAAATAAGCAAGCAAGCAATCCAGGATAATCTGCAGAGTAGCGAAATATATCAAAAGTCAGAAGAAAAAATAAGTTAATAAATAAATTAAATACATTTTTTTTATTTTTGCTTTATCATGTACATTTTAAATGTACTTTTGTAAAGCTTTTCCTTAATTTATGTAATTACTTTTAGGTATTTTTGTATAAGCATTGTTAATAATCGAATAATTCTTAATATTACAGCCCATGCTTTTAATGATGCAGTTTAAATTGGGGAGTGATCATTTACTTTTCAGGAATTTTTCTATCGAATAGTTCTGGTAAATATTCTAAGGGCTTAAGATCGAGGATCATTATGGAACATTACAGAAAGATCATCAAATCTTTCAGGCAGGTGGGCCTCAGGTTTGAAGTTCATATTCTCCAAAGAACACATAATTTGATTGAGATTTTAATCTGTGTGACGGGGCTTTATCGGATTTTCTTACTAATAGTCTTGGGGAATCTTTGGGGCCAGAACGGCATTATTTCAATCCAATCCTCTCAAGAAGAAACCGCAATATGCAGATTATATAATTATTAGATATATATTAGAGCTTTAGTATTCGCGTGTTAGAATGATAGAGAAGAATGGTAGAATAGAAGAAGGAGACTGAAAGCTGAGATACTGAACGCCGAGAGCTATTGGTAAGATATTAAATATAGAAGCAGTTATAGATAGGGTTTTAGTTTGTTAAGGAATCTAAGACAGATAAAGATTCTTAGGATAGCTTTTCATAAAGATGGTGATTAGGATTCCAGGCGCTATTTACTTAGAATTTAGAATTACGTTGTATCACTCCTGATCGAATCCCTATAGTAAGACTTGTGTTGTGTTGATCAATATATTGGAATAGTAATAAATTAGATTTATTATGGCAAATTTGGGTGATCAATCATTTCCTCCTACAAATCTGGGTCGCATAGATGAAGAGATGGTACCCCCGGGCCGGGGGGTATCACAAATCTTTTTAACATCATCATAAAAATAGGAAGAGAATTTAAAAGCTCAAACATCATCTTCGTCATGGATCGTAGCTCAAAAAAGCGTCATTCGTCACCAATAAATAGTTGCGTATCTCTACAGTCATATAAATTTAAGACAAGTAAAAGAAATTAAACAATGTATGGAACTGAGCTCAAGCGAATTTAAATGATGAATTACATATGTATCTTCCACGAAATAATTTTTGAGGCGTTTATTAACATAGTTATTTATGATGAAATAAACCTAGAGGTGAAAAAAAGGGCTCAATGTTGTCATTTATTTCAAACATTTGTTTATACTTTTAATTTTATCTAGTGAGTTAGGGAGTGTTTATTAACGTTGCATTCTAAGGCAACGAAAGGGTTATTTGTGGCAGACCTTTTAATTTTGATCCATGTTCAAATGACGAGGATGACATCTGAGCAGGCATCCAACTCTCTTAACTTCTCCAACACGCCAGCGTGAGGACTTTGAGCCACGATAGATTTAATGTGCTACAAACCCTCGAAATAGCAGATCTTCAGTAGCACCAGAACTCAAATCCGCGGCTCAACAAACGTCGGCCATGAATTCCTGACATGACCACTAATTATTTGGATTAGTTTCTACTCGTGGATTGCATTTTTTCATTTTCTTTAATTAAAAGTTTTTCAATTGATTTTCAAAAGTACTTTTTCTTTGAGTATTTTGTAACCAAAGAAGTCAAATCATGCAGGATTTTGAAATTATTTTCTACTCATTTATTTTTAAGGTTAATTAAATCATTTTATAATTTATTATTCCTGTAAGATTTCTACAAGTAACAAGTTAATTGTTTGATTAGTTATTTCAAAAACCCTAAACAGCTACATCACGGCAACATGACAACAACAAAACAACAGACTATTAGTAACGAAACAAAAGAACCACTGTCAGTGAATTCGCATTTAAACACGATACAGCCAACCTTGTGATACAGCCCCCCTTTAATGACCGTATCTTTGATTGTCAGCGTGAGCTAGAGGTGTAGGGTTTTCAAAAGGAATAGACATTTTAAATTCTTAATATGACTTTATTAAGAATAGAACTTAAATGTCTAACACAATTTAGATAAATTTAAATAACGAGAATCTAGAATGAACAAACACACACAAAGATAGTTAAAACGAATCGCGTAACTTAGACCACTTTCTCTAAATAATTATTCAATCCACCTACTCTCACTTCTAATAATATTATAAGTTCTAATATCAAATAATCAGTTCTACCTTAATCCAACCTAAGATTCGATATCTATATGGAAACGTCTGGGCGCGAGTGCAATGGTATGCACCTTGTAGTAATAGCTGGGTTTCCAGGTAACTTCACGAGTGGCTGTCAATTCACGCTTGTATCTCTTCAAACATAACTTTCCCCAAATTGCCGTCCTTCTTACTGAAACTTCTGTTCTTTTAAAAGCTATGTTATTTGCATTTCTTGTTCACATTTCGCTTCTTGGGTTTTGGTTGGAAAAGAGTTGGCATTAATCTTGGCCACCAAAGAACCCAGAGGTTATGTTAAAGAAAAGACGCGTGAGCCCGTCACAAGTTGACAAAAATGACAAATGGACTGTAACCTCATACACGTATTACCCATATTACACAATGTGAGATGAAGTTCAAATTGTGTGTGTGTGTAATTCACGAGGCCAAGTTTAGTTTGATAGGAATCAATTCACAAGTTAACACTTGTGACAGATCTCTCAGCTATCCTTCAATTAATCCTCTTGGGCGAAATTTTTGGGCTATTAATTCGCGTTATTCACAACCAACTCTTCGGTAGAAGAAAATTGGGATATTCAAATTAACTTACTATACATAGTCGAAGTTTTCTAGCTAGAATAGAGAGTAGGAGAGGAGATAAACCCGAATCAGGTGAGCCTATTATTTTAGGAAATAAATATAAAATGTTCAAAAATTTTTCAAATTTCTAATTACTTTTTTCCTGATAGAAAAAATGTTTTATAAATGGTGAGTTACAAAATGAATTAATATAATTCTTATAAAAGCGTGTACAAAAAAAAAAAACAGCCAAATAATTCAAAACTTTGTTTGCAAGTGTAAAATAATTCTTATATTTAGGATTTTTTTTAAAAAAGTAACTTAAGGTATTCAACTAATTGCGACAATTTTTTTTAAAAAAAAATGGAGATATGGGGATTTTTTTTGTGGTTCTTAGATTTATTTAGTTCATTTTAAGAAAAATATGCTAAACGTAAGAAGAAAAAAAGAAATTATTATTACTAAAATGGAAAAAACTGATAAAAAATTTACAAAAAATTACGTAAATGCGAGGCCCATTCCGTACAAAAAGTTTATAAACAAACTTTCAATTTTCCAATTTTAATGTGTTGCTTTGCTATTCATTTTTGAAATAACCTTCAAGATAAGAGATATTTTAATTTTACAGAAACTAGAGTATTTTATTTTTTCTTAGCTATTATATGAAATTGTTTAAAAAAAACAGTGATTACATTCACAAAAGGGACTGTAAATTTTGTAATAAAACTGTGAATGATAAATTTGAAGGTTAAATAACTTCTGTTATTATACAGAACATACACAAAAAATTTTAGTTAATTATTTTCAAAACTTTTTGAGCTATCACCGTTCCCGTTTGCGCATTATAAAAAAAACACATTTCGAGTAAAACGCATTTTAAAGTATGACATCTTGCTTAAAGTTGAGGCATTTGCTTTTATTAAAACACTTGTAAGTTTGTTTTAGAGCAGGCATGTCAAACACGCGGCGCGCCAACATATAGTTAGTGGCCCGCCGAGACTATTCAAGAATTTTTCAGTATCAAGATTTTAAAGTTTTTTTTTCCATTTTGAAATTTAATTCTTATATTAAAGGAATCACACATATCTGGTAATATAAATAGCCTTTAGATTAAAAACTATTTTCCAGATTTTATTAAAACTTTTATAATTTAATTTCCCTATAATAAATTAATTTATTAAATTCTGAAATGCATTTGTGCATATTATTCGCTATTAATGGCACCACGAGATTTATCATATGAGCAACTTTTATATTTCTCTTCCTTTTTCTTTGCAAAGGAATATAATTTTAAAATGTAAATTGACGAATATGTTGTAAAATTTTCATGAAGAAAAAAATCATAGGAATTGAAATCATTTCTTCAAAAACAACAAAGTGTATTCATTAAATTTGTTGAAGAATACCTCTGCTGTAAAAGTTAATTATATATTATCAGAATTAATAGCAAATACATGGAACGAAACCATTTACTGAAGGGAAATTTATTAGAGAATGCTTAATTAAAACGATGGAAGTATTCTGTTCAACCCGAGTATAACAGATGTAAGCTTAAGAAGAAATACTGTAGCTAGCAGATTTAAATAGTCAAGGATTTGAGAAATCGACTTGATATTAAAAAATATCAATATTTCACGCCTACTCTACTGCAACTGATGGAAGTGCAGATATTCTAAACATCACTCATTTGTTTTTATTCGTGTGGACGCGATGTTAATTTAAATATGAGTGAACTTTTGAAATCATTTCTATGCATAATATAACCATTAGAAATGCCACTTTTGACGCATTTCTGAAAGTTTGGAAGAGGTTACGATGGGAAAAGACGCGGTTTGTGTGTCTTGCAACTGATGGTGCCCTTACCATGACTGGAATTACTAAAGATGTTTTTGTAAAATTGTAAGAAATATGTAAACAGCATGGTAATAATAACACTGATCAACATGATTTTTGTCTCATGAGTACCAATAGTTGGACTTAATGCAGTTTTTTATCGTGTTTTCAAATATGTATTCGGAATTTCTCCATCACCCACAGTTTTTTTTTTAAATTTTAATTTCAATTAATGTATTTAAATATTTTTTTAATAAACGACCATTTGTCCATTGTAAAATAAAAACTCCTAGAGCATTGTAAATGTGATGGAACCACATGAGCTAACTCAAATGGTATCATTGCTACTGTTGTGCAAGTTCAGACATGTACAGACACTTTGGCACCAGACACAACAGACAGGCACATACATGGTCTAGACTAGCATGCATTCATTCATTAGAACGATGTCAGTTGGGAGATAGTAATGAACCAGTAAACACGTAATTGTGAGTGCTTTGTGTCTGGATTGTTGTATGTTACGTATTTACAAATTTAATTCTTTTAATTTGTTGTTTGTTACAAAATACATAGAGCTTGTTTAAATCATCATTACAACTTTTGTTATATATGCGGTGAAGTGACGCTCAAGTCCCAAAGGCGAAACCTTACTCCATTAGTAAAAAAGTGTTATGAACTTTATTTTGAGTGTAAAGTGGGGACCAAACAAGGACATGGGCCCCATATATCTGTTGTTTATCGTGCACTAGGCTTCTCACTGCATGGAAGAATGGCACACTCCACATGCTATTTGCTATCCCTATGATTTGGAGGGAACCCAAAGATCACTCCTTTGACTGTTATTTCTGCTTAACAAACATTAAAGGGATTAAGTCAAAATCAAAACATACAGTGGTGTACCCTGACTTGCAATCTGCAATAAGACCAGTTCCACACAACGAAGAATTGCCCATACCAAAGCCTCCAGAACATGTGACATTAGATGAAGAGAGCTAGATTCCGATAGAAGAAAGAAGAAGAACAGTTTGTGGTGATAGAACTTTTGAACCAAGCTGTTCATCAGAGCCTCATTTATTGACTCAAGAAGATCTTAACGATCTCATACGAGATTTAAAATTATCCAAAAACACTCTGAAATGCTTGGTTCCCGACTAAAAGGATGGAGTCTTCTTCAAAAGAATACAAAGATATGTACTTATCGTAGTCGTCATTCTCAATGTAAAGACTATTTTTCAGAAGAAAATGGCTTAATTTTTTGTAATGACATTTCTTCTCTTATGGAGACATTTGGTATTGAACATAACCCTATAGAATGGCGCTTGTTCATTGATTCCTCCAAAGCAAGTTTAAAAGCAGTGCTTCTGCATAATGGAAATAAATTCTCATCAATACCTGTGGCTCACTCTGCTAGTATGAAAGAGACTATATGAAAACTTTCAATTTCTATATTGAAAACTTCAATATGCTGTGTATGAATGGAATATTTGTGGTGATTTGAAGGTAACTGCACTCATTCTTGGTTTGCAGCTTGTTACATTAAAAATACTGTTGTTTTTGTGTCTTTTGGGATAGTAGGGACAGAAAAACCATTACATCAGAAAGAATGCCTTAAACGCGAATCATTCATTCCAGGAGAAAATGTGAAACATGACGCATTGTGTAATCCTAAAAACGTGTATCTACCTCCGTTACATATCAAACTAGGATTAATGAAGAATTTCATGAAAGCCATGGACAATACTCCTGGTTTCATGTACTTAAAACAGAAGTTTCCTAAAATTAGTGAAGCAAAATTAAAGAAGAAGGGATATTTGTGGGTCCACAAATACGATCACTAATGCATGATGAGAAGTTTGAGGAACTATTAAATCCACTGGAGAAAGCAGCGTGGCAAGCATTCAAAAATGTAACTCACAGTTTTTGGGGAAATCTAAAGGCGTGAAAATTACGTGATATATTTCATGATCTTATAACATCTTATAAAAATTTGGGCTATACTATGTCCTTAAAAATACACTTCCTGCACTCGCACTTAGATTTCTTCCGGAAAATCTTGGTGCAGTGAGCGATGAGCACGGGGAACGCTTTCATCAGGAGATTTCAGCGATAGAAAAGAGATATCAAGGCAAATGGAATGCTAATATGCAGGCCGATTATTGTTGGACCATCAAGAGGGATACTCCACAGGCGAAATATAAAAGAAAATCGTGATTTCTTAATTTCTAGGTGAGTCCAAATGTTCGGATATTGTGTACTTAAGAATGTAGAAATTATTAAAGTGTTTCAAATTATAAATGCCTGTCTCTCACAAAAACCTTGCGTGATGAAGAAAGACCGATATCATATTTGAATTCAGGAGAAAAAATGCTATCAGAATCACATATTTTTCTTGATGAGTTAAAAATTTTTTTCTTTTTTGTTGCCCAGTGTAATTTGAGCTTTTTCATTGTATTATTTATCAGCAAGTACTGTGCTCCAATGTCCTAAAAATCGTTTCCAAAATTTATATTATATCTCAGCACGTAGACTTAATCTCTGTCAATTTGTTTAATTTCTGGAAGATATAAAATATTAATATACTGAATATAATATTATATAGAAGTTGGATAGCTTTTGAGTCATAAAATGTTAAAACGATTTTTCAAATTGCTGGACGAAATCATAGTTTTTTTGGAAACAAAAATTTGTTAATGGCTGAATTAAAAGATGGACAATAGATAAGGGACCTGACTATCTCATTTTATATTACAAATAATCTCAAGCAACTTAATCTTAAGCTTCAAGGCAAAAATCATGTTGTTACAAAGCTATTTGATAATATTAATTCTTTCAAACAAACATTATTACTTTGGTGAAAACAAATAAGCTTCATTTTGAAAGATTTTAACATTCAATATCTATTGATTAAATAATTTAAATTAAAATTAACAGAATATTCTTACAATATCAAATTGTTAGAAACGGTATTCGATGGAAGATTTTATAATTTTAAAAGCTGAGAATTACAATTTCGTCTTTTTACTTCACCTCTATCAATCAATGTTGAAATTCTTGATGAAAATTTTCAAATGGAATTAATTGAAATCCGTGATTTTCTTGATAAAGCAAAAATGTATTGAAGGGGAAATTCCAGATTTTTATACATATTTACCTGTAGACTGGTTTCCTAAAATGTTATCGTTTGTTACGCATATAACAGCTGTGTACGGAAGCACTTATTTATACGAGCAACAGCTTTTTACAAAAAAATAACAAAAATTCATTAAGGCCAAGATTAACCTCGATCAGAGCCTTTATCATCAGATTTAAATTTACATTGGCTTAATATGTTCAACCAAATTTTGATGACTTGCAAAAGGAAAAACGATGTCAAATATATTCTAAAGAGTAATATTAAATTGTATTTAGCATAATTTTTTTTTAAACTACACTCTGCTGGCCACCGTAAATGCAACACCCTGAAGGAAGCATGCAAATAACATGAAATTTACAACATGCATTAGCGCAGGTGAGATATGCAAATGATTAGAATTTCAGCTCTGACACACATCACGCGCACCTGTGGCGCCACCTCAAAGCGCTATTTAAGGCTTGGAAAATTTGACGATTTCAAGTTCGACAATTGTGTTTTTCTTGTAGTTTTTTTCAAAAAATGATCAACTATGTCTCGTAGAAAAAAGCGATCAGCTTTTGATGAAGTATCCGAGTTCGACAGAGGAAGAATAGTGGCCTACCGAGATTGTGGATTATCTTTTAGGGAAATCGGTAGTCGTGTTGGACGAAACCAAACAACTGTAATGCGGATATTTGACCGTTGGATGCAGGAGGGTACGACGGACCGACGAGGTCGATCGCATCCACCTCAGTGCACCGCTTCACGTAAGGACAGGCAAATTGTGTGCATGACAGAGATGACTCGCTCAGTCACATCACGAACCATAGCACAGAACATTGAGTCTGTAACGCATCATTCAGTGTCTGCGCGTACCATTCGACGCCGTTTACAGCAGAGTAGTCTGTCCGCAAGACGTCCATTTCTTGGTCTACCCTTGACGCAGAACCACAGACGTCTCCACCGCCAATGGTGCGATTAAAGAAGGATGTGGGCTGCAGAATGGAATGAAGTTGTCTTTACTGACGAGTCACGTATCTGCCTGCAACACCACGATGGTCGGATTCGAGTCTGGAGACACCATGGAGAGAGGATGCTGAACAGCTGCGTTATGTACCGCCACACTGGTCCTGCACCGCGTATTATGGTATGGGGCGATATTGGATATTATTCTAGCACTTCTCTAGTAAGCATTGCCGGTACTTTAAACAGCCAGGGCTACATCTCCGAGGTGTTGGAGCCAGTTGTCCCTCCTTACATTCAGGGCTTGGCCACAGCCATGTTTCAACAGGATAATGCGCGACCACACGTGGCACGGATTGTCCAAAGGTTCTTCGCCAATCACCAGATTGAATTGCTTCCGTGGCCGACTCGCTCTCCGGACCTTTCACCGATAGAAAACATGTGGTCTATGGTTTCTCAACGATTGACCCAGATTACACCCCCAGCTGCCACACCAGATCAACTTTGGCAACGTGGGGGAGCTGCTTGGTCTGCTGTACCCCAAGAATACATCCAAAGTCTCTTTGAATCAATGCCGAGGCATGTGGCAGCGATGATCTCCAACAATGGTGGCTACTCTGGCTACTGATTCTGGCAGGAACCACACTTCACAGAAGTCTATAAATTTAATCATTTTATACTTGGTCAAAAAACATGTTATCTACAAAATAAATTTTGTTGTGCTATCTCGTGTCTTTCTTGGTGTTGCATTTACGGTGGCCAGCAGAGTATATGTTTGAAATATTTATAGTTTAAGTTAAGAAAAATGACTTTAAAAATAAAACGACTATGTGCGTTTAATGAACGAAACATTGAACTTGGAATTAAGTCTAATAATTACATAATATAACTATTCTAAAAATCTTATTTTATTATTTTTTTGTTCATTGAAAACATGTGGCCCCCAAATTAATATGAAAAAAGATCATGCGTTCCCTAACATCATACGAGTTCGACATGCCTGTTCTAGAGAAGGAAAATAATAAACTTGGTATTTTTATAAAGCTAACAAGATTACCTATAAAATAAAATCTTAAAAATAATTTGTCAGTTTTTGGCAAAATTCACAATTTTAGGGTTTTAGGCTACCTTAAGAAATTAAATTAAAAACTATGCTATTTAAGAATAGAACCGATTAAATCAAGAAGCAGGGTTAACAAATAGTATCTTAACCAAGAAGACATTAAAATTATTTTAAAATGGAAAATTTTCAAGAGTAAATTAAGAGTTACTAAACTTTAAATGCAATTTTCTGAGAATATTCGATAAGTAGTATTATTTTACTAAAAGTTCTTACTGCATTTATAATCCTCCATAACTATGTCAAACTTTCAAAAAATAGATTCTTAAAATTTTCTGTCAACTTTTTGCAAGAAAAAAGAGAATTTAATGTATAAGGGCCTTTTTAAAGCAAAAATAAATTACAATTAAGGTATCCGACTACGTTCGGAACCGTTATTTTGCAAAAGCCTATAAATGGATAATATTTATGATATTTAGTGTCACTTAGATTAGAAAATGTATATAAAATTGTTTTAAGAATAGTATTACAATAAAAAATTATTTAAGTACAATATTTTGACAAAAAATGAACATAGAATGACCCATTTTCAAAATGTCCTCCTTTTGAGAAAAATGTTTCTATTAAAATAATATTTTGCCTGTATATAGCACAGATCTCTGAACAGAGGCTCAACTAGAATTTGTGAAATTTATAACTTAGAAGTGGTTTTATCCATATTTTACGACACAACAGAGGGGAGAAATTTTAAGAAAAAAACGCCGATAATTATTTCAATTGGTGGTAACTTTGAAAATAAAGTCAATTTTTAAAAAATCCTGGTTCAGATTCTCTGGAGAAGTCTTTACTTTATATAAGCACGCGCGCGCGCGAAATATTATTATTATAGAAGCATTTTTCACAAAAGTAGAACATTTTGAAAAAAGGTTATTCTAAGTTTATTTTTGCCGAAATAATGTATTTAAATACTTTTGTCAAAATGTCCTTAAAACAATTTTATACATGTATTCTAATCTAAGTGACACTAAATATCATGAAAATTATCCATTTATGCGCTTTTTTAAATCACTGTTCCGAACGTAGTCGGATACATTAAACAGCTAATAAATACATATACTTACACAATCATTGCATTTTTCGAGTTTTATCATGCATGTGATAAATTTATGCAAAACAAACTTACAGTTATTAAATACAGACAAACTTTTGATAGATATAAAATTTCAAAATTGTATTGTATTTTTATCAATATTGTGGAATTCAAAATCTTTTAAATAGTGCTTAAAATTTGCAATCGTCTAAATATTCAAAATCCCCATTACAACAATACGGGAAATAATCACAAAATTCGACAAACTGTGTTTTTAATCATATTCATGTTTCGGTAACTGGTCTTTTGTTTGACTCTAGCCTTATGGGAGCAGTGGTTAAATTGGCTTATTGCTTGCTCATTAAGCAATATGTAGTGAAGCCGTTTTAAAAGATAGGAACAGATTTTCTTTTCTTGTTTTGTTAGGTTTCAAAGAACTTTTTACAAGCGACTGATGTCTTAAGAAAGGGTTGCCTTAGTAAATGTACGGATTTCTTTTCTTTTCTCCTGATTAGCATCAAGGGAATTTCAGCTTCAAGTAATACTTGCCACTTTGCTGCGATCTTCCAAAGCAGCAGGTAGTAACGCGTCCTAGACGGGGCAAGCTGCCAACAGCACCTACTAGGCTTCTTGCCGATTCCTCAATCGGAGTTAAGACTTTTTCGTAGTGGTAGGTGTAGTGATTGTGCTAACTCATACAAAATACAGAAATGTTATTAAATAGGAAAGGAAGTAAAACGTATCACCTCAAAAGCAACGCCGGTATGTACAATGGAATTCATTTTCGAAAGTTTCCTATTAGCTGCCTATGTTTAAACGTTTTTTCCGGAGAATTTATTATATGAAAATATGAGAGAGATTGGGGATAATCTTCCATAATTCGTAAATTCGTAAGATTTATTCGTGAATTCGAAAATCTTACATAATTCGTAAATGTTTTAAAAATATTTTTACTTTTACTATACTAAATAAAATGATTACACACCACCGTTTTCTGATTAAGTAATGAAAACAATTATTTATAACGTAATACTGTAAAATGATTCTGAAATAATTTCAAATGGTATAAAATATGTAACATAACACACCACTAAGGCCCTTTTTACATTTAAAAATATCAGAAAATTTTTTTGCAAAAATTAATATTTCTATAAGTAACTAATGTTTAGTTTAAATTTATTGTTCCTTTTTTTGCCCTAAAAGAAATTCTGATTTAAAACAGTAATTCTATGTTTTTAATTAAAATTATACCGTCATTTGGTAAAAAAAACCCCAAGAAATATTCAACTTAAAGCATTTTTATTTTACATACATTTATTTAATCAAAGCACAGCTTGTGTGTCAGAATCACAGTACCTTAAGGCATCCGACTACGTTCGGAACCGTGATTTCGCAAAAGCATACAAACGAATACTTTTTTAAAATTTAGTGTTACTTAGATTAGAATACACGTATAAAATTGTTTTAAGAATATTATTACAATAAAAAATGATTTAAATGCAATATTTGGGCAAAATGAACTTAGAATTACCTATTTTCAAAACATTCTCCTTTTATGAAAAATACTTCTATAACAGTAATATTTTGCTTATGTATAGCTAAGGCATCTCCAGAGAGTCTGAACTAGGATTTTTGAAAATTTTGCATTATTTCAGAGTTACTACCAATTGAATTAACTATCGGTGGTTTTTTTTTTTTGTTAAAATTTCTTTACTCTGATGTATTAAAATATGGATAAATCTACTTCTAAATTAATATATTTCAAAAATCCTAGTTCAGGCTCTGTACAGAGATCTGAGCTATATATAGGCAAAATATTATTATTACAGAAGTGTTTTCCATAGAAGGAGAATATTTGGAAAATAGGTTATTTTATGTTCATTTTTTGTCAAAATATTGTATTGTAATAATTTGTATTGTAATAATATTCTTAAAATAATTTCATACTTGCATTCTAATCTAAGTGACCTTAAATATTAAAAAAAATATTAGTTTGTACGCATTTGAAAAATCACGGTTCCAAACGTAGTCGGATACGTTAAGTATTTTCAGAATAAAAATGTAAGCATTTAAATCTAAAGATCATTGGAAAACTAATGCAAATGATTAGTAAATATCAAATGCACAAATAATGATTTACGTGTTTATAATTGTGTTAATTATAACACATTTAAATGTAATAGAATTAACATTTAGTGTGGCCTTAAGACTGTATGACGAGGCAAATCACGGTAACCCTACGAAAACGTGCGTAGAGCAAGGCAACGACTTTTAAATTCTGAGGAAAATATAACATTAAAAAGTTACATATATGTATTACATTTTAAATTTGTAGCTTTCTCTCTAAATTTTTGTTGTGTTAAATAATATTATAAAGGGTGTTTTGAATAAAAAAAATTGTGATTACATAATAGGTCATCTAAATATACACCATGTATATGTATGATTAATATCTTCTCTCTCTCTATATATATACACATATATGGAATTAATATATGTGAATCATATTGTACTTGAAGTTTTAAAAAATATTTAAGACTTCAAGTGCAAAAATATACCAGTCAGAAATAGTAACTTTAAGAAATATAGATATTTTTGACAATGTTTTTATTATTATTCAATTTACCAATGCCATAACGCTATTTTTCTAAATATAAAGTTTGAGAAATGAGGAAGAAGAAAAAAAATTAAATCTATAAGTTCAAAACATGTATCAATTTGCAAGTTTAAATATGCAATAAGCTCAAAACACGTTAATTTTTTTACAATGTATTTCATTTATTTCATTTTTTTATAAATTTTGTATTTTATTTATTTATTTTGCAATATTGGCAGTAAAATTGTAAATTAATTCGCCTTTACTTTTTCACTTTTACTACAAAATGTTTTAGATTTTGAACATTTTATTACGATATATAAACTTATTACTAAGCATATTTTAAAGAATTATCGAATCTTTTTTTTTTCGATGTCACTAGTTTGAGCCCAGTATCACTAAAGATCCGCCGTGTAGGGCAGCGATGCACGCTTAATCTGTCGAGAGCTGAAATGTCCTCCCGTTGATGTGGTGTGGTAATTAGGAGAGGGGGGTTCCAGTTCAGGTGTCGTCCATGTCACTTGACCATGGTTCAAAATTACGTGGTCCGTCGCCAAAAGCCCTCGTGTAGCTGAACAGTTCGACGTTAATATTCACTTACTCACTCACCCGCAAACTTTTCGAAATGCTTCTGTTTCAAGTTTGGCTGAGCGTCCCATCATTCCAGCACTTAAGACGTGATGAGGAAGCTTTGGAAATTTGTATCTGAGTCATTTATTTCACCATAACGTTGAGAACAGATGACAGGATCCCAGTTGTTGCTCGAAAGGGTTTTTAATTATTCCAAATGATGACTGACCAATGATGTTTTTTTTATGTTTTTAGGTTTATTAATGATGTGATTATTTTCAAATATAAGAAGCAGGGTAAAAAATTAAAACATAATATTTATTACTCAACTAAAAAGCTCAAGAAACACATTTTTTGATAAAATTAGCAATATTTCGTAATTTTATTTAACTTTACAATCCCACTCTAAAAAATAGGACACCTATTTTTTTTTTTCTGAAAAAATGTTCTTTGAAGTTAGATTTTTTAGAAAATGTGAACATAACAAGGGGACTGAAAGTCGGAGTATCACTAGCAGCCCGTTTTCTTTACGTAATTAGCCATTGATATTTGTCACATTCAGGTTAATATGGAAACGGTGACATCCATTGGAAATTCACCGAGTTACTTTATCCTTCAGTCAATATATGCAGCTAATTAATCAGTACCATAATAATTATTATAAATTGTCTTATCATCTCGATATTTACAAAGCTTCAATCAGAAAATTTTTAATATCTTCAAAAGTAAATCTTCTCTGCTTTTGGATGTAGCAGCATGTAAATATTCTATTGTTATGGACTGCATTTGTCAAATAAAAAAAAACAATTCTGTAAATGCATGGTTTTAATTAATTGTCATTATGATAATATCAACCAAATTCTTTTGAGTTACGTTTTATGCTCATGAAAAAAGGGTGATTTGAGAAATTTTGGGTAGCTGAACTTGCAGGAAATGAATATGTAAAGTATCAGAGGCTTAGAGAAAAAAAAGTAAACAACTCACACCCATCACTGCAGTTCAAGTAAAACTCTGGAAATCTACTAACTGGAACATATTGATAATACGCAAATAAAAATATATAGATGATCGTACATTGTCGCGACCTCTCCCCGTGAAAGTGAGAGGGTTTACCAAAGAATGAAACATTTTCTTAAGACAAACACTTTTATTATGACTACCAAATCAAAATCTGAATTAAATCTAAGCTATTGGAGGAAGTCAAGTTAAACACTAATTTAAATAACTATAACAATAAATTTAATACTTATCGTGAATAGCAAATCCTTAGCAATAATAAGCGGCCTTGAATGGCCGTCAGATTCTTTAATCCCGGCAATACCCACTACTAAAGGCCGTAACACATGTACATTTTTGGTGCAACTTTTTCGCCCAATTTTTCTCCTAAACTAAGGGTTAAAGGTTGCCGTAAACAAAACGACATGCTCTGACGTCAGCCGCGCTCTATATCTACTTTGAAAAATTACTCGCCGATTTTTCTGCTTTGGAAAAAGAACATTCGAAATTATTTCTTTTATTTCGCTCGTGTGTTTGTTGATGGGTGTAAACAGAAATGGAGCACCATTATATTATACACCATTAAAATATTATACGCCATATCTGATGCGTTTTACGAGACCGAAACCACCATCTTGTTTATGACGTAGAACACCGAAGAGCCCCATTGGCTGGAATTTCAAGCAACTTTTATTTGGAACAACTTTTTTAGCTCACTGGGATTCGGAACCGTTGCTATGGCAACTAGGTAGAAATTGTTCGAAATTGGTTGGAAAATTGCTTGAAACGTGTACGTGTGATAAGGCCTTAACTTCGTTGTGTCTCCGCATGAAAACAATCACCATCCTCTCTACTTGCATCTTGTCTTTACTTTAAATAGTAACTTTCATTAACATAAATCGCGGTTACCTTACAGAAAGCGATTTTATAATCATAAAACGTTCTCGAATCAATGTTTTCCAGAAGATCAGTAAGTGTAGTTAGTAGAGCGCGTCTACGCATTATCTCAGATAATAATAATGAGGATCAATTCAAGCCTCTGGTTTGGCACTAATAAAAAAAATCGTAGCGAATAAAAATCAACTTAAATATAGCATCAGTGGTTAGTGATCGTTATGGAATTTCTGATCAAGCAACAGCTGTAATCGCTTCCTCTGTTCTTCAAAGTTATGGTGTAATAAAAGACTCAAATACAGATTTCCAAAGCTTCCTCATCACAACAAAGTAGTGGAATGCTGCGTCAGACAGAAGTATTTCGAAAAATCTGTGGTGGTAAATCAACAGATATTACATCATCACAACGATTCTTTTTTATCAAGATCGCATCCTCCAAAGATTCTCAAAAGTCTGACTTTAAATTAAGTAATTTGAATAATATATATTATAAACTATACATTACAATAGATCCACATATTGTGTTAAATTAATCTAAACGTAAAAGTATGTTTACCATTTATTAAGCTTGTAGTAAAAAAGAAAAAACGAAATCGAATAAAATTACGAAATATTGCTAAATTTATATGAAGAAGAAATAATGTATTTGTCGAGTTTTTTGCATGATCAGTGCGCATGTTGAACTTACAGATTTTAATCTGCTCTTCGTCCTCCAAACTTTGCATTTAGAACAATAACTTTACGACATTGGTACGTTAGGTAATTATAAAAAGAATTGACAAAAAAAAATTTCTCCATTGTATAAATCTTTATGTGCGATGCACAAGCGGTAGATACTTTTAGATTTTAAAGAATACTTTCCTACTTAGCTAGGGAAAAGAAGACTTTTCTATGGTATGGAGGTCGAAATAAAAAAGAATATACATTCAGAACACTCTGAATTTGAATAATTGAAAAATGCACAAGTTTTGAAAATACAAATATTTTCAAAATATTTATCACGTGGTAATAATTGGGAAGTGAACTTGTTGACGGAATTCCCATCTTGATATACATATTTAAAATTTTTCAAAATCTTCAGTATTTTCTATGGGTAGTTGTATTGTTTTTTCAGCTTCTTTTGGAATATTTTTTTATGTTTATAAGATTGTACTTTACTTAAGACCTAAGAAAATATGAGTTTCTTTAAAATTTATAGAAATATTTAAAACTCTAAACTGTGCTTCAATGTAATATTCAGAAAACGCAGAGTTTTCTCCCAAAATTGCGATTTCATTTCAAATATTAATTTAATATTTAGGAAATTTAAGATATCCGTTTCCCATTTTATTTCCGCATGATAAAGTTCACAAAACATAAAATATATTATCCTTTCTTATTGTTTGCAAGCTGAATTTATGAAATTTAAGGGAAGGATAAGTATAAAATTTGATATGTATTTTGAACAATGTGCAAAGTACTATCGGTTTAATGAATAACTTGTTACTGATGTCTTTAACAAGATAATTGTTTGAAATATGTCATGGAAGTGATTTATAGATTTTAAAAAATTACCGAACAAAATTTTTAGGTTAGTTGTCTCCAAAGAAATCGAATTAAATTCAACGTTAGTATTCCAAAACAAAAGTTCTAGGTAAAAAAGAAACAAAAGATGGGATATTAAAATTTACCAAATTCTATCTCAATTTTTCCACAAATCAAAATTTTGATTTATTAACCTGATTTTGAAATTACTCTGTTTAGTTATAATAGTTTTAAGTGAAATGCTTAGATATATCATTGGTCTATCATTTGATGCAGTAGACATTGATTTCTGATTCCTTTGTTACCAAATAAGTCTTTTATGATTGATTGCAAAAGCCTCAATAACAAACATGTTATTTCAATAACTACAGAAGAAAAGAGTGTCTGATTGAATGTTTACACAACCACGTTTAGTAAAGGGAGAGATTTTATAAATCATATTTCATTCTTTTCAAATAGAAAATGCTTTTCTTGTATTTTACTTTATATTTTGATGTGAAACATATTAAATTACTTTCATAACCAATACTCTCTAAATGTAACAACATGAAAGAAAAATTCAAACCGCTTGAAATTTTCATCGGGCGTATAACTCGAGCAGATTCAGATCAGATGCCCATTATGGATGTCTGTAGCTCCCTAACAAGCACTGTATAAGTTATCAGCAATTCCACCAGGTAAACTTTGACAATGTGTAAAGGCAGTGTGAATTACCATATCCCAACAAGATATCAAAAGCCTGTTTCAATCAATGCCGTGGCTTTTAGCAGCGGTTATTACCAGTAGTGGCGGTAACACTCTAAATTGATAACATCAATTTCCTCATTTTGCAGAAAGTTGTATTTTCATTTCACCAAATCAGCTGTATCACATTCAATCATTTCACTTTTGTACTCCTTGTTACCTCTCTCTAATAAATTTGGCTTTGATATCTCGTATTTCTTGATACTGTATTTTATAGATGGTCTCTTAGTAATGTAACACAAAATTCACCATATAATTAAACTATTTCATCCTTAAACTATTAAAAAATTTTATTTATAATCTCGATTAGTATTTTTTGCCCCCCATATCTGTAATCTTATCATTTTATCTTTAGTATCTTAAATGCTATAGCGCTTGTACTTTCAAATTTAAAAAGTTTCTTTCACTTTGTTTTATGTAAAAAAATACCTCATTTTTAGAAACATGTTGCATAAGTCCAACATTGGATGTTTGAATATTTTTTAAGAAATTCCATTATTCAGTTTTCAAGTATTTGTTACAATATGTTAGGTTTAAAAAGGCTTGAAACACCTGGATTGAAAAATTTTCACTATTTATTAAAATAAAAAATACTGTATGCTAAAGACATTTATTTTCATCTTGAACATCTTACCATAATTCTTAATATAGTTTTCTCTAAGATATGATATTTAAATGTATCCTAAAATATTTGTATACAAAAAATCACAAGAACAAAATACGCGTAGCTCTTATATAACAAAATTATTTATTCTTCATTGAACATGGTATTGTTACAAAATACATCCTTTTATAAGTCCTTTTTTAACCTTATCAGATTTAAATAGCTAAGTTGTAACTTTATTTATTCCGAATATACAATTAACCATTTTGTAAACTTATCAAATACCAAATTTTTATGTAATCAAATTTCAAAGCAAGTCTAATTGCACAAATATTTTTCAATGCTCTTTTGAAAAAAAAATAATTTGAATGAAGTAAATATCAAGTGTTTATCATATCTATTTTACATACTCTATTTTGTATTTACAAAACATAATATTTAATTTCAGATAAACCAATTCAAAACTCTGATTCGCATGACAAAAAAAGAGCTATGAATTTCACATATGCTAATTTGGAAAGTATTATTTTATCTCAATATTGTGTTACCAGGTACTTCAACAAGTGCATTATGTTTACTAATGATTAACTAGTGTAGTATAAAATTTTTTATTTTAAATCAAAGGCAGATAACAGATTCATTTAACACTTACTAATGAAGCACTATACTTAACAAACAAGATTTTTACGGGATTTCAAAACTTGAATGAAAATACATCTTTTACATATTTAGTGCAATAGATATTAGAGCAATACAAATCTCAAAGGATCAGATAAAGAATCAAGCTTTAAAAATGCTTTCACTGATATATAGTTATATATAAAAAGGGGGAGGGAAATAATAGCTTTACAGCTTAACAATACAAAAGAATTAGCTGATATTCAAAAAACTTTGAAACAGAGAGGGGAACAAATTCTTAGCAAACATTTCTTCGAATATTGTCATTCGTATAACCCATGGGTGGGTACTGGCTACTTCTAATGTTTTTAAGGTGTTGCGGTTCTTCTAGTGGCATAGGTGGAGCCATTCTGTATTAAAATTGCATGTTTTCTTTTCTTAAGGGTATGATTTGCACAAATTTTTTTAATTTAATGATTTTCATAATTTTTTGGTTGCCTTCTATGTGTATGTATGATGTAAAACAGATTTCGTGCTCAAAATTTTATAAAAAGTTAACTATTTAATTTTTTAAGGGAAAAACTTGAAACTTATGAAGTTATTTTAAAATGCAACTCTCTTCATATAAAAATTGACGTACATATATGAAATTTGATTTACAAGTACGTCAAACTATGTATAACAAAAGTTGGTATGGGTTTTGTGATAACATGATTGGTGTTCGTACAATACTTTTCTTTTTATGAATGCTTATTGTAAATTCCTTAAAATGTGTAAGTTCTAGCTTCAATTATTTTTTAAAAAATAAGTATTGCTTTGAATGAAAAATGCATACCAATTTTTGTTCCATGTACTGTTGGCAACAAATGAAAAGACATTCCAAGTATTAAACACAATAGAAAAAAATCTTTAGCATTTTAAATGAAGAAAAACTAGTTATTTTATCTTTCTGAGAGAAGTCAGTTTAAAGTTTTTATTTGTGTCATTGGAATGTGAATAAAAAGTAACGTAAACGTTATCAGAACTCTGCGTCTCTTAAACTTAGAGCTTTCAAATTTTGTGAGTTTGTAGAAAAGTATATAAAAAATAATTTAGACTAAAAAAAATTAGATTTGATTCTTTTGACCGATTTTTGTCAATTGAATCGTACTGTGTCCCCTTAACAGATGTTTTCTACATTGTACCCTCTTTTAAAATATGACAGGTTACTATTTTTACTGCAAAAACATAAGTTCCACAAAATTGTCAAGTTGATTGTTGGAACAATTATGAGAAAGCGTGACTGCTAGACAGTGGAGCGTGGATATACTCAACGCAAAGAGAAGAGAAAATACGTGAACTGATGAATCTAGAACCAGCGTATGTACTTACAATTGTTCGATGCTGATTTCCACGTCATCGTGGGACATGATATAAACTCGAGAACCCAATCCCGAGGAAGCGCGGGGTGTAGGGTGATGGCTCAATAGCAAATACCGTGCTAAAGCGGGAAGATCTGATCATCAACATTTATTCACTCTTTTCAGTCGGCGTATGGGGAAAACTTCATGTCTACGACTGGCATTGCAGTGATCCCATTTTATTCTCTTCAGCGGCATTGAACGCGTTAATCTTCATCGTTTGCTTCCGGTGAAGATACATGTGTCATCTACACATTTATTGAATCATTTACTTAAGTAAAGACAGCCGCATCGATTGTGAGAAGCCTATTCTTCTGTCTAGATGGCGTCGGTGTGCCAAAAAAATATGTTACTTATAGTAAGCTCGTCTTAGGTCAAAGTAAAGACGATCACTCCAAAATGTCTTGGCGGTCCACAGGTCGATCGCTATCGATTTAATGATCATTCTTGGTGTAATTAATATGTATTAAAGTAGTTTACAGCTCATTCTAATTATTGATTTATTTTGAATTCACAATTTTAAAAATTTCATGCTGAAGCTATACATTGAACCAAATTCACTTAGCATTGGGTGAACCAAAAGTCTTGCCTTGATTATAAAAAATTCATTACAAAATTACCATTTAATACAATAATGGGTTGTTTTTGTACGTGTGTGTGACATGTTTGACGCGAATGCGCCTCCAAACGTTATTCGGAAGAATATTTGTAAGAAAGACATCATTTTTTGCTAAAATGGCATTGATTCAAGAGAAGGCCCACTGTGTGCTTTGGTTTCACGAAACGAAATCGCCCATTCATGTTCAGCGTAAATTTCGACGTTGTTATGGAAGCAAACTTCCTAGTGCAAAACCAATAAAGCGAACTAGGCTGCCTTAAGAATCTTCCTGGAAGTGATAAGCTTAGTGTGAGTGAAGCAACTGTTGTGACTACGTTCGACAATCATTTCAGCAGTGTCCTTAATTAACTTGTGAAGCATCACGGGAACTTCAAATATCATAAACAAGTTCTGTAAGAATTCTTCATACAATGTTTAAGTTGCATGCTTTTAAATTGATTGATCGATTGATTGAATGAATATTAACGTCGCACTGTTCAGCTACACTAGGGCTTTGCATGCTTTTAAAAGGACAAGACATATTAATGATCACTTGGAAGGAAATGGAATACCTCTTAGACATTTTCCGAGCTACCAAAATGGCACACGTTGAAACTTATCAAGGTGAATTGTCTTAAAAAATTCATAATATTACTCACAGTATATCGAAAAGAACATGTCTAGTTACAATAGTTTCAGCACAATAAGTATTTATAATCAGAGCGAGACTTTTGGTTCAACCTATATATTTCTTACGGTTAAAAAATATTTTAACATATGAACAATTAATTTTTATCCAGATGGCATCGTTGAACAGAAAAACGTAGAATCCAATCAAAGAAATTTCCTTGGCAATAATCAGCAATACCAGGATGAGATTTCTGCCGCTGAAAGAGAACAGAGAGAATGCCAACTCTCAGTGTTCGAGAAAAAGTTCTTACTTTGTTCTGAAAGAGGCGATGTTCCTGCGGTTAGATCGTAAGGATTATTTTCTTTTATGTGTACATAATCTTAGATTTTTCTATATCTTTTTATTAGCTTTAGTTTTCAAACTAAGTCTACATTTTCAAATTACGAAACGCAATGACCACACTGCACATTTATTTTAAAAATAATTCTTATACGGTGCATTCTTTGAATAGGTGCTTATTACAAAATAATGTACGTATAGCTTAAAAATGAGTGCTACTTAAAATATTATATTTTTCTATTTTTAGTTTAATTTTATGATACTTTTAATGTTTGAAGGAGCTGCATTTGTACTTTCCCAGTGAAAATATTGTAAAATTTAAGAGTTTTCTGCAGTAAGTTTTTGTATCAAATTAAATTTCACGGAACTCATAAATTTAAAGAGACAAAACTTTCACAAATATACAATCGGGGAGTTTATTTAAATAAATGATTTAACATTTTTTGAAATAATACAAAGAATTTTACCAATTTTGGGGGAAATTTTATCGGCCAAATGTATTTTTTAGAAATAAATAAAACTGTTAACGTAACTGTTTTGCTGAAATCCAAATGCATCTTTTGTGGAACCTCCTCAAATGAATTTTTTGTGGAACGTTATTTTACAAAATAATATGACAAAATATGAAATCAAGAAATCTCGATAGCTTTCCACATATTATAAGCTATTAGCTTACCATTGCAGGTTTAAATAATGTAAAAGATTGTAAGTAAATGAAGACTGAGAAAATAAAAAATTATATCAGCATAATTTTTAAAGAATTTATTTTTGGTTTTATTACGTTGTATTATAAAAAGTGCTCAAAAATTTTTGCGACAAGCTTAATACTTACATTTTCGCTATAGTAGTTCGCAAACAGATGCAAATACATTTGGGTTGTCAAACGTAATGTGGACATTTTTTTTTGTGAACAGAAAATTATTTTAAAATTACAACCTGAACCCTATAACATCATTGTCTTATTTAAATCATGTATTAAAATATTAAGTCACACTAATACGCACAATAATTGGCTGACCTATTTAAACTAAACATCTTCTTTTGAAAAGATTAATTAATTATTCTTCAGTAAAAACTCATTCACTCAATCTTACACGATGAATAACTTTATAATTTAATTTTATGCAAACAATGTCTGGAGTGTTCTGTAAAATTAAGAAAGGAGCTTTTTTTTACCATGTCACGAGCTCGACTCAGTAGAGGATATCCTATGGTATCTAAGAATTACAACTGATCATAATTAAGATAATGGTGTTTGGGCAATTTCTTTTTCCCAATTGGTTATAAAGAATATTTTGGAGGGAACTGAAGGAACTTTTTAATCCTCTAAGGCAAAGAGAGAGCTAAGAGAGTTATCTTTAATATAATAATTCTATAAAAGCAATTGTGTCATGAGTTAAGGTATCCCACTACGTTCGGAACCGTGATTTTAAAAGGCGCATAAACGGATAATTTTCATGATATTTAGTGTCACTTAGATTAGAATACATGTATAAAATTGTTTTAAGGACATTTTGACAAAAAAAAGTTATTTAAATACAATATTGTGGCAAAAAATTAACTTAGAATAACCTGTTTTCAAAATGTTCTCTTTTTATAAAAAATGTTTCTAAAATAATATTTTATATATATATATATATATATATATATATATACTCTCTAATATAAAATAAAGACTTCTCCAGAGAGTACGAACTACTTTTTTTGAAAAATTCACATTGTTTTTAGAGTTACATCCAACTGAAACAATTATTAGTGTTTTTTTCTTAAAATTTCTTCCCTCTGTTGTCGTAAAACGTGGAAAAACCCACTTCTAAGTTATATATTTCAAAAATTCTAGTTGAGCCTCTGTACAGAGGTCTGAGCTATAGACAGGCAAAATATTATTATAATAGAAGCATTTTTCACAAAAGGAGAATATTTTGAAAATGGGTCATTCTATGTTCATTTTTTGTCAAACTATTGTACTTAAATAATTTTTTATTGTAATAATATTCTTAAAACAATTTTATATACATTTTCTAATCTAAGTGACACTAAATATCATAAATATTATCCATTTATACTCTTTTGCAAAATCACGGTTCCGAACGTAGTCGGATACCTTAAAAAATGTTGAATTAAGCTAGTTATGTCGTTAATGACCAATTATCAAAAGTTTTGAATTTAATGTCTTTCTTCCTGAACTCATTGACGAATGTCGATAGCATAATTTAGATACATCCACGAGAAATATACAAAAACATTTCATCATTCAAGTAGCTCTTAATCTTCAGTATGTTTAAAAATTTGAACCTAAATGTTAACCAAACTACAAATAAGCATTTAAAATTAGTTTAAGCGTATGAAGAATGTATAAATTCCAAGATTAAATAGATTTATAAAGTCACTATATAGTGTTTACAAACTTTTAAAAGTGTTGCAGCTATGGTTCAAGGTTTCAAATTTCGTAAGCGTATTGTCCAACTCGAGTTGAGCATCCAGTTTGAGCTCTTGTTCCACAACAGATTTGTTATAAGTAACAATAGAACTACTACATGTTAAATGAAATTGAGTCTCCATTATTCATGTATTGAGTGATACACAGTTAAATGTCTCCTTTGTTACCCAATTATTGTTGAAAATTTTATGGTTTGTTTCTAGTAAACCATTACAGAGCTTCTAGTATGAAATTAATTGAAACAACAAGCAAACTATTATGAAAACGTCATTCATCTCATTAAAATAATTTGAGTATAAACTAAAATGTTTTGTTACCATAAAAAATAAATAAATAAACGTTACATTTTTAGTCAAATTCTCTTTTGGGGTTTTCTAAAGTAAATTATGGCCAAAAATATGATGTGCCCTTTAAAATTATAATAAATTAATTAATATGGTATAAAAATTACGCAAAAATGTTATTAAGAAAATAAAAAAAGAGAAAATTTTTTTTTACAGCATTATAAGATGCTTTTAAATGTAAATTATAAGTCTCTTTTCATGTTAAATATTCATAGTTTTTCTTATTCGTATTAAATATTAGTATCATTAAATATGTGCTCTACGTCATAAGGAATCATGCGAAGGATTGTTTCACATTTTTTCAGTATGTATCTTGCTAATTTTTTTTACTAAATTTTTCATGAAAATTTTCAAAAAACACCTTTTATTTAAATACATACATTTTGCGAATTTTTAAATACTACATTAGAGTACTTTTATACTTTATATTTTTAATGTTTTAAATATTTTATTTTTAAGTATTATCTCAAGAGATTCAAAAGCGTTTTAGGATATATTAAATTGAAATTATAGAGTATTTTTGTTTCTGAATACACCTTGCAATTAATACTTAATGTTTTTTTTTAAATTTCCTGATTTAGTTTTAATTTTAAACATCAGCCAAACCGATTATTTCTAAAAATAAAACAAGTAACACGAAATTACATTATCGAAACCTGTAGTCAAATACATTTTTAATTTGTACTACGTTCATGCAAGTTTTTTATTACACGCTCTAATTTATTATTTCATACAGACAACTTAATCCTTGATAGCGATTAAGAAAAAAAGGAGCTTAATTGGGTTTAATAATGGGTTAATTTAATTTTTTGATAATTAAATGTAAGCTACTTAAAAGTAATCCCGTTATAATTATCAAGTTTAAGCTTCTATAAATGAACTTTGAATTATAATAGAGTTAACTTTCATTTATAATTAAATTAAAGTGAATGCAATGATACGTATGTATGAACATATTGCTTTGAAAATTTGTACGTAAAGAACAAAATTCTGCAATAAAAAATAGTGTTTGCTACGTTTACATTATTTAAAAAGTTAATATTTATAAATTATTATTTATTGCTTATAAACTATGGTTTTTTTTTTTTGGAAACAGTAATTTATGCAAAAGATTAGTAAAATAAAATACATATATAATTAATATGTATATTTTTACTGTAATAACTAAAACAATTGCTCCATCTAACCCCCACAGTACAAGAAAGAAGATTTACACAAATGTGTGCGTTAAAAAGAATATTACCTGCAATTCTAATTGCCAAATTAAATTAGTTTAAATTATCGAACTCAAATTCCGATTTTAACCTAATTCCTACCATTCGAAAATAAAAAAGGAAATTGACAAATGAAACGGGCTTAGCTCGCCTGAGTCTGTCAATTAATAGATATATCGATACAAGATATCTCGTATATATCATATTAGCTCAAAAAGGAAAAAAAAATACTTACTTTTCTGTGTTTCTGATGAAGTCTGCCAAGGAAAGGATCTTGTGTTCAAATGTCATAATCAAACAAATCACATAAATAAGAATTAAAATGTTACATGAAACAATTTTGATTTTAAGAAAAAATTTTCGAATAAATGCACTGAAAGGAGCAACGATACTGACCAACCAACACAATGGCACTGATCAATGTAAATGTATTCTGAATGAATGAGAGAAATATCACAAGAATGTGTCGAGAGGATTTAGCGCAATACTTCACAAACCTTTATTAGGCAAAAGGATTACTAAACGAGCGAAACTTTTTTTTTCCCAAATATGATTCCGTACTGAATTTTCAATCAAAATTCAGAGTAATAGATTACGTTTTCAAATTCAATCTTAGAACCAATGTGTTATAATGCTTCTCTTTCTTATTTGTGTGTAATGATCTGTTGAACTGATTCTTTTTTTCTCGTGCATTGTCGGTAATTACACAACTATTTGTTGAGGGTTGAGGACTGGATGCTTCCGTCTTTCGATACTCCTATTGTTTCGATTTAAATTTTTCGAAAAGATATTTATCTTCTCTTCTAGTAACATTTCTGGCACTTATTTTTTACAGTATCAATATTTTCACTATATATTATTTTGTAGATCGGAATTCGAGGATTTTATATCAATCTCAAAGAGCAAAACAGCTTAATAGCGATGAAATTTATTGTTGAAAAAAATTCTTAAAATACAGGATACAACTCTAAAATTCCCACAATAAGTTCCAGAAGGTTTTCAAGTCTTTTACAGCACTCAGACACAACTATCAGTGTCTAAAAGTACAAGTACGTAATATTAAAAATTATCTACAAGCAACCTCTCGTCCTCTTCAACAGTCGAAGTAATACTGACTCAGTTTCCGCAAGCGACTGCTATCTATATCCTGCTCAACTACCTTCAAGCACTTTCTTGAAGAATCCACTTACATCATAGTTCGTGATGCTAATATATTTCTCCAATAATCTTCGAAAGCATCCATACTATTATAAAAACTTAACTTAGCGCCGCAACAGCCCAATGCTAGTCAAGGACTAATATGCCCATTTCAGTTTTCGTGACCCTGGGCGCTGAGGTACATGAGCAGATGCTCCGGTCAGGTGGTCAGTCTGGCGTGAAAACACTCAATGTTTAGTTCCCAAATAAGCTTGGTACTCATTTATCGACCCACTGAAGGGATGAAAGGCTGAGTCGACTTTGCTCAGCGCGGGGTTTGAACCCCAGACCCATGGCGTGGAAGCGCGATACGCTATCACTCAACCATTGGGCCTCATCTATATGATAGCCAAGCAAAATTGGTCCCAAAAAATGATACCAACTTGGCTGTATCACCAATATTTCACCAAGCTTCCACTGAAAAGCCATTAGTTATAATGTAAAGGATGGCGTTGCTTGTGAATATTACAATTTTTATCATAAAAAAAATACAACAAAAAGTAATATTAACGTATTAAATATCCCGCGATATAAATTATTTACACTACTTTAAGCATTAATTACACAAAATTCGTAACAATATTTTCAATTCAACCACTTTGTGCAATTCAGCGCTGAATACTTCTGATCAACACAAAATTTCTAAATGTTATTCTACCTCAATTTTTGAAGGATTATTTCATGTAAATCATACGTACAATTATACTCCGAACTGTGTCATAACCGCGTAAGACAGGGTATAATTTCGCATATAAATACATATAAGTTACTTTTAATTGGAGCCGGAGATGAAAGAAAATAATAATTTACTAAAAAACCAGCTTAATAAAATCTTTGATAACACAAATACAAAATCACAAACTAAAGTTATTTTGATGTAGAAGGTTTCATAAAATCTAACAAGTAGTACGCCGGCTCAAAGATTTCTTTTTTCTCCCGCAAAATTTCCTCATAACATACTAATAATTTTTTGGTTAAAAAAAAATATGTTCTTCTTAAGAATCTATATTCTCTAAAATTTGTAACAAATTTTCATTTAAACTGAGGCCTTTCAAATTACATACCGTCATTCGATCTTCTGAAAGAACTGGATGTAAAGATAAGTTCTTCAATCCCCTGCTCATGCATTTCTATGAGTTCATCAATTGTCAGCTCCTTATTGTAGTATATATATATAATCCAGCAGTTCTTGAACGTCATCACTATCCACTTCTGAATTTATTTGACTAGCAGGATCTACACACAACTTCTTCAATCAAATTACCAATTTCGTTAGGTTTTGGCAATGATTTTGCGTGAGCTTTAACGATGAAAAGAAAGGGAAAAAAAGACGAACCTACGAGATTTGATAATCGCGTAACTACGAATTCGAGGAAGTCGGGGTAGAGTAAGTCGAGGTATCACTGTATTTCAAATCTACGAACAACATATCATTGAGGCCTTGTCATAATTTCTGAATGTGATACAGATCGACAGAAAGGAATTAGGAAATGAGCTTACTTTTTTTCCCTTTGATTGACTGATTCCTTTGATAATCCTCTGTGATATATCCTTACAGAATAGAAGATCCAAAGTTACATTTACCTGTATCATCGATGTTTGCTTATGCTTTTGATGAGTCAATGATCTTTGAAAAAAAAGTTATTTATTGATAGAAATAAATCTAAAAAGAAATTTGCAATTAGAAATTTATTGTAAGAGATTATTCCTATTAAATTTCAATTTATTTTACTTCCTATTTCCCGTATTCAAAATGATTTAAGAAAATGCATATATATATTCTATTACCTTAACAAATTTTATATATGCCTGGTATTAAATAAACAAGTCTGAAATTCTAATGTATAAAGAAATAAGTAGAATATTAAAAGTTACAGGCTTCAGAATAAAAAATAAAAAGTGTATTGAAATACAATTTATGCGTTTTAGTAAATAAACTAAATTAAAACTGAGTATATTTATTTGATTTATTTCACAGTAAATTTTTGTGATTTAAACTATGTTTTTTTAACTTTCATGCGCTATTGTCAATTCGTACTTAACCTCTTCAACTTTTTATTTATTTCACTCTAGTTTGGTGGACAAGCACAAGACTAACTCTCGGTTCAATATCAATTGTCGTGATGCTATCGGAAGAACTGCTTTGGTGGTGGCAATTGAAAATGAAAATATGGAACTCATTGAACTTCTTCTTAAAAATGGTATTGAACCAGGAGATGCCTTGTTGCACGCTATTAGTGAAGAATATGTTGAAGCAGTTGAAATGCTTCTACAGCACGAGGAAAAAATATTTACACCGGGGAAACCCTACGTAAGTAAAAATGCATACTATTTCAGGAATCCGAGTTAGCAGACAATGTTAACATGCATTAACCATTCATGGAAATGGTTAGAATAATATAGAATCATTGAATGGCTTCGTCTTTTACCTTACTTGTTTGCTTTTTTAAGTCTTTTATGAGCAAATAAAAAAAGCAAATATTAGAAAATAGCCAAAAGTTTTTAAATTTTTCAAAACTGCGATGATTGGATTACAGTGTTATCGTTGAAATCATTTACAATAAGAGCACAAAAATCTTCAGTTATATCAATAGAATCATTTTGATAGTGACCATTAATAGTTATCTTTCTGTATACTAGAAACAAATATTTAAGCTGTTACCGGACTGTTTGATAAGACCGGATATAAGAGTTTTTGTTGTTTTCTCTTTAGTTTATTCAAATATTGATTAATTATTTTAAAAAATTGAGGAATACTCAGCTTAACAAGGTTACCAAGTAGTAATTCTTTTAAATTATATATTAAAATTTTATAAAGATAAGGAAGAAATAAAATGCATGTATAGCAAGTAAAAGTACAGTCTTCTCTTCATAAATAAAAATTACGCAACTCCATATATATCTCTAGTCTTGAAGAATTAGTAAATATGGTTCACTAAAATATTCAGTTCAATTGCAAATTTAGGAAGAGATTTTTTTTTAGGTCATCGACTCTAGCAAAACTGAAAGTTCCCAAAACATTGCAAACTTAAGCAGTTTCATCAAAACACGAAAATAAGGCATAACTACCAGTAAGTATACTATATATTCCAAAACTCTTAGTATGCTCTAAATTAGTGATTCCCAAAGTGGTCTATATGGACCCCCAAAGGTCTATGAGAACCTGCAAGGGGTCCAAGGGAGCGAAAAAATAATTTGGGGGTCTATGAGGTGTAAATGGGGGTCTACGATAGCCTAAACCAGATCGTGACTTTAATTTTAAAAGAAAATTTAATCAAGTGTAAACCAGATTTATCTATTTAACAGTTTTATTTACTAAATTTACTTGTGTTTATTTGCAGTTACAAGGTGACAGCATAAATTTTTTTAAAAAAGGACCATAATTTTAGTGTTTCTTGCCGGAACCAAGCTAAAGGATTATAAAACTGGACGTCTTGAATTGTAACAGTTTCTCCATTTGTCACATACAGTCTGCCAGAAAAATGACGTTTTAATCTATGTTCAACATTTAAATGCCCTTTATTCAGGTATTGAAACTAAGTTTGAGAATGCTTTGACCGTGGTAATATTAGAGTAGGTAATAAATTCATGATGTCACGTTAAAAGGAAAATGTCTGATTACGAAAGGAACTGATTTGAATATCCCTAACGAAGATCTTAATGTAAAGTTTAAAAACAAATGTCACTCAGCAATTTTGGCTTTAAAAAGATATATCAGTTATTTGTCCCAAATTATGGAACATGTCAATAAAGTTTTTAATTGCTTTTCCCAGAGAGGAGGAGTTTCAGAGCGCTTGCCAATCTCCAAACTAAAAACAAAAAGAAAGAAAAGAAAAAAAATTAGATATTACTAACCTAGGAGATTTAGGGTTAAACCTGTAAAGATTAAAGCCAAATGTTGAAAATTTGTTATTGAAGTAACAGATTCATCCCACCAATTAAAAAAATTGTTTGTTGCTCAGTTATTTTATGTAACAATTATTTCATGTATTGATTCAATTTTAATCTAACTAATTCACATGTGTTTCTTAAGTTTTAACACTCTACTAAACTACAGTTAGAAACATAAAACTTTTAAAGTAATTTGTGCTATACCAGCTGTCAAAAAACATTTAAGTTAATAAATTTGCAAAAATTTAATATTAGGTAAGTAGGGCTACACAAAACCGAAAAACATAGCAAGGGGTCTATGAGACAAAAAAGTTTGGGAACCTCTGCTCTAAATGATCAAAATAAGATTTCGGTTAATTTATAATAAGTTATATATAGTTCACATTTGTTTTTGTTTTCGAAATGTCTCTATCTTTCAGTTAATAATATTGTCCTTAATATCAATTTTTACAAATGCGGTTTTTCTATTAATGCAATAAATAAAAAAGTCGAGTAAATATGAAATCATTTGTAAAGAATCCCTCACACACAACTTTAATATAAAAAATAACCAAAAGAGATCAGTACTAGCTGTAATTTTTGTCGGCTTAAGAAAAGAGAGCAATAAGAAGCAATTATATGTTCTAAGAAAGGGATCATCATTTATATTGATTAAATTAAATTGCTTATTAACTCAAACAACATGCATTTGTATATTTCCGTTACTAATATTTATGGTCTGAAAAGAGCTTATCTCTTATCAAAGACACACAAACATCAATAAATGCACAACATCAGTATAAAATCAAAAAAAAAAAAAGCTATTTTTATATAGCCAATTTTGATACTTTCCCTCTTTGCTAAATTATGGACACAAATATAACAGTTTAATTTATTTCGTTTATGAGAAGACATTCAAAGGAATATTTGTAAAAAAGGGAATCTAGCATCTGGGTTTTTTTTTTTGTTTTTTTTGTATTTGTGGATTTATTTTATTGGTATCATTGCTATTCAGATACTATTTCAAATTTAAATGAAGTAAAATAAAACATTCCAATAAAGTAATCCGATCGTCTTTTAATGATCAAAAAATGGTAATTTCGGTCACAGTGCCTGCTTCTGATAAATGCACTTAATTCCAATAATAGGTTTTTACTTGTCGATTTTAAGCCTTTCTGGAGCCACTTATAATAGCATTATTACATTGCACTTAAGATTTCATTTGCGAAAATAACTTCGAATAGAGTCAAATAGTTTGGAGGCTTTAAAATGGATGATCTATCCAACATTTTGGCAGTCATTTAGACCGTACGGACACGTGCTGAGTGTTGGCAGAAATCTTACTGCAAGGATACAGAGGCACAATAAAATTTCTCGAAGACCAAGATGTGAAAATATGAGACAAGATCGGCTTATTGTGCAACATGCCTTATTATCCATCGTATAATTGGTCTGAACATTTATAACTTTCATACCATTCGTGGTGCCTTCCACTATTTCACGGGTTTTGTGTATGTCTTGGTAACCCTTCGTTTTTAAGACACGCATGCCTTTAAACCTATAAAATAGACAAAAACATCTAGAATTGTGTCTGTTTTAATATCGTAATTGTCAGCAGACGGGTTACCACCTAGAGTTTTGAGATAAGTTTCATCTTAGACTTGAAGCAAATGTTTATTACATTGCTGACTTAGATTTGAGTCTCCCACTTATTGATACATTTTAAAGTCTTGAAAAGATTTCCATTTCATTACATGTCAAGCGCTTATGCATATTTAATTTTATTTAAAACATATAGTATCTTTACAATGTTTTGTTTTCTTAAGAATGCATTATACCGTATTGAGTGCGCATTGTATATTGTGACGTAAAACTAAATTGGAACTAATTTAGTTAATAATTTAGTCACGCAATGTATGTCTAATATCTACAAAAAACGTACAAATAGAAACTTCAGGCTTTTGGACAGGAAGTAAGCAACAAACAACTGTTCTTTTTGATGTCTTTACTGAGTCTACGAATATTTCTTTTTCTCGGTGGCATTTTCTTTTTATCCATTCTCAAAAATTCTCTTGAGAATAGGCTTTTCAATGTCGTTAAGTGGTAGAGAGTTCATGAATATTGGTTTGTCAGGATAGTGCCAAATGAAAAAGTTCTTGCAAAAGTACTAGATTACTTATGAGTTCTATGAAGTTAAATGAAGTGTTTTTCTGACTTCATACGAGAGCCCCTTTGGTCATTTAAAAGTAATATTATGTCATGTGTTACACAAAAAGCCATTCATAATGAGGACTTGCGTTATATATATAAAGCTAGCAATACTGATATCCTGGTTTCAAGTTTTTATAAATAAAGAAATGGTTTCAAAGTTATAAAAAAAATATTGAATCTTCTGAGTTTTAACTCCGGATAGTTAAAAGAAACAGAAAAATTTGTATTTTGTAGAAAAACGGGTTTTTTTTTCTTATAAACTGATAAAAGCAAAATTATAAGTAATTGACACATGCCTCTACATCGTGTGCAAATTTACATATAAATATTAACTAACTCTAACTACTCACATAACTCATCATCTCTGATTTCATGTTCAGATCGATGTCATAATCTTTTTTTTTTCAGTAACAAAATTACAGACTTTAAGACTTCAAAATAAATATGCACATTTCGTAAAAGTCGAGTGAATGATTAATGCAAATATGAGTTTTAATGAATTAATACTAAACACTTAAGTAAAATAAAAACTACAAGAATTACACTGGATAAAATCAATACTTAGTACATACATAGCAAAGAATAACCGAGATAGTATGAAAATTATCTAACAAAGTAGTGAAGAGAAAATAAATAATAAAAATAACAAGAAAACCTGAACATTACAAGAAAACTGGAATACAAATACCTAGAAATAAATAAAAAAATATATCAATTCCCCGAATTAATAGAACTAGATCACAAAACAGATGAAATAAGCAATCGTACAAATGGCTAATTCAGAAAAATCATTATTTGTAGAGTTTTGAATCAAAGCAGAGATCGCGGATAGGGAAACACTCATTTCATAATCGAATCAGTAGAATTAAAACAAAAGTAATGACAGAAATCGTTTCCGTTATAAAAGCTTTGCTGAACAGCTTATTGATGATAACAAATTTCCGGTAATTGTGAATCTAGGAATTTCTAAATAATTACCAATGAATCATGAAGACTTACTTTTAAAAGAAATTCATGAATAAATTCTAAAAAAAAAAAACGTTTTCACTTTTTCTCATATAGTAATGCTAATGAAGTAATACAAGTAAAAGCAGAGGAGTGACAAACAGAACAAAAATTTTGTTTTTATTATTCAATCGTTACGCAAAAGTGGCATTGTCATTCACTGTAGATGTTTATAATCTCGTAATGCTCTTTTAATTAAGAAGATATATTGAGAAGATATATTTTTATATACTTAGAAAAAGTTGTTTGGGGCATGCCAGTCAATAGGAAACGTTAAGCTATTAATTCTACAATTTAAATATATATAAAAAAGCAAATTCACGTGCTATGTCAGATCCAGTATAGTCTAGAAAATGAATTATTCCACAGAAACAAAACAGAGAAGCGTTCCGTTGGAAGCAAATAACTACACTAAATAGAAATAAAAAAAAATTGGATTTAATGTAAAATATTCTGGAGAAAAGAAAAAATTCGGGAAAAAAAATTCGTTAAATTGCAAAAGTACAGTCGGACTCTGAATTAACGAATCCCTATTTAACGAATTTCACGATTTTACGAATTTTTCTCTTTTCTGGATTAAAAAGAAGGCAAAACCCCCGAATTAAAGAAATATTTCAACAGCTGAAAATTTATTTTATATTAGTTTGTATTAGAAAAAAATTGGATTTTTTTTCAAACTGTCCTTTTGTCCGGAATAGAAAAATAACTTTCCTTGTAAGAAACGAATTTCGAAGGGAAAGGATAAAGATAATTCATAAAGGCTACCTATCGTGGGAGTTTTGAATAGGGCAGAAAACTCCCTTCTTATCTGATCCAACTCCAAAATAAAAAGGATATTCAAAGATTTGATGGATTATATTACATTTGTGATGATGGACTGCCTGTCTGCGCAATTGAAATTCAGGAAATTGTTGATTTGTCGGAACCAATGAACAGCGATTCTGATGCAGAAATTAATAATGGAGCTTTTATCAAAACTGTTATATTTTCTAATTCTTTACATTGTTTGGAAACTGTGAAAAAATACCTCATGCAGAAGGATGTAAATGATGCAGTATTTTATTCTCTGCATAAAGACGAAAAAAAAACTCTTTTGAGTAAGATATCTAACAGATTGTCAAACATCTATCGGTCAGCAATTTAAAATTTCCAATTAATTGCTGCATAATAAGTCACTAATAGCATTTTTAGCTGTTGAATAAAAAGCGTGTCATTTCTAATTATGGATATTTTTTGTGTTGCTCCTTATTATAGAAAAGATAAATGTAAAAAATTTACATTTGTTTGGACCCCGATTTAAAACGAAACAAATGTTTAGTTCCGATGAATTCGTTAAATCGGGGTCCGACTATATGTACACTCATGGACAAAAAAAATTAGCGCACCAAGAAGGAGTCGTCAAAATGAAACGAAATTTTACATACGTAATGACTGCTTTGATATAAGTAAGTGATTAGAAAATCAAAGAAAAAGGATCATTTATTTCAGAGAAAAAGACAAAAGAACGGAGGATTTAATACCCTAAAAACCCCCTCTAGAGTGAATGCACGATGCGATACGATCAAGCATTGAGGCATACAAGTTCTGTATGATATCTTGAGACATTTTGTTCTATATTTGCTGTAACATTGCCTCTAGTTTGTTCAAACTCGAGGGATGCCCAACTCGCCATCTCAAATGATCCCAGATATGCTCGATTGGAGACAAATCTGGGGATAGGACAGGCCTAGGAAGGGTAGTAACAGTGCGGAGACAGTCTTGTGACACCCTTGCCATATGAGGCCGAGCAATGTCTTGTTGACAAATGACTCCTGGGAGCCGTTGCATGAGTGGCAACACATGTAGTTGCAGGATGTCATGGACATACCACTGGGCTATCATGGTGCCACGGATCAATACTAGGGGTGACCGTGTATTATAGGTAATGGTACCCCATACCATCACATCAGCTGTGGAAGCGGTGTGTCGCTGTAAAGCAAAGGCAAGATTGAGGCGTTCATCACGGGGTCTCCACACACGAACACGATTGTCATCACTGCTGAGATTGCATCTGGATAAGTCGCTAAAAACCAGTTTCCTTGTGCGTGGCACCACTCCAAATGGAGGCGTTGATGAGTGGGCATCAAGGGCAGCACACATACTGGGCGCAGCGATCCCAAATGTCCTTCAGCTAGGCGCCTTCGTATGGTTCGCGAAGACACAGGGGCCCCTAGTGAAGGTGCTACCTGTGCCTGGATGGCGGCCGATGAAGCGGTTGGCTGTACGCGTGCGTTTTTTACGATGTGGCGGTTTTCTCGACGACTGGTCTGTCGAGAGCGTCCTGAGTCTGGTCTTAGTGTAAATGACACCTTTCGGATCCACTGGTCCCAACACCTTCTCACAACACAATCAGATCGGCCTAATTGATGAGCTACTCGTCTAGCTGACCACCCAGCTTCCATCATGCCGATGATCGCCCCTTCTCAAACTGCAACAGCTGCTCATATTGTCTTCGAAAACGTCGTAGTGGCATGCATACCTCAGCTCATCCTTTGTAAACGATTCAGCACTCTCAAACAAGCTTTGGTTACCTGTTTTTTACTCCACGGAGAACGACGTTTAACGCCCTCTACTGGCCATACGTAATGCGCAATCACTCTGCATTTCTAATCATTTGCGGATCTCCCCAACATGTACCTTCATGCCAAGTTTCGTAACGATCCCGCAATTATTTCTTGGTGCGCTAATTTTTTTGTCTATGAGTGTATATATATACACTCAAACCTCCATATTACGAACCTCTATACTGCGAATTTTTCTACATAGTGAACCTTTTCCTGGAACCATGGACATTTCACGATTTTCTTCTCAAAATAATCTTCCAATAGCGAAGTACATTTTCTATATAACAAACTTTTTTCTTGTGTTTCAATTTTTTTTCTTCCTTGTTTTAAAATATTTCTGGACGTTTTATAAGGTGCCCATCTCACCGAGGGCAATAGAATTTCGAGCGTTTCATCCAAGAAGTGCAACCTTTAACCCCCACAGTCCATTTCACTAGAAACATCTTCTATATCCCTTTTCATCCTCAGTTTAGTCGCCTCGTGTCCCCATGTCCTTGAAGTAGTCTCCTCTTATGTGTAGTGTTGATGAGTCGTTCTGGTAACTTCGTTTCTTGTAGCTCGAAAATGTCAAAACGTAAGTGCTTGAGCATCAAACAAAAATGTAATTTTTAAGGAAGTGGATAAAAGGATCAAAAGAAAAAAGATATCGCTTTAAAAAATTTCGTATTCCTCCAAACAGCTTATCAACCATTAGAAAAAATCGAGATAAGTTACAAAATTATGATTCATCGAATTCTTGTTCAAAGCTTTTGTCTTTGACCACGTGTCCAACACGTGTCTTTGAAGATGTCGATGAGGCAGTTTTGAAATGCATACACACAATAAGAGATAAAAAATATTCCGATCTCTGTACTTTTCGTAATAGAGAAAGCTCTTCAATTTGCGAAGGCTTTGGGATACGACCAATTTCTAGGTCGCAATGGATAACTAGAAAAATTTAAGAAAAGACATTGAAAAATACGCCTGAAGGGATTTTCGGTGCATTGCACAGAACTGATGCGTATTAAATTATGAAACAAAGCATTTTCTCAAACAAAGAAACTGAAACAATATTAACAGATTTCATCGGTAATTAAATTTAAGGGCGCATGTGATAATGCATGCTTAGAATTTCTAGTTATAAAATAATGTATGTTTAAAATTACTTGTGTGATTTAAATTAGAAAATGTCCTTTTAAAATTCATTAATTTTAATATACAATTATTTTTTATTTATGTTGAAAATACAGTATATTCCTCGGCGTTCTTTTTTTCTCTTGTTTTCCTCTTGTAGTTTTTTTTTTTTTTTTATGGGTAAAATATATAAATAAATATTAATTTACAAAAAGGTGTGAATAATTACTTTTTCTAATATGTAGTGTTTATGAATTTAAAATTTGTTTTATGTGGTTTATAAAGTTTATTGAACGATGAACCTCTATGTAACGAATTTTCCATATAACAAACTTTTTTTCGAGATTTAGCGACATCGTTAAATAGAGGTCCGACTGTATATATATTCCAAAAATTGCACTTGAAAAGAGTCGGCCGGAATAACTGAAATTTGGAGGAATAGTATATCTGTTTAAGATATCTAAAAAATCAAGTTTTTAGGCTCATATGAGCTTTAGACACCCTGGTCAACTTTCGAAAATAGTGAATACCAGGTCATATATATAAAAGGACAACTAACAACCCTTCAAATTTATTTCGATTAGTGGTGCTGTTTCGGTTACATCATTTCTCAATAGATTACGTTTTGGAGAAAAGTTCGCAAACAATTAGAGGAGTTTGAAAGATGACGAATAATTAGTTTTCCAGAAGGTTAAAAGCCCAGCATATTGAATGTAGCGATGTTACAATTGCACATTGCTGGCAGAGCTGAATAGAACATAACACATTTTAGCGTCATTTAGACTTAGGGAGTCCTAGATGAAACGAACCGAAAGAAGATTGAAGTGTTGTAAAACATACGTGTAATCGTACTGAACCAATAGCTACTGTTTCGGATTAAAATAAGGGAACTGTGAACCGTTGTCAGTCATTCTATACGCAGTTGTACCGTTTTTCGATGGTTTCACACACGACGTGAGACCAAACTCGTGTAGATCATATCTTGTATGGTGTTTGTTACGGGCTCTTTAACTAACCACCATTACATTTCAGAGATCCTGCAGCTAGTTGCCATTTCATATTCCATTTTATAAACCTTCTTCTAACAAGAAAACGCTCAAACACATATTGCTTTCGTCTTTAAAGCTTGAATAAAGTATTTTGATAAATTGCCTCAACCAGCAGTTTCGCCAGACCTATTTCCGTACCAGAATTCTTGGTATGTCAATGGAAGAAAACTCATCACTATAACAGTGACACGTAATCTGTGGGGGAACTGAGTGACAGGCAGGACTTCATAAAGAATCTGTCTTACACTCTACCAACGAACTTGGCATATTCCATTAGGTATAATGGCTCACAGTACTAAGTATTCTACATGTAGCTCAATGAATTTTGTATATTTCAGCCTTAAACTGGTGTTCGAAATTAAGAGAATTTGCACATTTTTTCGAATTTCATAAAAATACTAGAATGGAATGTAAAAATACTGCTTCGAAACAAAGATGCATATCTTGAGTATCGAATACGTAAGCTTATACGTTTGGGGGGGGGGCAGAGCTAGTCTAGTAATATAAGCACGCGTGCCAATATTTGCATTTCGTTCACCAGCACACCTCATCGGATTTCTTAGTTTTTTTTTTTTTTTTTTTTTTTTTTTTTTTTTTTTGTCGCAATCGATTAAATTAAAATTTAAACAGTCAAAATAAGTAACTACCAATGCTTAGATGATAGAATGAGGTGGCGCATTGTAGGTAACCTAGAAGGAGGATTTGTAGAGAATTCCATTCAACATCCAGCGTCGTGTTTAACTTATGGGAACAGTTTCAGGATACCGGATCCGTCAAGAGAAAGCCTGAGCAAGGTCGTGCAAGAGCCACGACAACCAGAGAAGATCACCATTTGTTCATTATAGCGTGGCAAGACAGGGATATCTACAGCTTTTTAGTTCTCTGGTGAGTTGTATGCTCAACAGGAACCCGAGTTTCAAGGGTGTTTCCAGAAGACTTCCTGAGAGAAGGCTGTTTGTAAGAACAAGTGGAACAACTGTTGTTTGCGTCCCTCTCAGTTTTGAGAACAGAACAGTCCGTTTAACCCTTTATCTACCGGTACTTAAAAGTACCACTCACTTTAAAATTAAGTAGAATAACCATTTGTATGAACACTCTGACGATACTTAGCATGAATATTCTTTTAAATTCACTCTTCAAAGATATATGGCAACATGTGTTCTATAATGAGTATTTCAGCTGGGGAGGAGAATAGCAGAGATTGCGTTTTCAGCTGGCGGTGTTTTCAGCGGTTTGCGAAGATTGTCATTTTTGTTCCGAAAAAATAGTTAATGTCAAAAGGTAAGTGTCTCATTTTTTTGTATGTTAATGAAGACCGATTTGACGAATAAAACGAATTGACTGTTTTTTTTAAATGAACAGTGTATATAGTTATTTTTTCAATTGAATATCTTTAATTAATTAATTAGCTCTAACGAATTAAATTTCCCAAAGTTGAGTATTTTGTTTATGTATATCCCTTAATTTTCACTGTAGTGATTAAAAAAAATATTGAATGAAAAAAACTGCAGTAAATCATAATGAGGTAGATAAAGGGTTAAAATGGTGCAGAAATCATAGTGATTGGAGCATGGATCAATAGTTGACTGTTCTCTTCACTTATATATATATATGAGTCTTGGTTCAGCCTAACCAGTGATTCTTGCCGTACTCTCATATTGAGAGAACCAGAGACCTCCTACCTGCCCTCCAATGTCCAAGAAATCAACCATTACTATAGCAGAGGTTTGATGGTCTGGACAAGCATCATGTTGCATGACTTCACACTCCACTATGTCCTTGCAAGAGGCACCGTGACTGCTGTGAGGTATAGGGATGAGGTCCTGAAGCCCTATGTTTGCCTTTTCACGGGTGCAGTTGGCCTTTATTTTATTTTAATGGTTGACAACGCGAGGCCACATAGAGCTCATCTTGTCGACAAATTTCTGGAAAGTTAGGATATTCGCCTAATGGATTGGCCAGTAAGATCTCCAGACCTCTTTCCTATAGAGCATGCCTGGGACGTTCTGGGGAAGGTAACTGCAATTCGTATCCCCTCGCCGAGGCCTGAAAACAGAGTTGCTGAACGAGTGGGATTAATTGCCACAAGAACTTATAGTTTTCTTTATTTCCAGTATAAAATCTCGGCAAGAGGCCTGTATATCTATAAAATGACTATACCCACTAATAAACATTTTTTTTAGTTCTATTCAGCAACTGCTATTTCATACCTTCCAAATTTGATGAGTGTTATGCACGAGAATACTTATGTATTATAACTGATGAATAGTTATTTTTTTTGCATTTTATCAACCCTATGTACATACAAAATTTCATTAAAATCTGTCCAGTATTTTTAGAGATAATCTACCAAATCTGAAAATTCTCTTAATTTTGAATACCAGTTTATATTTTAATCATTTACTCTTCTATAAGCATTTTACCAACTTGTGAATTTCTGTACATTCTGACTATTCCTTCCTAGTACAGCCTACATTTTTGTCTTATAGTGTACATAGTGTACATACACACACATACACGCACACAATTTCTTGTGTGTGTAACAATACACCAATTAAATTTTATGTTGATGGAACTTATTTATTTTATGAGGGTCATGAGTCCTTCAAGACATCACAAAATAGTTAATTTCTTTAGTTTACTCGCCTGACGAGAAATAGTATTTAACCACAACTTTATCTCCTCAAAATCTGCAATACTGCATCAGGCTATTTCTCCAGTTTTCATTAAGGGAAATCATATGATTCTCAAAATCTTGGTTGTGGAAGCTATAAAAACTGAGATCTCCGGAACATGAGATGAACGCTTTTGACCGTTTCCTTGTTTGTGTTGCTAATTTTTTTTGTCCCCGTATGTGTTTTTTACTTTTTATTTAAATAAAATGTATCAAACTGCAACAGATTAAAGATTATCGCAGCGAATATACTTTAATTCCCATGAAATCGCCATATATATATATATATATATATATATATATAAGTACCTGATATTAAAGAATGATTACGGTGGGAAAATTACTATCAAGATGTATATTAAAAATGTGAATGTATGTTTGGTAGTCTTTCACGGAAAAACAACTAAATGGATTTTAATGAAACTATATAATAATATAGTTTATACACCAGAATAACACATAGGCTATAATTTATAAAGATATTGTGTGAAGTTTCCAAAATATAACGATAATTGTCAAGAAAGTAGGAAAAAATTCTGCCATCTGCAAAAAAAGCCCGTGATAGCATGCAACTATCTTTTTTATCCCTTTTGTATTGTCTACGCCATGCCTCAGTGCTAGCTCGCTTTTAATTTATTCCGTTCATCAGTGTAATCACTATTTTTTTTAAATTTCATAATAAAACTTGATTTCAAAAGGTGAGGTGGTGGCAAGGTTTTAACATAAAATAAATACAACAAAAAGTAATATTAATGTATTATACTTCCTGATATAAATTATTTACACTATTTTAAGCGTTCATTACACAAAATTTGTAACAATGACAGTGGAAGGAAAAACTATGAAATTAAAATAAAATATCAAATGTTTTTTTTCAGTACATGCAAATATATATCTAGGCTTTCCCACCCATGCTGTGTTTTTTTATAACTTATATATATACATATATATATATATATATATATATATATATATATATATATATATGTGTGTGTTTATTCAATCATTAAAAAAAAGCAATCGTTTCAATAGCTATCTGTATATATTTCTTTTATTTATTACTTATAGAAAATGGAATTTAATTAATATATATATGTGTTTTTAAAAGGATTATTTCAATTATTTCATTACTAAATTAATTATTTGTTAATTAAAAAGTACGTCATCTATTATTTTGGATAAAAATACATTTCAGAGACATTTTTAAGCTAACTATACGTAACGATTGATTGATTCAAGAAAATCTGAAATTTATTTTATTATTTTAATTTCTTAGAAACTAACTATTATTAAAAAAACGATGAAAGTTTTTTGTGTGTTTTACTCTTAGCACCAGAATCATTTTCTCTTTATTGCTTCACATTAATAATTTTTTAACTCACTCAATATTGTTTTTTAAAAGTCATACATCGAAATTTGAAGCTATATCTTATCTGTGAGGGGGAGGGGAAGAAGGAAGAATAATTTTACACTAAAAAAACCCCCGTATTATGCCGGGCTAGAGAGAGGGGAAAGAAACCTGTCTCAAATCGAAAATATGTGGAGCAAATTTCGAAAAAGGAAAATTTAATTAAATAATTTTAGAAATCACTCAAATTGCAAGCGTACAAACACACACACACATAATTGCTGGCGTCATGAGGGAAAGAGAAAGCCCGTGCAACGCCGGGCCATGCAGCTAGTATTAAATATTATGATGCAGTTTATCCTTATGAGCTAAATGCATTATACTAAGGAAAAAATATTCTAAGCGCAATTAAACAAAATTCTCAAGATTATTATTACAATAATGAGATTAAAAAATCTAATAAAAGAAAAACTCGAAGAGCTATAATTAAAAGATTAATCAGAGACAAAAAAGTACTTACAAATAGTATTTTAGATATATGTAAAAGTTTCAATTACAATTATAACGTTAAACACATTAAATATTTCATGTTCGGACTCAATAAGACAGAATTATGTATTACAGAAGATGTACTAAATTCAGATAAAATATAAAAAAATGTCATGCTTTGCATATTATAATAGACATTCACAAAATTTTGAAACAAACATAGCATAAAAGTCAATGTAAATAAAGAATATCAAACAGAATATTGTACATTATTATATATGAATAAATCGTATAATATTAATTTTTCTAGCACTTTTAAAAAACGCATGTCAACTTTCCCAATTCGAAATATCACTTTTAAAAAGCTTTTAAATGTAACATAAAAATAGGTAGATCAATTATTAATTATAATGTGCCTATAAAGCAGGAAAACTTAAAGTGTAATTGTAATGAATTTAAAGAATTCATAGATAAACAGTACCAGCATGTTATTAATGGTGACCTCAATATTGTAATTGACAATAATCTCAGAAAAATAATGAATAAAGGTACTGGTCTTAGACTAATGATTCCTAATAATAAAATTATAAAAAAATCAATTATATAATGATATTAAGCAATTCATTTAAAAATAGCTATTTAAATAAGGTATGCCTTTAGAGGCATTCACAGAATTCAAATGTAATATTACACAACAGCTTAATAAAAATAACTTTGATACAGATAATAATGTCTTTTTTAATATTAAAAATCAGACTAAAAAATTGCAAAATAAATTTATTATAGTTTATGTTGATAAAGTGCCAGGAAATTTTGCCTTCATTTGTAAATACTATTATATAGTTTAATGATCAACAAATATTTTGATAATACAGCTTTTATTAAGTCACCAGTTTCTAATAGAGAAATAAATGATCGCATTTTGGCTTTTCATAAGAATACAAATTATTAATAATATAATTTTAAATTTCCACATATATTTCTTACTCCTAAATTTCATAAAGACCCAATCAAGTTTAGAACAGTTATTAATGGTTTTAATATCAGCAAATCAGGCAAATTTCTCCATGAAATATTACAAGATGCAATAAATAATCTTAAATCTACAGCCATACTTAAAAATAGTAAAGAACTTATTGAACAAATTAAAGATAAAAAGATTTCTTCAGTCTATAGTTTAGATTTTGAAGATCCTTTCAACTCTATTAATATTGTTGATATGATAAAAAAAATACTTTTAAAATTACATAAAGAGAATTTATTTAAAAATATTAATTATGATAGATTTGGTTCTCTACTTAGGTTTGTACAAAAAGAGAACTATATATAGTAAAATGGTAACTATTATCAACAGATTAAAGGTTTGCCACAAGGTGGCCCTGCTAGCAACTGTCTTGCCAATTTATATTTACATTATTTTGAAAATAGTTTCATTAATAATTCTGAATATTACATTTTTCATTATATAGAAGATATTATCATTTTTGGCAAGCAAGACAATTTTAAACTTAACAATAATTTTTATCCACAATATCTTAATTTAATACAGACAGTAACAACTATGAAGCAAATTTTTTTGATATAAAAATCAAATTAAAAGATAATGCTATAGTTACTAATATTTATAATAAAAGAGAAGAATTCAAATTCAATATTATAAATGTACCTCATTGCGAGAGTAATGCACATGTTTCTATATTCAGAAATATTGTTATTAATTATATACAACGCAATAAATTTCTAGTTTCAAAAAAATCAGAAAAAATAACAAAACTAAAAACATTTCACTAAATATTGCTTAATTCAAAAATACCGAATTAGTTTTATTAATATAGTTATTTGAATAAATAAATTCTAAATAGTAAGGATTAAAATTCCTTAGAATAATAACAGTTTATTATTATAAATTTATCATTTTTCCTAGTTAAGTTACCTCCATATTCTAATATTAGATAAAATTATTTATTGTTATTTTTTAATTCATATATATAATCCTAGTGTCCCTAAAGTAATGGTAGTATGTAAACTCTCTATTTAATTTTTTATTTCTATTCTTTTCATACTTTTTCTAAGTACTATAATAACTTGTTTATTCTACTCAAATTTAGACCTGGCTCTGCATTTTTGAATGCAATTTATAGGTAAGTTACCTTTATCTTGCAATTGATTTAGATATTCTATATCTATTATTTCCAATAGGTTTTTGATAAGTATTATTAACATAAGGGGGAGGGGGGAAAGTTGGCGGGCCTCAAAACATGTTCAACCCCACTTTTATGTTAATTATTTTATATATAAGCTGTCCTAAGTCAGCAATGTTTATAATACTGTATCATGCCTTTTTTATATTTTAAACCCTATTATATTTTTAATTTCTCACTTATCCTTCAATGTCTAGTTGCCTAGAAATTTCAATTTTTTTTTCAGTTTTGCTTGTTGAGTGCTCATCTCTCTTTGATAGAGAATTTCAACTATATATATATATATATATATGTCGCAGGGAAATGATAAAATTAGGGATTTCATCAAATCCCTAAGGGAGAGGATCAATTCACGGAAGATGTTAAAATATGAATTCTGTAACGTGATTTCCCTAAGGAAAGTAAGTGATTTGATCAAATCCCTAACCAGTTTCAGTGAAATGATGAAATAATATTGTCAAGAGTTTAAAAGTGTTTATTTAACAAATATGGTGCATTATTAAAAGTAGAATAAGTAATACAACAATAATGATTGAATTACAAATTATTTATTCGAAATTAATTAACAAAAAATTAGATAATTAGGCTGGTGTTTATTTTTTTATTAGGATATTTGTAGCAAAATTTCAAACATTTTTCTTCATGAATATTTATAGAAATAAAAAAAGAGTGTGTGTATGTGTGTGTGTGTGTGTTATTCCTTCCTAAACTGTTCATCCGATTGCAATTAAACTTAGGGGAATGGTTGGACACATGCCAGCAAAGGTTTCTGAGTTAGTTTTTATGTTCCGATAGATGCCCAAGTTGCGTTGGGGAATTTAGGGACGTTATAGATAAGTTTCTATTCAATAAAATGATACGAGATGAAATTTTATACATATTATTCACACAATTTTAAAATTTTAATTTTTAAAAAAATATATGGAAAATTTTAAATTACTCCTTTTGTATTTATTAATTTTTGGACCTGAAATATTTTTGTACTATTCCTAAGAATGTTTTAAGTAACTTAGGAATCGATTTTATAATAAATTAATTAGTTTTGGAAGAAAAAATAAAATATTGATATGTATATGCTAAAACTCAAGAACAAAAAAAAAAGCCAAAATCTCCTACATTTTATTTCTTTTTTTTTAAGTATTATGCTTACAGCAAAATGGATCCCTAATTTTGTTAAAGGCATTATATGTAAGACACAGGAAAAAAATGGGAGTGATTGGTAAATAACTGTGGAAGGAGAAGCATTTTGAATGCGAAAAAAAAAAAAAAAACTGAGAAAAACCAGTGTAAAGTTTATAATTCTAAGAAAATAATTATTATAAGCTTAAATAAACATAAAATACCGCTTTAAAATATTAGCCACATATTTTTCTTAAGAATGATATCATTTTCATATTATTTCAACCCATATATTTTATAAACGATTCCTTTTTAGAGAGTATTAATTGAATAAGAAAACTCAAGGAAAATGTTAAAAAAATTATTTCTGCCATAGCAAAAATTTTGAAGTTTTTTGCTTCACCTAATATTGAAATATTATATTTTTATGGAAAACATTTGATGAATAAGAATTGGAATCATAAAATTATTTGTACAAAATGCCTTAATAAAAAAATTTTACACATGCTCACATTTCAAAAGAAATAAAAATTGCATTAATGTAGCATTTCAGAAATATCCTGCTTTATTCGTAACATATTTTTTTAGTTATTATTTTACTTTTTAAAATAGCTTCTTTTTTTTTAATCTAAAAAGGGGGCGTGGTCGGATTCCCTAATTTGTTTGCTTACATTTTTCATTTGAAGTTTCTTCCAATCTCCAATTTTTAGGCATACAAAAGTGATATATCAATCGAAAGATAATAATGCAAAGAATATAACTAAATAAAAATAAAAAATGATATTTAGGTCATTTTGTTTTGGTGCGTCACGTCAGAAGCCCGGCGCTGCCTGGCACGGACGAGGAGAGAGGGGAGGTAAAAGTTAGTGGTAACAAGCAGAAACAAAGCTCTGCAAATGCTGACTTGTTCATTTCATCATTTCACTAAAACAATTTCAGGGATTTGATCAAATCACTTACTTACATCAGGAAAAAGACCTCAAAAAGACATTATTTTAACATCTTCCGTGAATGGATCATCTCTCTTAGGGATTTGATGAAATCCATAATTTTATCATTTCCCTGCGACATATGTATAGATATACTGTAAAGGAAGTCCAATTTTCATTTTCAGTGGATTTCATCTCATATCAACCTTTAGGGCAATGAAACGGCGGATAAACGAGCAAAGGAAGGTTGCTATTTTCCAATTTTCTTCTCTTCCTCTTTTCCTTTCTGGAATTATACTTGATGAAAAATCACAAAATACGGTGTCGTGGAGGGTACTTCTCCCTCTTCATTAGTATGTAGGTAATTGACCCGTTCTGGATATAGACCTCATGTTTTACAGAGGCTTCTAGACTACAATTTCAAATCTTTCTTGTGAACACATCAAGCGTCTTTTATTCTTAGAGAACGAGATTTCAAGTATCAGGTTCACCAGGTTGTTCCCAAGCATATTTTGAGTTGTATGGATCTCTCTAGGAAAGATATCGATATTGATATCCACTTCTTGTGTTTGACTAAAAGTCAGCGGTCTGAAATATCTTGTCTGACTTAGTGAGTGTCTGGAGGATTATCAACATCAACAACACAGCATATACTTAAATGACAGAGAAATCATGGGATACTTTTTAATATCGTGCAAGATCTCCTTTTGCTTGGTGAAGTGCAGCAACTTTATGAAACTTTAACTGAACAATTCGTAGGAAGACTCTTGTAGAAATATTCTTTCATGCTACCTCTATCGCTATCCATAACTGTGAAAGTGTTGCTGGAGCAAAATTGTGTGTTCCAGCTGATCTGACAATCATGTCACATATATGTTAAATGACGCTCATATCTGTCGAGCAAGGTGGCCAGATCTTTTGCTGGAATTGTTTAGAATGTTCCTCAAACTAATCGCAAATCATGGTGTATTGTTAACCTTGAAAATTTCAGCATTGTTTGAATACATGAAGTCCATGAATGGCTGCTGCTAGTCTCCAAGCTTATGAATATAACCATTTCCATTCAAAGATTATTTCAGTCTGACCAGAGAACTCCCTCCATGGCACATAAAAACAGCCCTCACTGTTATAAAACCACCAACCAGCTTGAACAGTTCCTTGTTGACAACTCGGATCCATGGTTTAATGGGATCTGCACCACACGGAACATTCTATAATCTCTTACCAACAGGATTCACGGCAAGCAATAATCTAATCAATCTAGCAACCAAGCAAAACTTTCCTGTCATCTATGGCCAAACCGATATGCTAATAAACTGAGCAGAAGTGTTACAGTCAATTGTGTGTGGCTAGTAAAACGTTTGAGCTGATCTTCTGCTACTCTTCCTCATCAACCCAAATTTTCAGTCCAGTCCTCTCGGACACGTATGTCGTACGTCCTGCATTGTTGATCTCTTTACTTGTCACAGGGTTGCTTGCCTGTAACACTAACTACACTAACCATACGTCATAGATCGTCATTAAATAGACACGACATGTCCCTGCGTTGTCCATGGAGGCAAGAAACACCAGAAATTATATATTCTTGATATGCTCTTGACACTAGATATCGAAGAATGTTGAACTTCCAAACAATATCGGAAATGGAATACCCCAAGAATGTATCTCCAACTAGCATTCCGCTTTCAAAGTTTGTTAATTCCAGTCGCCGCAGCCATGATCATGTCACATTAATCATTTGAGTACAAATGAAACCCTAGAGAATGCTCACTCACCCACGCACACGTAAATGAGAGTCGGGTGTGTGTATTATGGAATACTATTTACATTTTTAAAAATAGCTTTACTGATTTCTGGTAAAAAAATTCCCAAATCATCATAAATATATACTATAAACAATTGTAAGGAATTATTACTTGTCAAAAAAATAATATTCATTTTGTTGCTATAAAAATATTATTTTTTTATAAAAAAATGATACGTGGAGGGTATTATGGAATAGGTGGTTTAATATATACATTGGAAAAAACTAAGACTTCACAAAACGCGCGGGTAGTTATTTTTAACTATAAAAGCCATATTTTAAGGAATACATAAAAATTATTTTTCTGATTGGAGTCTACAAAAATCTCAAATATAATCTCTCACTGCTTCAATGCAGTCAAGATGAGCTGACAGAAAACAGCTGAAGCATAGAATCTAAATTTCCTCCCGTTGATCTTCAAAAACTTTTCGGTTACGGAAGATACATTTAGCATATTTATCTTCTCTGTTTTACATATTTCTAGTCCTTTAGTTGATCGCATGAAGTCGATTACAAATGATACAACAAATGGAACGATACATTGCTGCTGACGGCTGCTAACACTTGAGTCATCTCTAGTAAATTTGTGTCTAGATAATCGGTGTAAGTTTTACAAAAGGTTTTTGAATAAACAAAACAAAATAAAACAAAAGGTTTTTGAATGTTCTTTTGTTGTTTTGGAGCTTCTGATCCCTTCGTGTTTTGTCTTTTTCTTTTAGCTTGTCCTCTAACGTTTTTATATGGGGAATACGTTGTTATAGAAGAAGATCCAGCTTTCGTGGCTGTATATTTGACTTCTGCTTTTTTTGGAGGTGCTGGTGATATCTCTGTGGGAAGGACAAAATTTGATGACTTAGACTATCAGGGCTATATCATGGCTCTTGGAAGAATGTAAAAATCATGAAATCATTGATTATGCTTGTCAACAGAGAAATTTATTGGTTAGTGAAGGATCTGTAAGTATATTATATTAGAGAAATCACTTGTATGACTATAGTGTGCTTAAATGTCTGTGACTTCACTCAATTCTTGAGAAGTATTCAGCTGCGTATTATGTTTGAAGGGGCCATCATCTGAGTTTGGAGTTTTTCTATTTCTTACCCAAATCTCCAGATCTGTACGTGATATAATACATTGTTGTGCCAAGTAACGCGCTTTAGAGTAGAGATGTCCAAAACTTTGGAATACATTCGAATAGGGAAATGCTCTACCCGCGCATTTCCAACAATTTTCAGAAGTTTAAAAGTTCCATCATATTTTTATAGTTTTTCACTCTTCTTGTGGACCTATCAAGTATTACATAGATTATCAGTTTTTTTACCTCTCAAATTTATATAAATGTTCACCAGACGGTGGTCGGTGAAAAGCTTTTGATGGACCGAAGAAAAATTGGGACATAAGTTATATTTTTATGAAGATTCAATTTCGTAAAAATAACGAGTAACACACACAACATATTATGAAATATGGATTATACTTTTAAAATTGTTACTACTTTTAGCTTAATTCCTTCTGATTTTAGCGAATTTTTGCCTACTTTTTCAGGTGTATCTCGCAGGATTTGATATTGAGAGTTTGCAACCATAGTCAGTTTGTTGATATTGCTTTGCGTTGCTGGTTTGTCTTGCTTTTCGTGAGGGGTTGCTTTTAAGTGATATGGAAATTTAAATAGAGACGGGAATAAGTCACAATGTGTGTAATTTGAAAGGGGCAACCCTCTACTAATCCTCAAGGGGAAATACTTCTAACAAATTGTTTGATTTGTGGACCTCTTTCTGCAAAGGAACCGTGACTTATTCAAAAAAGAAAAAGAAAAGAAAACTACTATTTAAATTGAACTGAGTTCCAGAACGAAGATGGTAATTGGATGTGTATATGTTAGATTAAATTATATTTTTAAATGTTTGTGTAGCCAAAAAAAAAAAAAAAAGGATTAGGAATCTTGTGGTTCGAGATCAAGGAATGAAGCTAAGAATCTGTACTAAAAGATAAGTATCTTTCTCATAAATATTTAGAGTAATAGCTAATTGGTGGATGATATCATCACATTAAAGAATAAAAGCAAAACGCTTGTTGATTTTTGAAGATGACTTTTCATTCCACCAAAGTGAACAGAGGTTCTCTCTCTCTCTCTCTCTCAACAAGTTATAGTGCACCTCGTGAAGATTAAAAATAGCCACACACACACATCCTTTTTTCTAAATTCATATTAGTGGTCCACTAAATATCAAATTATAAATTTAATGGTACATAAAGTTTTAAAAATGGGCTTCCGCTGGTTTATATGATTGAAGTATTTAATCTATTCTGATATAAAATTTCGATTTAAATCAAATGTTTTTATGAGAAATACGAGATAAAAGCTCGAAAAAAAAGGTAACTAATCCCGGTAAAATCAGCATATAGTAAGTATTTACTGGTTTTATAGATCCATTTATTATTGTTGTTGTTCGTTTTGAATATAATAGTATTTCCTTCAGTCTGAGTCATTGATTCCTTTGTAAAATATAATCTCTAACTCAAATACCTTATGTTATAAACAAATTGCTATAAAATGACGTTTGAATGTAATGTTACCCACACGAAATAAGATTCTTAACAGATGATGGAGCAATACAGTCCAGTATGTTTGAATTCATTACGAAACTGTTTGCTTAGCTGTTTACTAACAAATAAATCAAAAATCGTCAATACAATCACTCGTGTTCGTGAATGTTCTGTAGTTACAGATGAAATTAAAAAAGGAAACCAATTATTTTTTGTGAAAAATAAGATGGAAAAATCTCTTTTCAAAATAAGTACTTCTTAAATTTTGGAAGTTCCTGATGAAATAGTAATCTCCTACCCAATGTATGTTGAAAACGTGATTTAAAAAAAATTAGAGGTCATTAAATGTATGAAATTGTAAATTGTTCTAATCATTCATTTAAAAAAGTCCTATCTTAAGTCTTATGTAAATCTTATCTGTGATAAATCCATTTTTTCTTTTTATTCCAGTACCTAAAACATAAAAAGAAATATTCATTTACATTTACTTAAAGCTCTCAGAAGTAAACACTCACTTTGCATAAATAAAATATTTCTTTTACTTGTGCTTTTATGAAATTTTAATTTTAAACACACACGTTAATTTTAAGCACTTCAATTATTAATCTTTTTTTAGATCAACTTGAAAAATTAAATATTATAATTTCACACACAGTTGATTGACTCCTTCTATATTTGTTCTTTCAAATGAATTTGAGTATAAATGTTAATTATTCTACATTGTTTTATAGCGTTCTTGTCTGTTTTTTTTTAACTGTGTCTGATATCTAGATCAAAATCTGTTGTAGTTATATTTCTATCAGTGTTTTCAATTTTTCATGCTGTTATTTTTAAAAATAGAAACTAGGATGTCTAGTAAACATTGAGGTGGAATTGAGTCCGCAGAGGCCATAAGAACTAAATTATACTGAGACATTTTGAAAAAAAAAGCTTATGTAACCTTGTTTTTTCTCAATTAAACTTATAAAGAAAATAATTATACATGTGGAACGATATATTTAAAAAATAGAGCTTTGTAACCAAAAGTATAAGATTTGCTTAGTTCTCAAGGAAGTTGTTATGCCACAATCCTATAATGGTACTTGTTATTTTCCAGTGGTTTTATCCAAACCTTTCTCTTAGGTCAGGGATTGTGAACCAATGGCACGCGTGCCTTCGGTGGCATGCAACACAAAATTTTGGGCACGCCAGCGATCCAAACGGCTTGCATTTTAATTCAAAATAACAAAGTTCACTATGAAGTATTACGAACAAACGAAAAACGAAATTTTCGAAACGCGGAGTTCGATTCCAGTCACATTTAGCTGTTTGCAGAAGCTGGCTCATACTATTTTAACCATATTTTCATCTACCTATACTTGTGAGATTAGATAAATAACGAAAGTATCCCTTATAGAAACCGCTTCGGCAGATGACTCCGATTCAGATTGCATTCTGCTAAAAGTAACATCTTACATTCTTACTATAAGTTTTTTTTATCTAATTTACAACAATAGAAGTCACCCTAATGTTATTTCAATTAGCATTCCACGTATAACTAAGCATTTACTACTATAAAGAGCAAAATGTGATTTTTCGTAGTAAATAGTTTTGAGTTGCTAGTATATTTAATTTCAATATTTTCCTAATAATCACAAGTCAAAACTATTTGACGGCACGTCTATACCTCATTAAATATTTCTTTAGAAAAAATGGCACGTTGCTTCATAAAGGTTCGCCATCCCTGTCTTAAGGTGAATCACTTGGTAAAATCATTAGACAATTATCACTCTACCAACATCTACCAGTACTCTTTTTCATATACTGATACACTCTTTATCTACTAACATCAATCAGGATTTATCATATGCTTTAATTTTTCCTCTCCCTCTTCCCTAGCTTCAAATGTATTTAAATAGAGAGAAAAAATTTCGGCTCTTTCACAAAGTAAGGCTCTAAAATCAAACATCATAGAAAAACCCAAGAGGTTTGTTTAAGAGAAAATCACGTGATAGCACTTTTTAGCTCCTTTGGATGGGATAGCTTAATTGTAGAGAATTTACATTTTCTGTAGTAAACAAGTAATTTTAAAAAAAAATTAAGTCAATTCCTACTTAGATCAACAAAGGAAAATTTTATTTTAGCTACTTTTTATTAAATAGTTACAATTAATATAAATATGTATATACATATGACAGAATCACAACATTAAGTGTTAATTAATTTTTTAAATTATCATTAAAGTATCGTATTGTCATTCGAAACAATCGTGTATATAAAATTTCAGTTCAACTAAATGTTTTAAAACGTGAGAAAATAACCTTTTCAAGTTTTGACACTAGTCGCCAAAATGGTCACTAAGTTGCCAAAAATGATGCCAAGGTGGCTGTATTTGTAATTGTTTAAATAATTAGTTTTAATCAATTAATTTTTATTAATTATAATTAAATTATTGTATTGTCAACCAAAATAATCATGTATATAAAATTTCAGTTCAATTGAGCGCTTTAAAATGTATTTTATTAACGATTGAAAATTCCACTAAGATAAATAAATAAATAAATATATAGAGAGTGCGAGCTAATAGTAGGAATTGAAAAAGATAGCCTTGATGGATTAAAATTTTGTTGTTCTTTGAATACCTTATCTCGCAATGGTACCCAAACTTTTTTCACTTGTGGCACCCTTTTTGAACTAAGGTATTTCCCACGGTACCCTACTTAATCAATGTATGACTAATTATAAGTAAAAATAAACCTTTGCAAAATTCCATAGTGCCCTTGAGAAAATGTCGCTGTGGCTCGGGGATCCTTCTTAGGAACTCCTGCCTTATTGTACTTGGATTTTACTTACTTTAAATATTTATGCATATTTTCTCCTTTTGTATATCTTACTTTAATTAAATTTATTCATAAACTCTTATTTTATTTGTGATAAATAAAATTCTATGTTGTTTGGGAAACCTTTAATCTATTATTAGATTTTTAAAAAATTTATCTATGATAAATACATTACCTTATCTTATTAGATCAAGGAGTTTGTTTTTTATTATTTTTTTTTATTCTTTCAACATTTTATTGTATTATAATCCCATTGGTTTGTATTTTGTTGTAATCTCTATACTTATGCATTTCTGCTTTCCTGCATGCATAATTCTGTGTTTATTAAGACCGTATTTTGAGTACTTACATCTCAGTGAGTACACTGAAGGGGAAAATTCCCAACACCAAGAAAGACTTGTGTTAGACAAATGAATGCATGCTGTTAAGTTCTTGAGCATTATTTGTCTGTGAAATTGGACGTATTTAGTTGATGTTAGCCAAGAATGCCTTCAAGAAGATGAAGAATACATTATCAGCAGCTCACACCAAGTTTGAACGAGGTCGTGTAACAAGTTACGAGAAGTTGGATTTTCTTTCCGCGATATTGCAGAAACACTTGGTTGGAATGTATCCACTGTGCATGATTGTTGGGAGTAGTGGTGAAGGGATGATATTGCCTCAAACAGATAGGGTTCCGTGTGACCACTTGGTACTACTGAGAGGGAAGACCGCTTTATTCGACGTACGGCTGTGGCGCATCGCACTGCGTCTGCGGCAGAATTCAACTATAGAACTGCCATTCATGAACAACAATCAAGGGGGAGTTTTCCAACAGTATAACACTCACCCTCACACCGCTATTGTAACGCAGCGTGCTCTACAGAGTGTTGACATGTTACCTTGGCCTACGAGATCACTAGCTCTGTCTCCAATTGAGCACGTATGGGATATCTTTGGACGACAACCCCAGTATCATCTACAGCCAGCACTGGCCGTCCCAGTATTGACACAACAAACATGGAACTCCATACCACAAAATGACATTCGGTACCTGTATGACGCGATGCATGCACGCTTGCATTCAAAATTCTGGAGGTTACACCGGCTGTTAATGTAACAGCATTTCATATTTGAAATCCATTTTCTTGAACTTAAATTAAATTGCGATCATGGAAAATTTAATCAATTAAACATGTTAACTAAATAATTGCATTGTCTAAATTTAATTACTGTATAATAATTTTTCTTGGTGTTAGGACTTTTTTCCGTCATTGTATGTATAGATTAATAATAACGTAAAATGAAAAAAATAGGTCGGGAACATTTTCCCACGTCTGTGGACTCAATATATTTCATCTCTGTCATGCCTAAACATACGGTTTTATGCAGAACATATGTTGTTATAATTTTGGAAAAATCTCTCACTTCTGATTTCGATTATGAGTTTCAAACATTACACAAAAAATCGTTTAATTTGTAATTAATCAAAAAAAAAATAATAAATAACATAGCAAAAAATATCTAAAAAATATTACATTATTTATGAAAAGATGTAAAAATGAGGACAGAGAGAATATAGACTATATATTGATTACATAGAAACAGAAAAAATTTTAAGTATGCAGAGTATTAAAAAAGTGTATTGTTATTCGACCGTACTTCCTTTTTCAATTTCCTAGTAAGCAAGTAATAAACACCATTCAATATTCATTCTATCAAAAGAGAAAACTAATGTTTAAAAAGAGTTCACTACAATTAAAGTATCGATATGCCTTTCATCAAAACAAAATAAAACAAATAAGTAAAATAAAAATAAAATTGCTGACAATCTGAAAGATGGTGTGATCAAAGAAGATTCATGTGGAAAATATGTGTTGCGTGTCTTCTCTTACTGAATGAATAAAAAGTACAAGTCAGTAACATTACTGGATGAAGTTCAATAGCCTTTTTAAAATAAAACATTTTACTTTCAAAAACGCTTTCATGTCTAGTTTGCTTGTTTACAAATAAAAGATGTAATGAAAATTAGAAATTAATAAGCTAAAAGTTAGTTAAAAGGAAGGATTTTTTAATCTCAAGCCAAATTTAAAAATCAAACTTCACTTTCCTTTTTATTTGTATGATTACTTTTAACTGATTTCATCAGTTTTTAGTAAGTTTTGCTCGTACTTTGATATTTAAAAAAGAAAGCACAAATGACTTAAAATTGCTTCATTGCAAATACTTATCAGTCTTTTGAATCAATAATACAGATGTATGATTATCTTTTCTTTTTTTTTTTTGCTGCATATTTCCTCTACTTTTCAGACTACCTGAAGTATATCTAGTTGCTAAATATTTAGGTACGTAAAAACGTTTTTAAATAGTTTTATTACTCTTACTTAATCATAAAATTAGAATTCAGTTCATAATTATGAGTTTATGTTTAACATATTTTACCAAATTCATGAGGAAACACTGGAACCTTGAGAAATAATAGTAGAAGCGATGAAAACTCAATGTAATGTAACTTGTACTACGTAAGTATAAACAAACATGTAATAATTCTCTTATATTTTCCACCACTCAGGGGGCTCA
>BMAV01021979.1:219895-249166 GCA_019973955.1 Trichonephila inaurata madagascariensis
ACGTGTTTATATGACTTCCAGAAAACGAATGGAAGATTCTGAGCACTGGCGTGCTGTGGGGCGCGTTGAAGCAGGACAGTCGATCACAGATGTTGCTCTCTTTTTTGGCGTTCATCATTCTGTAATTTCACATTTATGGAAACAATTTCAAACCACACAGACATTTGTCCGAAGGCCCGTAGGTGGTTACCCAAGGGTTACAACCCCCGCGGAAGATGGATATATTGCTATTGTAGCCAAGCTGAATCGCAGAGCGACCTCCACACGTGTGACATCTATGGTTAAAGCGTCCATTGGTAAGGCTATATCTGCAGCTACTGTACGCCGAAGATTACATATGAATGGACTGTATGTACCTCGAATTTGTGTTCCTCTATCCATCCAATCAAGATGGGCACGATTAAAGTGGTGCCGGGAACATGGCAATTTTGACTGGGGCAATGCCATGTTTACTGATGAGTCAAGATTTGTTCTGGAGCCAGATGACAAGTGTATAAGGATATGGCGTAAACAAGGAACACGCAATCAGCCCCAAAACATCACCGAACATCACGCATTCCGAGGCGGAAGCATTATGGTGTGAGCAGAGATTTCATTACGATACCGCACCGACCTGCACATCTTTAAACGGGGTTCTGTGACGGCTGTCCGGTATCGAGATGAAGTCCTAGAACCCATTGTGAGATTTTACGCTGCAGCAGTTGGCCCTACCTTTGTTTTAATGGACGATAACGCACGTCCCCATAGAGCTGACATCATCGATGACTAACCTGGAGAGTGAAGGGATTGCGAGTATGTCGTGGACAGCATATTCGCCCGACCTTAATCCCATTGAAAATCTTTGGGATGCTCTCGGCCTTGCTGTATCTTCACGTTTCCCACCTCCTGTCACTCTTATTGAACTGGAAACTGCTCTACAAGAAGAATGGCGATTGCTTAATTCTGCGGTGGTTAACCACCTAATTTAAAGCATGGTCAGAAGGTGTAAACTTTTCATACAGATGAGGGGGGATCACATACCCTATTAATGTCCTTTTTTTCATTTTATGCTGTTTATTTTCACTTTATATGTAATTCTGTTTAAGTCTCCAGTATGAAATTATCTGATAACTTACAAAAATTTAATATTGTTTTCATTTCTGTACATAATTATTGATTTTGTTTTATGCATAAATATATATGCTACTTTACTGCCAAATTTTGTGTCAATCAAAGCAGTATTTGTTGATTTTTTTGCATTTTACACCTTCGTGCTTAACTTTTGGAAGTGAGTGTATATATATATATTAGTTAAACCAGAACGAGAGAGAGAGAGATAAATTACGTTTGAAAACCCTGGTTTTTCCAATTTGAAAAGACGATGTTTTATTGAAAAACTAACTTTCATCGTAATTATACATGAGAAAGCTGATCAATAGACCAAAAATTATACCTGGAACTAGAAGAATTAGAAATTTTGAGAGAAAAAAGACCTAAATCGAGCCCCAAAAAAATCTAAATTGACAACATTATTCAACATCATAATTATGAACACTTATTTATATAATGATTTACTGTGTTATCATCTTCATGTTTTGTAATTTAACAAAGAAATCAATAAGACTCATTAAAAATTAATTATCATAAGAAGAACAAAAGTTATTAGCATATAAATAGATTTTTTTTCATTAAAATACCTAAAAAGAGAATAAATTTCTTGTGTATTTGTATTTACACGAATAAGTATTACGTAGGTTTGTATTTGATTCAATATTTTTATAAAATTTTCTTACAAACTTTCATAAATACACAGACAGAGAAGAAAAGCTGAGAATTAAAGTTGCATTATATAATTAATCTCATTATTCATCCTTCAATGTAATAAATACTACGTATTTTGTTTATTATTCGCTACCAGCAAATTTATTTTGGAGGGAAGATAATTCTTTTAAAAAATTTATAAAATTCGCTTTGTTTTTAGAGCTGGGAAGCCGTGGAAAATGAGATGGCCACGTTTACCAAGGACATCACTCCATTGATTTTGGCAGCCCATCGTGACAATTACGAGATTATTAAACTTCTTCTAGACAGAGGGGCTTCTCTTCCTATGCCCCACGATGTTCGATGTGGCTGTGACGAGTGTGTAGTTGCTACTAAAGATGACTGTTTGCGACATTCACGGTCTCGTATCAATGCCTATCGGGCACTCACTTCCCCATCCCTCATCTGCTTGTCTTCAACTGATCCCATACAGACAGCCTTTAATCTAAGTACTGAGCTAGCCAGATTATCCAGCGCTGAAAATGAATTTAAAAGCGACTATACGGTATAAAACATTATGTATATTACTTTTAGTTTTTAGTTTTTTTCCCGATATATCTCATGGTTAAGATCAGGAGTCGGCAACCTACGACACGCGGAGTAATTCTCAGTGGTACTCTACACTACTCTGCAAATTTGTCAATTTTTGAGTGGATGGAAGTGGATCAATTTGTAATAACCTTTTTTGTTTGACAAACATCTTCAAAATTATGGACACTTACAGAATTAAGAAAAAATCTGAAAGATAACTCTAACTAAATCTACAGATATTTTGTAAATTATTGGAATGCCATCGCTGGAGAGATTTAATTGTTTGAAGAGAGAAGATTGCATGTACTCTGCTTCCATTTTTGGTTTTACGTATCTCAGAAAGCAAATCTTTTATCATATGAAAAATATTTCGAGTCCGAAAAGAAGTTGTTAACAATTGAATGTTCAGAATCGAGTCAAATTGAAAGTCACAAATTATACCACTGATTTTGCGATATGAAGTAGAGCGGTGCAAGCACTAGGTTCGCATTAATTTTTTTTTTTATTTATTTATTTTTTTAACTGTACTGAAAGGGAATACATATATTTTATGTTTTCTGTTCTTTTTTTTAATAAATATTTTAAAATACATAATATATGTACAATTTTATTTTTTTTTATTTTTATTGAAACAGTTATGTTTTATGCTGTTTATTTTCATGTAAGAAATATCTTTAAATGATATAAAATTAATTTGTAATAAGGCAGTAAACCTATATTATTGACCACTATTCTCTAACTCTGCACGCTTTATCGCGGGAATAGAATTGTTTCAAATATGTCCTATTGTGCGGCACGATGAATCATTTTGCTAGATTGGTTTGGCACGCCCCAGCTGTAAGGTTGCCGACCCCTGGTCAAGATTAACAACTTATCTCTAAAAGTTAACTAAATTAGGTTGAGTACTTTATCTTACCTTGCGTTATCAAGAGTACGTATCATCCAATGTCATTTTTTTGTTGTTGTTTGTAGCTCAAATAATATTGTTTATCTTATTTACCATGTTTTTGAAAATGCACTTATAGAATTGCCTCTCCCTTTCGATTAATGGTACACATATTACAAATTTTAAATCCTTGGACATGCTCTTTTCAAGGATCTTAGTCTAAGCATTGCATCTTTATGAGTCTTAATTTGGTTATAAAGTAAGCTAATATGCCTTACGTGAAAAAATTGCGGTTTGGATACTGATGAGAAACTGAAAACTTATATATTGTCTTAACGCTCCTTTTTATAATCAATTATCTCTGTAGAAGTAATATTTCAATTTCCCCTGCTGTATTTATTCTAAAAAATGTTACTATATATATAATTACATTTTTAAAAGAATGTGTTAAAATCTTCTTACAGGGTCTTTAAAATATTTTCTGGTGACAATATTTGTGTAATAAGTAGTAAAAATGAACATGTAATGATGCAGATAAAATGGGAAGTAAGTTTCCTTAAGGCAGTAAAAAAAAAAAAAAAAAAAAAAAAGAGCATGTGAATACTACCGATAACTAGAAAACTGGACATCCAGCAGTTTCTCTGTCCTTTTCTTATTTTGTATATTAGTATTTTGAAATTATAAGAAATTAAATCTCACACCACTAAATGTTTCTGTCATTGCCTTAAGCAAACCTTCTGTTTTTCTGAGTAATTCTACTTAAAGAGACTGAGTAGGAATATTGAAATAATTTAGTTACGGGTGCGTTATTCATAAACTGAATACATTAGGACCAAATGTGTCACACTTAGTGCGTTTTAAGCTGAAATAGTTATTTCCTTAAAATTTTGAACCCTAAATTTACTTCTGGAGTTTTAAAAATGAAATAATTTATCTTTTTTAATGTATATCATAATTGTTTTTTATAGGAACTACGAAAAAAATGTGAACAATATGCCACTGCCCTTTTAGATCACACAAGAACTTCTTACGAATTAGAAGTAATGCTCAATTATGATCCCAAAGGCCCATTATACCAAAAAGGAGAAAGAATGAAGCTTGAAAGACTAAAATTAGCGATTATCTGTAAACAAAAGACGGTAAAATTTTCGGTCTATATTGCAATTAATTGTATAATATTCCTGTCAAAATCTATGTGAATAGATAATAGTCATTTATGTATTGCAAATTTAATTGAATTACCATCAAAGAGCTAAACTGGGCAACTTACACATCATTTCAGGAATTTGCAAACAAAATACAATCATTCACAATATTTCTCGATAGGCCCCACTAGGGTATGAAAAATGAATTTTTATTCGCATAACGGCTTAAAATATATCAGAATGAAAAAATGGTTAAAATATTTTTTTCCAAGTTAGGAAAATTATATACATATTCATAACTATAGGTTTCAGAAAAAATGTGCTAATTTTCATTTTTATATTTAGAATATTCTATTTTTATTTAAATACAATGTATATTTTTACATTACAGCAACATAGTTAATTTGTGTTCAGTAATTAAAATTAAATCGATTAAATTCTATTTCATACAGATATTTTCAAAAAAAAGTCAGCAAATTGTCTGGCATCCAGTACAGTTGTCAAATACGACTTGAAAATCTAATAATATAGTATTTACCGTGCTAGTAGAAAAAGTTACATTTAGTAAATTCTGATATTAAACCTTTAACTAAAGAACTCAATAATCTAAAAATAATTATTCTTATTAACTGAAATTCATACAAAAATCTCAAGAAATCTGAATCTCAAAATAATGTTTTTATATTTATATTACATGTTTACTGTTCCATATAGCTATTACTAGGTTCACTAAAAAAGTTTACAAAAAAAATAAGGAAATTTTCATTATGATCTGTGAAATAAAGTAATATATTCCCTGTTTTAGATGGTATTATTTGTTACATCGCATTTTAGGTATCCGACTACGTTCGGAACCGTGATTTTGCTAAAGCTTATAAATGGATAATTTTCATGATATTTAGTGTCACTTAGATTAGAATATATGTATAAAATTGTTTTATGGACATTATGAGAAAAAAAATGATTTAAATACAATATTTTGGCAAAAAATTAACTTAGAATAATCTTTTTTCAAAACGTTCTCCTTTTATAAAAAAATGCTTCGATAATAATAATATTTTGCTTGTATAAAGTAAAGACTTTCTTCAGAGAGTTTGAACTAGGAATTTTGAAAAATTTGCATTATTTTCAGAGTTATTACTAATTGAAGTAATTATCGGTGTTTTTTTTCTTAAAATTTCTACCCTCTGTTGTAGTAAAATATGGATAAATCCATTTCTAAGTTATGTATTTCAAAAATTCTAGTTCAGCCTCTGTGCAAAGGTCTGAGCTATATACAGGCAAAATATTATTATAACAGAAACCTTTTTCATAAAAGGAGAATGTTTTGAAAATGGGTCATTCTATGTTCATTTTTTGTCAAAATATTGTATTTAAATAATTTTTGTATTTTTATACTATTCTTAAAACATTTTTATATACGTTTTCTAATCTAAATTACACTAAATATCATAAATATTATCCATTTATACGCTTTTGCAAAATCACGGTTCCTAACGTAGTCGGATACCTTAAGAGTAAAAAATGTTATTGATGTATATTGTTGTTAAAAAACTTATTTTTCTGAGTTTGAATGATACATTTTGGCTCTTTTACGTCGTATGTATAGCTATTATAAAATTCATTTTAATTGAATATTGTAATACTCTTGCATATATTACTAACATTTCATCATTTATACATGGATTCCATGTTCATTTGAATGATAACAAAGTTTTTTTAAAGTTTGTAGCCCATCCAAATGTTCAACAACTGTTAGCTTCTGTGTGGTACGAAGGCAGTCCTGGGTTTCGCAGAAAACGTATGGTTGGGCAGCTGATAGACATCTCCAAAATGGCTATGATGTTCCCCGTATATTCAATAGCTTACATGATGGCGCCAAATAGTTCCCTTGGACTCACAATGAAAAAACCATTTACGAAATTCATTGCTCATTCATCAGCCTACTGTTGCTTCTTACGTATGTTCACATATGTTTTAATTTGATTATCTTTCTCTTTTTTATTGAACATTTACACACGTAAATCTGAAATTAAAAAGAAGTATTTGGCAAAGGATTTCTGGTACATTATCAGTACAACAACAGACACTTGCAAAAAAGTATCTGTTTCAGTGAAAAGGATTCATTAGGAATCCATTTCTCCTTACGCAAATATAATAGATATCCACAAAAGAGTCTGTGGCTGTCTGAGTAATTGTGATGCATTTTATACTAAATACCTTCTTCTTCATAAGTTCAACAGCTTTTGCAGGCTGAGGCTGACTCGCTGATCCTCCTCCAGTTGACCCTATCAGTCACGATGGCCTTCCATCGGTTGATTCCCATTAGTTTGAGGTCCTTTTCAACAACGCCTTATCATCGTGTAGGTGGTTGTCCTCTACGTCTGGCCCCATCAGTTTTCTAAAAAGCTTTTTTTGGGGGTAGGAAAAGCATGGGCATATCTGTACAAATGACCCAGACACTTAATACGGGATGCTTTTATAGTTCTCACAATGTCCTTCCCGCTCTATTTGCTATATTTCCTGAAAATTTCATGATTGTACAGAATTCTCCATTCATTGTTCTCTTGAATACGTTCAAAAAATATTTTTCCTAGAGATTTTTCTTTCAAAAATGAGCAACTTTTCTTCCTCTGCTTTATTAAGGGTCCAACATTCACTTCCAGCAATTAGCCTGATCAAATTTTTATATATGCTCGACTTGGTGTTATAGAAATAAACTTAGACTTGATTTGATTGATGAGGCCACATGAAAACTTCTATTGGTCAAACAAATTCTATTGTTTATTTCAATTTTCAGATTGTTGCTACGTGAGATCAGAGTTCCTAAGTAAGTATAAACTGTATATATACAGTTTCAAAAGTATAATTACCTATATTCAAAGGAAACAAATCCGAAGACTTGTTAGTTGAAATCAAAAACTTTGTTTTATCCGCATTAATAACAAGTCCCATCTCCATTGCCGCTCTCTCACAAGCGCTATATTAAATACCATTTCTGCATATAATGAGTTCTGTGAGACATAAATATAAATAAATCATATTAAGCAAATAAATACTCGCAAATAACTTTATTTAGCACAGTTGATTCAATTTCAATCTCCGAAAAGGGCTAATAAAAGTCATATACTTCAGCTTAACTCTTAAAACTATAATTTTTTTTTAAGCATGTGATTCTACTTAAGTGAGCAAATATAATATTTTCATTTGTATAATTTTACATAACCCATCCGTGAACAATTAAAAAAACATAAATTTTAAAATGTTAGATGAAACACTTAATAAAGAGTGTAAATGTGAGGATTATTAAATCAGAAAAATACATATTTTTGTATACTTTGAAAAATATTACTATTTAATAATATTTTTATATTCCATTTTTCTTAAGAAAAAAATAACTATATAAATTTACCTTTCATCATAAATCATTTGCTTTATTCTCAAGAGAGAGAGAGATAAGACTGTAAACTACACAACTGAATTAAAATTTAACTTAAACTTTGTACAAATTCTTAAATTATTTGAGTGAAATTACATTCATACTTTGAAATAAAAGAAAATCTGGTCATTTATTAACGATGCTTTAAGATTTGCAACACATTGAAATCTTCTTTTACGAAATCTTTATTCGACAAAATAGTGTTAAGTGAGATTAAGGCGCAGAGGCTACCGCCGTATCAATGATACGGGACTCCCACGCTTCAGGGTTCCTAAAATGCATAAGAAAAAACTCGTAAAACATTAAGGGGACACAGAAGAAGAACCCCAATGAATTTTGATACAGGGCCTTCTCAGGTCTGGCTATGCCAGTCTTAAGGAGGTTCTCTTATGTGATAAGTTAAAAAAAATCAAAAAAAATTTATTTTTTTTCATAAATTGCTTTCTTAACATGTCTAGAATACGGTAGTGAAGTAATTTTTTAAAAATCTAAGTCGTTATAAGGAAACAGGTGTTAGAAGAGCAGCTGTTCGTAGCGCTAAGTTAAGATTTTCATTGTTTTAATCGGACTTGAAACTTTAAACACGTTTTTCTCAAAACTGTGTTTTTCAAACTTTCCTCCGTTATATCTCAAGAACGGGTCGACCGAATTACTTCAAATTTATAGGGTAGACTCAGCACAATTATACGCACCAAATGAACTACGAGCATTCCAAAATTCAAAATATTTATATTTTTATAGCAAAAACATAACAAAAAACCCCATGAAATTCGAAACTTTTTCAGTGGTCTACCAAAAATGCAGTTTTTGGTATTTTCAATTGAGTGTAGTTCATTCGGTGTATTTAAGCTTATAGATTAAAACGCCGTTAATTTTTTTTTATTTCAGATAAGCCAATCAACCGGAATCGTGGAGGAAGTGAGCGTCCATTTTTTGGAGGCGGGTTCAGAGTGCTATAACACACGTTCTATTGGATATTTTTGGCTAAAAATTTATATACATACTCCTAAATTACATATAAATAAATGATAAAAACTTCAAGTTCTATCTTTGTACTGGTCGTCAAAAATTTTTCCTAAGAATGCTTAAAAAACAGGCCGTCACATGGGTGAACCCCCTTAACTTATATACAGTTGAACCCTGATTTAACGAATTTCAAGATTTAACGAATTCCTCTTTTCCCCAGATTAAAATGAAGGCAAAATCCCTTATTAAACGAATTATTAGCCCTGAATTAATGAATTATTTCAGCAGCCAAAAAATTTTTTTATTATTATATAGTTTGGCTGAAAAAAATATTGGAAATTTTTCCAAATGACATATCCTATTTGCCCGGAACAGAAAATCTTCCTTGTAAGCTACAAAGTCGAAAAAGAACTCTTTCAATTAAAGAATCAAAAAGCTTATAAAAAGACTATTAGTCAGTATTTTAAAATTTTCAATTGGCTGGTGCGTAATAATTCGCTAATAGTCTTTTAAGCTTGCTGAATAAAAAGTGTGTTATTTCTAACTTTGGATATTTTTGTGTACTTGCTTATCGTGGGATTTCCAAAAGGTTAGTGCAAAAATTTGTATTTTTTGGACTATATTACGAATAACCCCGATTTAACGAATAATGTGTTCGGTACCGATTAATTCGTTAAATTAGGGTCCGACTGTATGTAAATGTTAGTTGTAGATACAAATGAAAGAAATTTTATCCTTAAGCAATAAACTTTGACTTAAATAATAAAAAAAATAATAATAATAATTTTTTTTTTTAAAAAAAAAGCATCGGAGGAAAAAACTTTATATATTCCGAAAAGAAAAAGCGAATGAAACAGAACAATGGATTTTTGAACCTTTGGTTACAGTCAGAAAATTCAATATAATTATTGAAAATCGACTTTGAAACAAAAAATATACAAATAGATGGCAGCACTCGTAAAACTAAAGATTCCTTGTTTCTCAATCGTTTTCTTTAAATATTTTCTTTTCACAAAAAAAAGAAAAAAATACCAGTTTCCGAATTAGTTCATGAGTAATTTCTTTTAGAGTATATATAAATAGAATTAAAAACATATTTTCTAAGATGATAATTAAATTGTTCTATGCTTTGAAAAGAATCATAATTCGTGTTTTGACTAATATTTCACAAATATTGTCTTAAATATCTTCCTAAATTCTATTAAAGAAGATTTATAAATAAAATAAATGCTAAAAGTATCGATGAATGCATACGAAAAAAATCAAGAACTTGCATTAAAATACTTATGTTCAAGATATTATTTGATTGAGTTACATCACTTGCAAATCATTTAATAGATAAAAAAAAAAGAAGAAAAAGAAATTAATTGATGTAAAATTTATTTAAAAAAATTGTTAGGAAAAATATCTTTAATTTATCTTCGATGATTAATATGACTAAATTTGTAATTTTCAGGATTTAAAATTGAGAAATTTTTGTAAGTTTAATCTTGAATGAAAAATGAGATATTGCTAAAAGTTCTAATCAGTGGCGTAACTTGGGGCCCTTCTGCAAAATCAGGTTTTGCCTTGAAAACTTTATAAATTGGTTAAATACGTAATCTGCGTCAGTCAGGCTTTGGGCTCCTAGAACCTAGAAAAAATTTTAAAAGCTTTAAAAGCTCTTTTACTTTGAGAGCTAAAAGTCGTTAATTTTTTTATTCAACGTAATGCACTTATGACTGTTCTAAGTTTTATAAATTTTAAAGTTGTTGCATAAATAAATTTTTATTCTAGGCTCTTTATATTGCAAGTACCAAAAATTAAATGTTCTTTCAAAAACAGTAAAAAAAGGATAACTCTAAAATCTTGCTAGAACTGTGAATTGGAAAAGATTCAAAGCTAGAAATATTTAAAAAACTGAACTTAATTTTGATGTCGCTATAGATTTAAGCCAATAGTACCTGTTGATAAAAATGAAAGAAAAATTTATCAATTCTACGGAAAATATCAGAAGTACTAATATTAATTAATATGTATTTCTGACATGAACATCCTTATTCCTTTATGTTATGCTTTCGCTTGACTTGATATAATAAATAGCGTAACTTTGGAAAAGTTATGCAATATCTTATTGAAAAGGTTGTACATGAAGAAATATAAAACTGATTAAGTACTAGGTTTCTCGAACAAAATTCTAAACTGTAATTGTTTTTCCCCCTTAAAGTATATGTTAAAGGAAAAAGAAAAACCGCTTTTTGAATATATATATATATATTTTATATTGTCAATATTTGACAGTTTCTCAAAATTAATACTTCATTATTTTTTATTTTTATGTAAAAGAAAAAAAAACCCTTATACATATATTATATTCTGTACATTTTGATTTCTCAGTACTGCTAATTATGGCATCACAAAGAGTTGAAACTCTGGTTATGGAATGGATAGGAACAGACTATATGTTACAAAAAGTTCGAAGTGATCACGAACACGAAAGAGGCAAACCTCCAGGAATTGTAGAATCTGCAATTGTTTTATTTGTTATAGGTAAGATTTTGCAATTAATAGTTATATTTTCCTTTAAACATTCGTCTTCAGTATTATAATTTTTGTTTGGTATAGTATTAATAGTATGATCCTCTCTGCTTTGTTTCTTTAAACTATTCTTTAATCTCTTCTATTACAATATTACGCATACTTTTTGCATGCTTTGTAAAGTCTCTACATATGGCGTGAAAAAAATTTCTTTTTATGGAATTATATGCTCTATGAGAGACTCGAAACTGAATAAATCTTTGCAAGGTGAATTCCTTAAAGCAAAATGGCCTTCCTTTACTGTTATCAAAATTGCATCCTTTTCACAAATAACTGTTTTGAAGAGCTCTAACTCTCAACTAAAATCCTCCTATGGATGATGAGAAGATTAAATATGCCGAAAAACATTCTAGAATGAGAGAAAGGTTATTTTTTCAAATGAAAATTAAGACATTTAATATTATAAGTTACACTTTCAGATGCTTATGTTATGATATATTCTCCTTTTCAATCTTTATTCTTATCAGGTTTAAAAAGAATTTATTAGTGCGTTTCTTTATATTTTTTGGACAAATATTAGATTTGTTTCCACTCTTTTAAAGCTGCCCTGAGATTGCAAATTGCAACGAATTTTTTTTTGTTTTTTAAATCTTACTCATATTTTTGCGAGCTTGTTTTAATATGTACATTTATATATTATGACCTTTGCTGTAAATTGAAGAGAAATGAAGGTGCTGGTGTTTGGAATGATTTCACGACACTCCACATGATGTTGACGAGAATTTTCTGTTAGCTTTTTTATTCTAATGTGAGAATCGAACTTATTCGAAACTAATAGCACCCAACGTTGGATAGATGCGGCTCATGAAGAAATGTTGAGTTCGAAACTGCTCTTAAAAACCTTCTTTTTTGCATCTAGTTTTATTTTAAAATTATTAATATTATTATTATTTGAATTGTGCGCTTGAGGTCATGTTATTAGTAACTTTCTTGTGCGTTGTAAACAGCTTTCATTGAAAAATCGCAGTTTCAAAAGATGAATTTGTCTAACATTAAAGGAAAATATAATTCAATAACATTTATACCCTTGAAAAAAATAACTTGAACTGTATAAAATTAATTAATAAGAGCAATACATCAAAAAAAACACTCAGAATATTTTAAAATTTTAGCTTAATGTGTAATATTTTTCTCTATTTAAAAATTAATTTTATTCACTTTCCAGCTTTATTTATTTCAGATGCTGAGATTTTATTTTAAACTATTAATATTTGATATTACGGAATGAACCAAAGGATTTTTACCTTTTAGCTTTATAAAATTATGATTTCAATACTTCACAATTATTTTATATAATCATTTAAATATCTTTTCACTTGTATTTATATTTTTATGAATGCTTTTTTGTACCGTAAACTATTGATGATATTCACAACTACCTTTTTTAAAATTTAGCATGCTGTATGTAAGATATTTTGGATTATTTAAACCTTCATTTTTTCTAAAAAATTTAAGTTGGATTGCTTTCCTTTTATTTTAGTTAATACCTTTAAAGTTTCCCACGAAATTTTTGTCGTGAAAAAAAGAGTCCAATTACACTAAATTGGGTATGATTGAAAATTAATCATCTGCATTAAATAAGTCAACAAATTAGTTTATTGCAATAATTTAAATAAAAGAAAAAGTACCAATACACACACACACACATACACATCTGCTAGTTTTAACATAACCTAGTTTATCTAAAATGCATTTGGATTTATTAGATGATCAGTCTAAATATATACTTTTTTCAGTCAAAAACCCATATTTTTCGTCTATTTAAAAAGCAATAAAAATTACAGAAGAAAATGAGCTGTAATCCAATTTTTTTGGACTCTAAAATATCAATGTCTATTATAATCCAGATTATTTTATGTGGAAGAACTTCATAAGAAATTATTTAACTAGAGTAAATGTATTTTAGATTTTCAATAAAACTTAAATCTTTGGTACTTTTCAGGATTTGTATGGGCTGAAATCAAGCAACTTTGGGACGAGGGCTTAGAAAACTATCTCTGTGACATGTGGAATGTGGTGGACTTTTTCACAAATATGTTATACTTAACTTGCATAGGTTTACGTCTCTCATCATGGATTGTCGTAAGACCAATATTTATTAATTTTCTTCTTAAAATTTCTTAACAATGTTCAATTCCATAGTATTAGATATCTAGATTAGATTCCATAATGATTATATATCTTAAATGCTTAAATTACTGTATTATTTCACATACAATTATACACAAACAGTGCATTGCGCTATTTTGTTATAATCCGAACACTTAAACCATAATGCTTACTTTCAATAATTCTATACAATAAAAAGGAATGTAATGAAGGTATAGCTATATCCTAATATAACGAAATTAAGTTCAAAAGAAGCTAGCTTGGAACGTGAAAGTAATGTTTTCTTATAAATAAAATGCTGAATCCAATAAACTGAGACTAATTGCAGCACTCTTAGGAGAAAATTAGCGATTTTATCTCCAAAATTATGGCAAATGATGAAAAATTAATTGCGAAAGAAAAAGAATCACTGATTAAGTATAAAACGAGCTTTTACATACTAGGATAACTCAAGTACAACACCTAAAACATTTAAATCGGTTATCTTCAAATCGAAGAAAAAGTCGTGAAACGAATCGGAGTCCATATTAATGTTGAGTGGGGAAAAATCAACCACACACTATAAAACTCAACACACAACCTTTATTTATTCTTATCACAATATATCAGAGTTAATATTCGACGGGAGTGAGAGAATCAAACTTTAAAAATTTAACATAAAACAAAAATACAACCGAAAGTATAATTAACGTATAACACATCCAGATGTAAATTATTTATACTACAACCTCTGACAATAAAGTTCGATGAATAGCCCTGTAACAGTAACGTAAACGAAATATTAATGAAAGTTACCTCACTGTTCTTCGAAATAGTCATCTCCCATAACTATGCAGCACTGAGATATGCTATATAAGTCATGGAAACTTTGCAAGAAGTTTTCATATGGGAGGGAGTTAAGAACCCTCATCGCGTCTCGTTGGATGTCAGAAACATCGTCAAATCTCTTTCCTTCCAAATTGAGTTTGAGTCGTAGGAATAGGAATAAATCTGAAGGATTGAGATTTGGTGTGTATGGGGAATGTTCAAGAACTGTTTGACAGTTTGGCTGTTTGAAGGCGAGCATTGTCGTGAACAAAAAACCATGAACCTTGTTGTTGGTACTGGGGTCGTACCCTGCGTATACATTTCATTAAAAGGGTCAAAACTTCAATGTACCTTGCAGCATTCATCGTCGTTCCCTCTGGTAAAAATTTTTTGTGGATAATGCCTTGACTTTTAAAAAAAGGTGACACTCAATTTCTCAATGTTTTTATCACTGACGGAGATCGCCAATCTTCCACTACGGTTTCCCAGAAACACTATTCCGGCCTTCTCGAAAATGGGCGAAACAGTCATACGCAGAATTCATGGACAGTGTTTAATCTTCATAAACACGTATCAAAATCGCATAAGTTTCTGTTGGTGTCTTCTCAAGCTTAAAACAAAACTTTAAATTGATCGTTTGTTCATTCATTTTCCTGTTCTCAATAAAGTACCAACGAACTAAACAAGCACTTTGCAAAACAAATCTTACACGGAACACAAACGACGCTCAACTGAACAACGGTGGGGGCAGATAATCAACACCTGCCTCTATGCATGCGCAATGTTTTGATTCTCCAGTGTTGCCAGATTGGTCGTTTTGACTTCATTCCCCGATTTTTATTGTCAGAGGTTGTATTTTAAGCATTCATTAAACAAAATTCGTAACATTATCTTAATGTAATCAATTCACTATGATAAGAATCTCTCATTAATTTTATGTTTTCAAAAATCCTCAAATGATTCGTTGTTTCTAGGTTCAGCGGGAATTAAAGCGTGGCTTGAATGCTTATACGCCCCGTGAAGAGTGGGATCCTTATGATCCCATGCTCATTTCAGAAGGCATTTTTGGTGCTGCCAATATATTTAGGTAAAACACTGTTCTTGTCAGATTTTTTTTTATTAAAAAAAAATGATAATGAAACTAATCTTCATAGTCCGACCATGGATACAGTGACCTTCACTGCATTTTTGCATGTGTAAGTTAAATTTTTGAAGCCCTCAAAGAAGTGCGTTATCTGGCCAAAAGTGTCTACACACCCCCTTTCCCTAAAGAAATGGATCTGGCAGTTGACGTTTAATTTAATGCGGAACCAAAAGCTATGAAACTGTTGGTAAACTGTTGGTTTGTCAGGCCATATATTTATGCGTTTAGGAGACAATGGGTAAGTCATAGGAAGTTAGTGACTTTGATCAGTGAGATGCCTCCTTTGTGGGAAATAAGTTCCTGAAATTTTTGGAAATTCTACCAGTTCCGGTTTAAGCTCATATTGGGCCCTGGGTGCAGAAGATCTACAGGTCCCCTTAGTCCTTCCATCCCTCTTTACAATCAGAAAATCTGATTGTCCGACTTATCCGGGCTCCTGGGTGCCCGCCCCAAGCGCCCAAAGGATAAACTTGCACTACATTCTACAGAAATCCACTATAAGTGATGAAATTATGATGTGTGGAAACGCGTGTCGCGGTTATGAAACTTCAGGAAAAAGAAGTGGCAGGCTGAAAGAAATTAATGAAGACAGTTGTAGAGCTCTGAAAAGGGAGGTCAAACAAAATCGCAAGTCCTCGTTCGTTGAAATCATACTCAGGTGTTCCTAAATTTATCAGTCGTTAGTCTAAGTAATAGGACTGTTCGTTGAGGATTAAAAACCATGGAATTCCACGGTCATGCATCTGCTCACTAGCCGAACATCACTCACTAGAATGCGAAACTCATCATCATTAGACTATAAATATGGAGAGAAAAAAATGTTCTTTTGAGTGATTAATCTTGCTTTACATTCTGGCAGCCCGATGGATGTATCTGGGTTTAGCAGATGCCTGACGAGAGCTTCTTAAATTACCACATTCTGTCAACTGTAAGATTTGGTTGTGGCAGCATAATGGTGGGAGGGGATGGTATGGCATGGGTCTATTAGCTCCTGTGGTTAAAAACATGAACTCTGAGATGTATGGGGTCATTCTGGACATTAGTGCTCTCACCTCCATGGCAATATTTCGGGAAGGCCCATTAATCTTCCTGCAGGATAACTGCTCCATTCACACATCGAGACTTGCGCAACCATGGTTTGATTAAATGAATCTTCAAAAACTAGATTGCCCTTCTCAGAGAGCTCTTATCTAAATACCACAAAACACCTTTGAGATGAATTAAAACACAGATTACGTAACGAATCAAATCGACATTTCTAAAAGTGGTGGAAAGTCTTCCCCAAACGTGTGCAGACTTTCATCGATGCAAAAGGGGAGACCAACATCATATTAATATATACCAAGACTGCTTTAACGCGTACTACTGGTCGTCTGGATACGTTTTCCCAGATAGCGCATGAAGCCATAAAGTAATTCAGGAATATCACTTAAAAATTTCAAAATACACTCATGGACAAAAAAACTAAAGCACCAAGAAGGAGTCGTCAAAATGAAACGAAATTTTACATACGTAATGACTACTTTAATATAAGTAAATGATTAGAAAATCATAGAAAAAGGCAAAAGATCGGAGGATTTAATAACCGGTTGAATCCCTCTAGCGCGAATGCACAATGCGATACGATCGGGCATTGAGGCATACAAGTTCTGTATGATGTCTTGAGACATTTCGTTCCATATTTGCTGTAACATTGCCTCTAGTTCATTCAAATTCGGGGGACCCTCAACTCGCCAACCCAAATGATCAAAGATATTCTCGATTGGAGACAAATCTGGGGATCGGGCAGTCCAAGGAAGGGTAGAAACAGTGAGGAGACAGTTTGGTGACAACCTTGCCGTGTGAAGCCAAGTATTCTCTTGTTGAAAAATGGCTTCAGGAGTTGTTGCATGAGTGGCAACACATGTGGTTGCAGGATGTCATGGACATACCGCTGGGCTGTTATAGTGTCACGGATCAATACTAGGGGTCACCGTGTATTGTAGGCAATAGCACCCCATACCATTACACCAGCTGTGGGAGCGATGTGTCGCTGTAAAGCAGTGCCTCTTAAAATTTTAATATTCGCGACCCAATATTTAATCCTAGTTTTCATCGCGCCCCCCTCATGCTATAACAATGTATTAAATTCAATAATGCTATACTTTGACGCTAACACTACGATACGGCTTTAACCTCATAAATGCCACCGGCGTATATAAACGTCTCACTCAGCTAAAGCGTTACTTTTACGGACGTATATATACGTCTGTTCGAAGTACGATCTTTTTTGTGCACTGCTATCCATACAATTATTCAGAAGGCTTTGGAATGCAGTAAGAGAACCATGACAATGTTTGCAAAGAATTTACTTATTTCAGATTATTTGTTTCTTTATTCCCCTCCCCTCTCTCCCAATACATCACATACGTGGAAAACAGTTGGCATTGGGAAGGGAATCGCGTAACATTTAATCGGCAGTAAGGGATTAATTATAAACAGTACCGCGCGTACTAACACAAGATAAGTTATAGTTTTATATATATATATATATATAAATGATAATCCCATGGGTAATTATTAAATTTGTTCTTAACATAGTATTGTTAAATTAATTATAAAATACATTGTGTAGTGTAATATATCAGTGCAATAGATGAGTAAAATGTGTACTTCATTTTTTTATTATGTCAGAATGTATATTGTTTGTTTACTTTCAGTAAATTAATAATTTTTTTATATAACCTTTTCTTTTCGACTTTTCAATAGACTCGCGCCCTCCTCGCAGAGTTGTTACGCCCCCAAAGGGGGTGCGCCCCCCAATTTGAGAAACGCTGCTGTAAAGCAAAGCAGGATTGAGGCGTTCACCACGGGGTCTCCACACACGAACACGATTGTCATCACTGCTGAAATTGAATCTGGATTCGTCGCTAAAGACAACCTCTTTCCATTCCGCTGCAGTCCAGTTTCCTCGTGCGCGGCACCACTCCAAACGGAGGCGTCTATGGGTGGGCGTCAAGGGCAGCCCACGTAATGGGCGCAGCGATCCCAAATGTCCATCAGCGAGGCGCCTTCGTATGGTTCGATAAGACAGGGGTCTCTAGTGAAGGTGCTACCTGTGCCTGGATGGCGGCCGATGAAGCAGTTGGCTGTACGCGTGCATTTCTTACGATGTGGCGGTCTTCTTGACGACTGGTCTGTCGAGGGTGTCCTGAGCTTGGTCTTCGTGTAAATGACATCTCTCGGATCCACTGGTCCCAACACCTCCTCACAATGCAATCAGAGCGACCTAATTGACGAGCTACTCGCCTAGCTAACCACCCAGCTTCCATCATGCCGATGATTCTCTCCCTTTCAAACTGCGACAGCTGCTCATTTTGTCTTCTAAAACGGCGTAATGGCATGTCTACCTCAGCTATTGCTTTGCAAACGATTCAGCACACTCAACAAGCTTTGATTACCTGTTTCATACTCCACGGAGAACGATGTTAAACGCCCTCTACCGCGGCTATACGTAATGCGCAATCACGCTGCATTTCTAATCAATTGCATATTTCCCCGATATGTACCTTCATGCCAAGTTTTGTTACGATCCCACAATTATTTCTTCGTGCGCTAATTTTTTTGCCCATGAGTGTACATACATTAAAGTGCTTTAATTATAACAAAACAAAAAAATTAACCAAATCTAAAGTGATTTCACCAAAATTCTGTTTGGAAAGTTGTCAAAAAACTTCCGAAATTAGTTTAATGAGCTAAACACGCTCATTTTTTATGTTGTTTATTAAAACCAGGTTCAACTTGCAACCTTTATCACTTGAGGAAATATTTTCGCAACCTGTTCAATAGAGGTGCGTAAATTATGGATACAAATTAAAACATTTGAGGATAATTATTCTTGAAGGAATTTATTTGAAAACAATTTTTTAACATGCGTGTGTATATATATATATATATATATATATATATATATATATATATATATATACGAATTTTATTTTACCATTCCGTTACCTTTTTTTAAACAAATCTAAGCAACCCTCATAACAAATCGGGTGGGGTTTTTTTATCCTCACATAAAACAGAAAACCTCAGATACATCTTTAATACATTAGAACGTAGAGTTTTTTCCTTAAAAATTCTTAGTGTTTGGAGATTTTTCGATTTTCTAAACTTCATAGTTGAAAAAACACCACTTCCCATAATTATGTCAAACAAAATTATTGAAGTATGTTAGGATTAAAGGATTTTATTATTAGGACTATGTTTTAGAAAATGTTGAAGATTCTGACCTGCAGAGTCTTAAAACAAAAACTAAGGAGTAAAGTAAAGAGTTTTTGGAAAGCTCTAATTTCAAAGATTATGTCACTCGATAATTCAGAAAATTGTTTCTGAGTATTCAGTGATAAACTATTGGCATTAATAATTTCAATTGAAAATAATTCCTGAACTCAATTTTCTTTTTCAATATCAAAATTTCAGGAAAATACTTTTGAAATTTGTCTCTAAACACTTCAAGTAATCAGAATTTTTTTTTAACATTTTTTTTTTTTTCTTTTTTCACAAATATAAAACTTTAGCATTTTTACATCTACATTTATTTGAGATTTTTTTAAAATACACTGTAAAAACTACACAGGAATTTAGCAACAAGATTTCAAATATGGGATCGTTACCCCTAGCTTGAAGTCCCCTGGTTTAAATAACAAAAACCGATAATTTTAATATCCGTATTGTTTGGGAAAATGCTAGTTTTGCTTTTAAATCTTTTTTGTTCTGATACAATTAAATGGCGCTATTACCAGACAATTTTCTTTAATTATTGAACAATTATAGTTTAAAAAAGCCTTAACAAGCCTAACGGTCATTTTTATCACCCTTTTCTCTACTTTTTCTCTTCACATTTGAATTCATCGGTTCCTAACGGGAGCACAATTCGCGGTCGGACTATAGAGTTGTTTTTTTGTATTATTTTATCTTGTTTTCTTCTATTTACTACTTTTTGAAAAACCATTACCTTATACTTTAAAAATCAAGTAATATCTCACTAATTTTAATTGTGTAAGTTAATATACAATTATATTAAAATTAAGATGCAATGCATTACACATTTACTAGTACACAATTATTAGTTACATTTATTTAAATTTAATACACAATTCATGAATCATTTGAAATCAACTATACAAATTTTATTAGATCCCTTCATGGCCGTTAGCATTTATGCCATTCAGATAAAATAATTAAACTAATTATTTAAGATTATTTCAATATCATTCGTTTTGTTATAGAAAATTTATAGTTTTGGTATTTAATATAAAAACTCAAACATTTTTTAGGTTATCAAAAGAGCATTTTATGATGAAAAAGATGAATGAAATCTCAAGAATTTTGAATACTTTGTGAATTTATACTACTCAATATTGTTAATATAAATTTATATATGCATGATAAAGTCTCTGAAATGAACATTTTACATTTTTGTATAAATTTCATTCTTTGGATAATTTCTGATAACTAGCTTTCATTATCGTTCAAAATTAGGTGTAATTTATCATATGTAAAAAAAAAACTTTTAAAAGAATTAACAAAAAAAAAATCTCAACAAGTGCCACAGTTAAATTTTAAAGTTCTACATTAATAACCTATTATTTTGTTTTTCCTTCGTTCATAAAGAATAAATACTGACTATTAAACTCTGACATACTTTGTAAAAGAATCGATAAGTATTCTCAAAGAATAGAAAGCACTGTATATTAAACTATGGCTGGTAAATCTCACAGAACATCGTATACTCTCCAAAAATCCAAAAATCATTTTTTTTTTCAAATGCAGCGAGTTTTATCATTCTTTTACATACTTAAAAAAAAAAGAATAAAAAAGCTACACAAAGACTATTCTTATTACATTAGAAATTTTAAATTAGAACATATGTGTCTATTAAAAATTATCTTCAATCAAAACACAAAATGTGTCGATACTGAAACCTTATAAATTAACTTTTTTGACTTTTTTGACTTTTTTCATAACAGGGATGGGCATTCAATTGTATGAAAACAATTTTATGATTAAAGGCCTTTGTGTTTAATGTAAAAATCAATATTAGAATTAATATCAGTTTAACTTTCTGAAATTGCGTGGAAAATTATTAAAAACAAAAATGTTAATTATATTCTTATATTGTTGGTAAATTATGCATAAACATTATTTTCGCTTATAATTAGCCTCCTTTCATATAAATTAAGCTTTGTTTTTTTTTAAGAGCAAATTTTGTTTCATTATCATTACCATAATATTGTTATGTTGTTGTTTTTTCATTACAGTTTCTTAAAAATGGTCCACATATTTTCCGTTAACCCTCATTTGGGACCACTACAAATATCTTTAGGTCGAATGGTTTTCGATATCATCAAATTCTTTTTCATCTATTCTTTGGTTTTATTTGCTTTTGGATGCGGCATGAATCAACTTCTATGGTATTACGCAGACATTGACAAAGAACTCTGTTATAGTGGTCCAAATGGATCAATGAATCCGAATAATGAGCAATCTTGTCTTATTTGGAGGCGTTTCGCTAAGTAAGCTCTTTCTCTATATTTCTTCTCTCTCTTTTTCCATTTCTATTTATTTTTGTTATCATAACATTCGGGAATAATTTTGCAGATAAAATATCTAATGAATCTACTTATATCTATGTTTAGGAGCTCAAAGTTTTTAAAGGTGTAAACACACATAGAGATGAATAGGAAATTCAGCTTGTAAGATAACCTTTCACACAGCTACATTATTTTGTTGTTTTTCTACTTAAAATTTATTTTGTAAATCTCATGTGAATTTATTTGAGTTAATATGCTTTAAAACAAATATTTTTAAAATTGTTGCAAATATATTTTATTGATGAAGAAGCACTGAAAGTTCACATAAAAGCGAATTTTTACGTCCTCTTATAATTTATAGAATTTTTAATGCGAAAAACATAATTTTTTTTAAATTTTTTGCTTTATAAATTATTTAGTTTCTAAACTGGATTCATTTGTTGATTCCCCAATTATTACATAAACATAGTCGCCAAATGACTTGTCACTTACCCCCCACCACTTATTTTTAACTTTATTCTTCCTCAAATTGCAACTATAGTAAGTATTCATTAATATCTTAGAAAAAATGCTTGTCAAAGTAATCGATTCTACTATTTAAAGTTAAAATTGTTTTAATTTTATAAAACTAATTATTTTCGTTTTATGATGCCATCAACAAAAGCTATTAGGAATTTTTAAAGAGGGCAGATCGTTTCTATGCCACACAATAGCGTGAAAGTATCTGAAAATTCAAAACAATTTAGAATATCATACAGAAGAGTAATAAGTATATATAAAGCATATTTAACTAAAGGTAGCACAAAAGCTTCATCATCTTGGGGACAGGGCCGATCCTAGACGGTGTGCAGCGTGTGCACTGCACAAGGGCGGCCACATATAGTTCTATCAATCAAGCAAAATTTTGTGCAATTTCTCAAAATAAAGCTTATAATAAGTCGAATAAATATGCTGAATTTTAAATAGTTATTGAAAAATCAAAATAAGTCTCGATTTCCCGATAGATAGCATAGTTTAAGAAGAATAGAATGTTAGTGCACAGTGTATTTTTGATAAGTATTTTTTTATACAGGCCTTGAAAATTATACGCACAAATTAAGAAAGGTGATAGAGAACCGCCTGTTTTTGCAGTGAAAATCGGAATAATAATATAATAATAAAAAAGGGTCTATTTTTTTTTGTTTAATACTGAAAAGTTAGAAATTTAACAAATTTATGAATCTATTCGAGGAGTAAATGTAGTGATTGAAAGCAACATCCAAGAGCATTGTTCCGCGCATGATACAGTCAAGAGATGAATTGTCTACGCTTTTCGCAGATTCATATTTTGCAGTTAAGTATAGTTTAAATTAAGTAATTTAAGTCTCAAAATATATATAATCGATAAACAAAATACCCATAAGCTTAGTTTTAAGAAAAAATTCTTAGTGGCGGAAAACTACCAGGGATAGAAACTTATCTATAAGTGAATTAGAAAAAATAATGTAGACCGAGAAATCAGATGTCGCTTCAAAACGCTTTCAAAATAAGCATAGAAAAACTATTACAGCATAAATACCTATACTTACAAGCTTTTAAAGTAACTATAATTAAAAAGTTTAGCTATTACTACTACAATATAGTTATGTTAGGTAACTACTATAAAGTTTTTTAAATATCTTTCATGTACAGTGAAAATCACTTAACATGAAACTGATGGGACTAAAATATTTTTTCAAGTTGAAAGAATTTCGTGTTATTGCCAAAAAAAATCTAATGTATCAACAATATTAAGTTTATTAAAGTTTATTTTATTTAAATAGATATGCATACATGGATACATTTAAAACAGAATTATTTTGAAAAACAAAACATTATTTGAGTTTTTGGAAAAATAATTTTTTTTTTGCATTGTTTTCTTTAGCATTAGATTGTCAACAAATTGTTCGACATTGTCTATTTTTTTATTCATTTCATCACTGGAATGTGCATCTGCGCATACTTTTCACGACGTTCTTCATTTCGGATGTTATGGGAACAAGAGCTGTATTATTCATTTTCTTCGTCGGAATCTGCATCAAAGATATTTTTTGAACTATAAACGAACTAAAAAATGACTTTGTCTGCCATAATTGGGGCTGTACACACAATATCATCCACTGCAATGAATTCTTCCGATAATACAATAGGAGAGTCCATGCCGGCCGGTATTTTCCGTATTTTGTTCAATCCCAGAAGGGAAATCTTTTCGTGTAAACAATTTTCGTTTCGTGTTGATAGAAAAAATACGTGGAAATACCTAAGAGTTTGTCGGGACCATTGCATTATTTCGTCTTAAGCATTTTCGCGTTAAACGCATTTCACTGTACGTTTTAAAATCTATTTTGTTTTAACTTTTATGTGAACGTTACTTAAAAGCAATCTTACTCCAATCTATCAGTCCTCCCCCTCCCTCCCACTCTAATCGATTCATACATAAATCGAACAAAGCCGATTCTAGAAGCACAATAATTACTTCGGGCTAGGAAAATTGGTTTCCCTCGTTCTAAAAGCGAATCCAAAAACCTGACGTTCTCCCGAACATTTTTATTTGAGATTCTCAAAAAAATTTTTAAAAATCAAAAGTTAAAATAGACAGTGGATCGGGACAGACAATGCGTTTCTCAGTATGAAAACAGTCTCAAAACCCACAGGTAGTAAAGAAAGAATTACCTGACTTGTCATGGTGGCTGACTTGGATGACCTTTCACTGAGGAATAATTTGAACCAATTCACCCATACACTTACTTTCGGCACATATATTCACATTAAGCAGAAAACATCCCGATGAATTCAACCGTTTGCAAAATTACAGGTTTACGCTTGAATAATTTTTGTAAGCAATGCCATTTTCTTTTCCTGATGCGTGAACTCTTGTAGTATTTGTTTTAAAATTTAACCGCGAGAAAAAGATGTGAGTGAACCAGGTTTGTTTACTTAGTTCAACCGATCTTTGACAGTGATAAATTACTATAAAATCTAGGTTTTCTTTTTTTATTTATTTTATGAATTGCTATACGGAACACTGCTTATATTCTCCAGAATAATAGAGTATCGTATTCTGAGAAATTTAAGACTAAGAAGAAAGGTTCCGCATGAATGACACGTTTATACCCCCCGAAAATTACGAGTACATTCAATCTTCTCAGAAAGCCAGAAAAGTTATTTTACAGTTAATTATTAGGTAGTCTTTGTAAAGGTTTGCCCGACGCGTCTAAAGGTATGGGAGAAATGGAAGGAAGACTATCCATATTCACAAAATAATTCAATTTATTCACAGTACCAACAAAAATACAAATTAAATTAACCAAAGTTAAGAGATGCACCCAATTAACAAGTATGGAGAGCAATTAACGAGGTACGCGAGATATGAGAAGACTTTAAATGATTAGAACACTTACGTCTATTCAATGGCTTTTACCTCCTAGGTACCTAATCTAGCTTAATTCTAAAGTGACAGATCATCACCTTAGATATTAAAATTACCAACAACCAAATATCTACTCCTCACTTCAAGTTTAATTTATCACTGCTCCCGTTAGCAGTCTACTCTATCTCTCTTTTCTAACCTGAAAGTTTTAACTTTATATACAAGTCTTAATTTGCATGGTCACTTCTTCTTCGGAAGGAAGCTTTATATAATATAATAATTTTTAAAGACCCAATATTTCCCATGAGGATTAGTACTTTAAGAGAACACGCGCGCGGATAGACCCGTCACCTGTTTGTAGAAGAACTGACTTACACATTCTTTCCGTTACACGAAACCGTGTAGGGCAGCGATGCACGTTAAATCTGTCGAGAGCTGAAACGTCCTCCCGTTGATGTGGTGTGGTAGTTAGGAGAGAGGGTGCCAGCTCAGGTATCGTCCACGTCACTTGACCATGGTTCAAAATTACGTGGTCCATCGCCAAAAGCCCTCGAGTAGCTGAACAGTGCGACGTTAATATTCACTCTCACTCACCCGTTACACGAGATTTATGGTTTAGTACTTTTTTTTTCTTTTATTAAATTATATTTTCTGAGTAAATACAGTTATTTTATATTTCTAATTATAAAATGTCTATGTTTATTTCAAAGGTAATATTTTTGTTTGTTTATTGCATAATTAAAGTATTTTGTCGCTATTATGCCTATAAGCTGGCCAAAAAGATAAATAAATAATGTTTTACTTTTTACTTTAATACATGTAGATGAGTTTATAGTTTCAAGGTTAAGTATTAGTCAAAATATGAAAAATTCTTTAGAGGGGCGGCACATTTGGTCTTTGCACGAAGGCGGTAGACACTCTAGGATCAGCCCTGCTTGGAGACATAAACCCAAGAAAATGACAAAAAGGTGACAAGAGGAAATCGAAAAGATAAAGACGAAAAATTGGGAAAACAAACAAATATATATAATCTGCGATACATCACTTAAGTAAGGGTTCAAAGTTTGTAACCGGAGAAAAAGAGAAGTTCCTTATCCAGAAATTTTTATTACTTATCTTCTTTACAAATTTTTTCTAACAACTCACGTATAAAAAGAATTTTTAAGCTGTATTCGGAATAAACCTTTTCTATAGCGCTTGATTTTAAAATGAAGAGAAAGAAATTAATTTCGTTAAGATTTACAAATGAGAAATAAGTTGCTTTTTATTACTATCCGAATCAAAATTTTGAAACTTCAATGACAATAAAGAAGCAATTTGACATAATTTAATATTTTGATTGATGCAACAAAAAGAAATTTTAAACTGAGTTAAAAATTAAATAATATCAAAATTTTAAAAAACGACTAAAAAAATTTCAATTTTATTAAAATTTTAAATTTTGAAGTTCTCTATTTTGTAGGAAATGGAAAATAAATCTTAATTCAAACATGAAAAAAATAATACTTTACATATTAAGGAGTCTTGGCTTAAAAAGATTCTAAATTATGTATCAATATTGTACTGCATTACGAACTTGAACGTTGTTTTTTAGAAAACATTTGAAACTTTCTTCGAATTTAAAGAACTCTATTTCGACATATTACACTGTCAAAATATCTATGTTGGCAAATTGCTTTATTTGTAACAAAAAAACAGGAGGGGGGTGGAGAGAAAAATATAAATTTAATTTAATATTTTTTATTGATTCTTTCTATATTTTTTTAATCCTTCAGCCTCTTCGAAACATCACAAAGTTTATTTTGGGCCAGTTTTGGCCTTGTAGAACTGGAGAATTTTGAGCTGACTGGAATCAAGAGTTACACTCGTTTTTGGAGTCTTCTAATGTTTGGATCTTATTCCGTAATAAATGTTGTGGTCTTGTTGAATCTTCTCATTGCAATGATGAGTAATTCTTATCAAATTATATCAGTAAGTATTGTTGATTTAATTTTAAAATATTAAGGTAAAACCTCTTACATATGGAGTTGAGAAAAAATAATAAGTCCTAAGAATATTATATACTAAAATTGAATGTTTGAAAAATGCAAAAACATTATGAAAAAAAGCACACTATAGTAAATCAAAATATATATTTAGGAGAAAGATGACTGACTCACTCATTACGAGATCTCCGGAACTATAGACTTGAAATATGGCAGGCATATTTATTTTGTTTAATAGAGATACGTTAAGAATGAAATTTGCAAAAATTGACTCCCGAAAAAGGTTGGGGAGTCAATAAAAAGTAAAATAGATTACACGCTTAAAAAATAAATAGATTTTCGTTTTAGAAATCCAAGGGCTGTGTTTTTTAAAAATTCAAAGGATATAAGAATGTTTTTTAATATAATCGAAAGCGTTGTGATATGGTCGATCTTTGTCGACCATATCGTTGTGGGTCAGCGTAAGTTAGAGGTGTGGGATTCTCGAAATGAAGAGACATTTTAGAATTCTTAATATGGCTTTATTAAGAGTTTAACTTAAATTACTTATATATTGAACAAACTTAGATTAAGTGAGAATAAACCAAAACACGTAGCCGTAACTAAAACAGATCGCGCAATTGGATCACTTATCTAAATAATTATATTATCTGCCTACTCTCAATCCTAATAATATTACGATTTCTTGTATCAAAAGGATTTGTCCTACCTTGAATTTCCGCAACGGTTAAATCAACTTCAGATATTCAGTTAGGCTCGAGTGCAATAGTATGCACCTTGTAGTAATGGTGAGATCTCCGTGATTCCTTGGTAGGCCGTCAAATTACAATTCTACCTTTTCCGAACTGAACTTTCTCTAAATTGCCATCCCGCTTACTAAAACTTCTGTCCTTTTAAAGGCTATCTTATTTGCATCTATACTTTCGCGTTTCACTTCTTGGATTGGGGTTGGAAAAGATTTGCCAATAATCTTGGCCGTCAAAGAACCCAGAGGTTATGTTAGAGAAAGGACGCGTGAGCCGTCACAGCGTAATGCAAGCACTTAGATGTTAATAGCTTAAAAACACTATATAGTGGTATAACATCATGAAATACTCAGAGATGAGGGTGGGTAACGTCTAATATATAACATAATTGTGCATATATTAAAGATACTCCATAAACATTAAGAATAAAATAAAGAATTTTTTAAAAAAATCAATGAAATATTGATCATCGCTTCATTAAAATCATATGAAAATTATTGTGAATTATAGTAATCATCCAATAAATTTTAAATATTCACTAAAAATTTTTAAGAAACCTGCCTTTATTCCAAGGATTTATTTTAGTAATTGTGTTCACTCTTCATTAATTATCATTAATCATTACTAATCTACTGTAAGCAAATGAAGAATTCGTATACCTGTTTTATAAATTTAATCTTTATTTATAGTGTTTCTTTAAAATTTTTATTACGTAATGAAAAGTAATTCAGTTATACTGCAGCATGTAAAATATACATAGAAGAAACAAATCAATTGGAAGAATTTTCATTTTAATAAGAGTTTTTAGAAATTATTGTATTAGTTAAAAAATATGACTATTCTTTTAAAAAATATAGCTATAATTTTAAGATTTTTAGTGACATTCTGAATGATACTAAATCTCGAATGCTGACTGAAAAAAAACACTGTCGTAAAATGTTATTCTGGTACATTCGTTGCGTGAAATAAAAAACATACCCACGTTTTTAAAAACCTATATATTACTATCTTTATACACTGGTGTGCAAAACTTAAGCAACAGGTGGGTTTATTGCCATAACTTCACGAAAAATCATCTGAGAGACATGAAATTCTGAAATGAGGGAGAGTATTATGTACGTAAAGGATGACGAAAGCATCGGCGCTGAAAAAGGAATACAACGCATACGGTAT
>BMAV01021979.1:256263-281798 GCA_019973955.1 Trichonephila inaurata madagascariensis
AAGTGACACTAAATATCATAAATATTATCCATTTATACGCTTTTGCAAAATCACGGTTCCGAACGTTTTCGGATACCTTAACAGGCTCAATAATTTTTTTAATTACCTACAAATCACTTATCTGAGAGAAAAAAGATTACTACAACGAAATACATGCTAATTTTGTCACTAGATGGAATTACATTTTTTCTAGAAATCGCAACTATTATAAAAATCTCTGATGCCTCAAGAACTGTGTTTTTACTATAAAAAGAATCCATTATACTTTATGCTTCCTCTTTTTATTGACGAAATAAATTACCAGGTAAGAAATGAAATATTTTATGTTCATTTAAAAGAAATTTTGATTTTCTAATGGAAAAAGTTTGAAAGAAATTTGATTTTAATTATATGTTGCAGGTCTGCAACATTGGTCTTTGGTTGCCTTTTTGACATGGCTAAAAAGCGTATACTAACCCAAGATGAAATTGATAGATATAATAATAATTCTGACGAATTAAGTGAATTAAGTGAGGAGGGTCTTGAATATTCTGATGATGATGTTGATTTTTACCTGATTATGTGTCATCAAATGAAGATTCGGACAGCGACTGTGAAAATAGTATTGGCTCACAAAATACAATTCAGAATATAAAAAAATTCGATGATTATAATAAATTAGATAGAAATATTTCATTCAGAGAACCTTTTTTAAATTTAACTTTTAAGAATAATAAAACATTGTCAAAGAATTTTTTATGGAAAAATCAAAATATTTCATTAAATGAAGAAGTAATAAAATTCCATGGAGATGATACGCTCCCAAGAGAAATTATGGATCTGGAGTGCGAAAAGTGTAAAGTAGGACTTTGTTGCAACAAAATCAATAACTGCTTTAAAAATTTTCATTGTATGTAAAGCTAAAGCAATTTATAATAATGAATAATAAAATCCCCTTATAAAAAAAAAAGTTTTGTAATTTACAGCACAGCTGTGCAATGTTGCACTTCTGCAACAAACAAAAAATGACTGAAATTCAATTTAAAACAGCTTAATTTTTTTTAAATAAATTTTTCCCTTTTATTATTACTTGGGAACTAACTGATATAATTTTTTCATAGAAATTTAAAGAATCGGGAAGTTAAGAGTTAAACGATGGCATTGGGGAGACCGCGTAACTTTTAGTCGATATTTAACCCTTTATCTACCGACGGTACTTGCCACTTACTTTAAAATTACATAGAATAACTATTTTTTCGAATACTCTGATGATACTTTATATATATATAGTAGGAATATTCTTTAAAATCCACTCTTCCAAGATATATGGCATCACGGGTTAGATGATGAGTATTTTAGCAGGGAAGGCGAATAGTTTTAAAGCAGAAATTGCGTTTTCAAATGACTTTTTGATCGGATTGCGACGGTTGTCATTTTTATTCTGAAAAAATATTTAATGTTAAAAGCTAAGTGCCTTATTTTTTCTTGTATGTTATTTAAGACCTTAGGAAACGATTTGACTATTTATTTTAAGTGAACGGTGTGTATAATTAACTTTACAGTTGAATATCTTTAATTAATTAATTAGCTCTAACTAAATTTCCCAAAGTTGAGTATTTTGTTTATGTATATCCCTTAATTTTCAATGTAGTGATTCAAAAAAAAATATTGCATGAAACAAACTGCAGTAAATCATAATGCGGTAGATGGGTTAAGGGATTAATTATAAACCGTAGAAATTATCAAGATAAGTGTTTATTTTTGCATATAATTTTATATATGTGAAGCCCATAGGGTCACCGGTAATTAACAAACTTGTTCAGAACGTATAGTATTGTTAAATTAATTATAAAATACACTACGCAGTACCGATATATTTATAAATATATTATGTTAGTGTAAAGGTGTGTTTTATTTTTTATTATGTCAGAATATATTTTGTTTGCTTACTTTCAGTAAATTAATAACTTTTTTAAATAATCTTTTGTTTTCTACTTTTCAATATGCTTGCGCCCCCTAACAGGGTCATGTCCCCCCCAGTTTGAGAAACACTGGCTTAGGAGATTATAAGAAGCATTTAACCTCTGCTTCACATTAACACAACCGGACAGTGAGAAGAAAAAAACTTATCTTTTCAGGATGTGTTTAAAAAAAAAATTCTCTGAAAATCATCAGTACGTATAACTCAAGACTGAGGGTAGAAATTGTTTTCACGGGCGAGTTGGTGAGAATGTTTGCATTCGATCACACAAAGGATGTTTTGCGTAAGTGATATTTTCCCTCAGTTTTTTTTTAGATCATTGTTCCAAGAAATGGGTTTTCAAGATTTTTTTTATTCGCTTGAATTCGAGGAAGCTGAGATGGTGAGAATATTTACATTCGATCAAAGGATGTTTTGCAAAAGGGAGATTTTACATCAATTTTCTTTTCTTTTTTTTTAATCATTGTTCCAAGAAATGTCTTTTCAAGATTTTTTTTTATTCGAAACTAGGAGGAGTCAAAAGTGAAGGTTTCTCATGAGGGGGGGGGGGGAGGGAATCTAAAGGCCAGTCGAACATTATGGTTAAAGGCTTGCATCTGAAAAAGAAGGCGGTAGGTGGTGTTTATAAAAGTCATTAGGCACAAATTCTCGGCGGTAGATAAAAAAATGGAGAAAAATTTGAGAACCTTTAATTTCCTGTAGAGATTGTTCGGCAAGCCATTTTATGTTCGAACAAAAAAGTAAATGTAATTTTCGAGGGAAAAGATTATTTGTTTAAAGGGAAAAGTTCGTTTATAATTTATCCATGCAAGAAATGTAACCTACTTCATCTAACACAGGGGTGTCCAACCCAAATGACCTTGCGGGCCACTTCGGAAAAACATTATAATCTCTCGCGGGCCGCACATAAAATTATGTACCTTTATATCAGATTAGGAAACAAAAAAACATTTATTGGAGTGCAAAATTTAATACAGAATGAATTATTATTATTGTTTTCATTATTTTTCATGTATACAGACATAGATAATATAATAATGTTTATATAAAATAATAATGCAATGATAAAATAATGTTTAAAATATTACAGTTGCCTTTTTCCTGAAAATTAAGGTGTACCTTTTGAATTGATCTTTCATTACTCATTGTTAAAATTTGATTGTGCTGTCATTCGCAAACGATTAAGTATACATTGCCCTTTATCTTAACCGTCCTGAATACTTTTTTAAACTTTAAAAAACATCTCTGACTGCCTTTTCCTTTTTTTGGGCACTCCAAAAAGAAAAGGAGGAGGAGAAATGAAAGTCGAACACAAATAGAATCATGTAAAGGCATAGTGCCATTCGGAATTTATTAAAAAAGTAATTTATTATAGTAAAATGAAATGTGTTTGATAAAATATAAATCTATTTTAATCTAAAGGACATTTCTACTATCAAAAAGGATTTATTTTAAAACAAGAACAGATAACAAGCAAGTACCTTGTAGATTTATATATATATATAAATTTCTCCTCAAATAAATTTCAAAATGAAAAACTTTAAAAACCTGATGTTTAAAAATTTTTTAAAAAGAGTCGGCGGGCCTCAACTTACGTACTGACGGGCAGAGTGTTTGACACCCCTGTACTAGACCTTTCTAATCTGAAAATTCAGTTTCAAGAAAATCTATTGCAGATCACTTAACGTTGCAATAACTCTCTATGGTCATTTTCAAGTTGTTTCTCGTTTCAAGTGAAGAACATAAACATTACTGTATCTCAACTCAGTGTTACTTTTGTTGTGGCAACACACTGGAACAGGCCCTCCCAGACTGCACACCGTATGCCCTGGGAAGCCGCAGTTTCTTCGCAGGGGTTCCGTGAAATTTTATAATAGTTCATCTCTTACACTTAGTTATACTTTGTGACTAAGGTAGGATACCATGGGAAAAATTTAGTTCAGAAAAAGTACCACGAGTCAAAAAAGGTTGGGGCTGAATTTCGGCTACCACTGTCATAACACATCTTTATAAAGAAGGTTTGTAGGCAAATAGACGGATTAGATGCATTCCATTAAACCAAATACGAAGAACGACCCGATTAAGTTGGACTGGCGAGCCTATTGACTGGACAAGGAATAAATGGCAGGTTTCGATGGATCTCAAATCACTTCAACATTACAGGGAATAAATAGGCAGACACTATGGTCTAACTGGGTTCAACTCTCACCCAGCCTCAAAGCCCCTTTCTCTGTACGGTCGTTGGAAATCCAAATAAAGCTAGTCATTTTCATGGGACGTAAGCATCGCTACAAAAAACTATCTAATAGTAAAGTTTAGTAACCCACAGACCGATTAGCCACACCCTTCCACTGAGGGTAAGTATCGCAGCCTTTCAAATGAAGGTCAACCACGTAGATGGTCAATCCACGTCCCTGAGATGTCCACTAGGAAAGCCCGAGAGGATGGACGCAGACCACCTCAAGAATTGCACAGTTCTCGACCATCAAGATGACGATGACAGCCAATTGTTCAATGAAGTTCATCACTACTTATCAACGCCTCGACTAACGGTCCAGCAAGTAAGAATGGGAATTGGTTAATAGTATTAGTAATACTTTTTACAGATGATGCTAGGGTTGCTTTAGAAAGTGATTCTGAATCCAATTCTATGAATCCAACATTATTGAAAAATATGCTTATAACGGAAGTGGATTCATTTTGGGGTCTGGAATCTTTTTCGGAGGCCCCTCAGGCTTTCAATGAAAACGAAAACAATAGAAACGAGTGCTGAAAATTTTCAAAAATATCGAGACGAAATTTTTCATTAACATATGAGATCCTATGCTGCTTTATTGGTGATATTTTTCTTCTAATGAACGATAATGTTCAGCCGTATCGAGCTATGCTTCTAGATATATAGTCAATCAGAGCATTAAGCGAATGGAATGGTCATCTCGTTCGCCTGATTTAAGTCCGATAGAGAGCCTTTGGAACAGTCTTGGCTGAGAATTTGCAGGACTAAATCCTCACACAGGAAATTATACAAACTGAAAATTGAGAATTGCATCGTGCATAGTCTTTCATACAGATCCATGTGTCCGCGACAGTCTAATGTTATTTAGAGAAATCGATAGTGATCATGCATTATGGATAAAGGAGGGTATAATTCTTATATCATTCCAAATTTTTGTCAAAATTTAAAAGTGATCAAGTTAAAATTTTTGCCAAAGAAAAGGCTTTTTTTAAAAATTTAATATTAATAACAGTATATATGGTAATATTTGTTAGCATATGTTAACACATCATTATATAAATGTGCATTAAATACAAGTGCACTAAATTAATGTTTACGAACTGTACGACTTAGATTTTTGTAATTTAACTATATTGTTTCTAAACTCGAAAGAAAAAAATTGTTCTTGAACTTTTGGAAGCCTGCGTGGAAAAAGAAAGATAACTGTACATTGCTTTTTATTTATTTATTTATTTTTATTTTATTTATTTATTTATTTATTTATTTTTATTTATTTATTTATTTATTTATTTATTTTTATTTTATTTATTTATTTATTTATTTATTTTTATTTATTTATTTATTTATTTATTTATTTATTTATTTATTTATTTTTATTTATTTATTTATTTATTTTGATTTAGAAAAGAAAATCGTGCAATACATTCAAATTAAAAATGATCAAGAAAAATCCTTTTAGTGCATAAAATTCATATTGTCTCATTTTCAATAAAACCATATATTAGTTTTGGAAGATCTTTATACATTTATCTGTTAAAGACGTAATTTATAAATATATAAAAATGTAATAATACCTAAAGAACATAATTAGACTGATTTTAACTTTTATTGACATTCCTTAAAAAACTAAATTATTGAAATAAAAATTTGAAAGTATAGTTAATAATTGATTTCAGTTCTTATTTTAATGAAATTCAAGGAGGCTTTATTTTGGTTTTACTATATTTTTATTGAGATAACTAATAAAATTATCTTCTCTGACAGGTCAAAGAAGAATTAGAAAGGGATGCCAAGTACAGGGTAAAACAATTTTAATCTCTCTTTTTCTATTCCTTAAAAATTCGTTTTCCTCACTTCAAATTGATGCTGATGCAAAACTAAAAATTTATCCTCATTTGTTAAAATAATTTCTTACATATCTACTTATTCTCTTTTTCTTTGAATAATAGAAATGATTCCTATATGATACATTTTCTAAAAATATAAAGGGTTAAAGAAAATATATATAGTGAAGCCAAAATTAATGTTTAAAATTAAATTTAATCTATCTTTGGTAAGGAATACTTAAAGAGAAACAGATTTTATCTTTCTCGTTCATTTGGTAGTTTTTACCTTATCGAAATTTTATTCCAAATTAAATAACTTAATATTACTTTAGCGTTCATGAAAAACAAAACACTAAATAAAACTTAAATTCAAATTCAAACAAAATTTAACTTCATATATCACTGAAAAAGCATTAATACAGAAGTATTTTGTTTTTGAAGCATATATAATCCAGAGAGAGAGGTGTTTGCTTTTTATAAAACTTAATAAATCTTAAAGCTCATTTAAAAGTTTGTATTGAAAAGCTATTTGCTTTTCAAAATCATCAAGGAATCATATCGATAAATATATAAAATATGATAAATGATAAATATTAAAAATTTACTTTTAATGTGTTCTTTTATTCGAATTAGAGTTCAAATTGCATTTTATAGGAATTTTTACTTTATTACTGAAAAAGAGATCAACTATTATAGATCAACTGTACTAAATTTCAATCGTTTTCCTTACTCAAACAAAGCAATTAACATTACATATTTTCATGTTAATTCACCACTGATAGTCTTTTATTTGTGGGTAACTGTCTGTTTTTTATCACAATAAACACATATATCATCAGACGGGTATATATATACCTAATTGCCAAACAAACAAACAAAAAAGAGCAAACACAACACATTTGCGCAATGAAAACAAGCGGAACGTAGTAGGTGTGACAAATTTCAATCTTTAGTCTTCAATAAGTCACATTATCAAAAAAGGATGTTTAGACCTGATTCAATAATTATTATAAGGTTAATAAACTGTGAAGCTCAGTAAAACAGTTAGAAAAAGAAAGAGTTATTCCGTCGACTACAAGAAAGTAATTGTGAAAGTGTCCGGGAATTATATATAAAAAAAATCTGACAGTTTTCTGCTAAAAGAAGTTGAATCTACGAATGACAGGTCGCCGAGAGAAATTTCAAGACGTGTAACTGAGAATCAAGTCGGCAAATATCATTTCCTGAAATTGAAACACATCATCTGTGAAGGAATTCCTGACATAAGAGCAAAATACTTGGCATCACAACACTGAATTCATGGTTTCCTTCAGTCATATGAACTGTCCTCAAAAAAGTCGATCTTATTTCAAACCTGAAGAACTTACCTAGAGTAGTATGCAATATTTTTCTTTTAATGGAAAGTCAAAGTTAGGTAACACCATTTTCTCAAACCCCGACTCAAATAAACTACGTTAATTTTAACTAATCTAGCAAAGTTTTTTGCTCGATTTGTGACTGTGATTATATATTGGCATGGCTATGTAAAGACAAGTTAGTGAAGTTACACTGTAAAATTGAGGAATTTTAATTTAAGAATCACAATACCTAATAATAGGATGGAGGGTGTCAATTTTCCACATTTACAAAAATATGCTAATCATTACTTAAGGGATGTTGGAAACCTAAAATCTTCTTAATATGACAATTTTGACATTTTTACATTTTCAAATTAAATAGATTTTAACCTTTCTAAAAATACCTTACTTTAACCTCTAGGGTAGTTAGAAACCCTTAAAATTTATTTTTAAAAACTCGTGGTCCGTGTACCGAAGGAAATATTTGTACAAATAGAAGTATTATCACTGGGCACATAGGATGCAACTTGATCATTTAATATGGGAAATGTATCAAAACCAGAAATTTTGACAAAACTTAATATTGAGCCTGGTGATTACACGGTACAGGCAATGGAGCGCCTCGACAAACAGAAGCTGTTAAAGGCTAAATACTCATGTTTACAAAAAACGAAGGAGGTTAGGAAAGAAAAAGGACATAAAAAGAAGGGAGAGGATGAGATTCAAAAAAATGTTGATCATTTGGAGTATGGGGAGGAATGTTTTAATAAAAAAGTGATTATACTTTAAAGTTCATTTATCTCAAAATGTAAATCTTTAATATTCGATGTACCTTTTCTGAGAAAATAATGTTCACAGGTATGTAAGTTTTTTATGACATATTTATAGTGATGGTTAATATATACTGAAATGAGCTTTTGGTAAAAAAACTCAAAAATTTATTTTTTACGAATTTTTTTATGTGAAAAATGAGTCAGATTTCACTATGTTTGATAAAATATTTTATAAATTATTAAAAAAATTCAAAATTAGCTAATAGCTCATTTCAGTATAATGAGAAAGGTGTACTTTAATTGTATGAAAAATTTCAAGCATGTACATATAAAAGATTTTAAGAAAAGGTACATCGAAAACAGCCAATTTAATATTGTTGGTATAGAGGTTTTCAACTCCCTTTAACCAAGTGATATGGATTTTTTTTTATTTTTCTCAGAACTGATATGGCCTGCTTTTCAATGAATGCCTGCTGGACGTTAAGTTTCGGGACACCTTGTATATGTTTCGAGATAGTCAAATCCTTTTTCATTGTCTTTTTTTTTCATTTTTATAAAAAGAAATACTTTAAACTTGTGATCTTGTCTCTCTTAACATCACTTTGCAAGCAGTCACTGCCTGATCAAAATACTACTTTTCTAATTTTTGTAGTAGGGTAATGAAAGTAAAAATGCTGGAGGAGGTGTCTTAATTGCTTAAACTACTGAAATACGAATATAGAAAATTTTCCATCAAACTTTTTATAACAGTTTAGTAAAATTAATTTTAGCAACCAAAGAAGAAGATAGATTTGTAAGGTTCTAAGCCGAGGAAATACATGTTTTAACTTTAGACTTACTCTTTGTTTTAAGGTATCCGACTACGTTCGGAACCGTGATTTTGCAAAAGCGTATAAATGGATAGTATTTATGATATTTAGTGTCACTTAGATTAGAAAATGTATATAAAATTGTTTTAAGAATAGTATTACAATAAAAAATTATTTAAGTATAATATTTTGACAAAAAATGAACATAGAATGTCCCATTTTCAAAATATTCTACTTTTGTGAAAAATGCTTCTATCACACACAATAATATTTTGCCTGTATATAGCTCAGACCTCTGTACAGAGGCTCAACTAGAATTTTTGAAATATATAACTTAGAAGTGGGTTTATCCATATTTTACGACAACAGAGGGAAGCAATTTTAAGAAAAAAGCACCGATAATTATTTCAGTTGGTGGTAATTCTGAAAATAATGTGAATTTTTCAAAAATCCTAGTTCAGACTCTCTGGAGAAGTCCTTACTTTATATAAGCGCGTGAAATGTTATTATTTTAGAAGCATTTTTTAAAAAAGGAGAACATTTTGAAAAAAGATTATTTTAAGTTAATTTTTTGCCAAAATATTGTATTTAAATAATTTTTTTTTTTGTCAAAATATCCTTAAAACAATTTTATACATGTATTCTAATCTAAGTGACACTAAATATCATGAAAATTATCCATTTATGCGCTTTTTTAAAATCACGGTTCCGAACGCAGTCGGATACCTTAAATAAATATTTTATGATCACTAAAAGAGTAATTTTTGATAATTTACAAAAACTACATTATTACTAATTGGAAAAATTTTCAGTAATTAAAAAAGAATATGATACCTGTATAAAAGAGGTAAGAATAATATGTGCGTAGCTTTTAAATACCAGTAGAATATTTTAGAAACTTTAGATTTGTATCGAATATTTTTGTCATAATATTTTACAGTCTGTCATGAAATGCTTGATTCGACGTTATGTGACCACCCAACAACGAAAGGCCGAAGAAACGGGCGTCACTGAAGATGATGTCAATGAAGTGAAACAAGCAGTGACCAGCTTCAGAAGTGAACTGTTTGATATTTTAAGAACAAATGGCATGAAAGGCGTTGTCTCTGCTTCTGAAGTTTGTAAGGAAACACTTTTTATTTATTTGTTATTTTTAATAAATGTTTTAAGGTACAATTAGGAATCATTTGCTGTCCTTTAAAACACTGCTTCCTAAAATTTAAATCATTCACTAAAACACAAAATTCAAATGTTTCAGTTCAAATTTTCTAATAATTGAAAATTTTAATTTTTTCTAAATCTGATAAGTTTTCACAAAATATGACGTAAAGCTGTACCGTAAGATATTTACATTTATTGTATTATATTCTCTACTGATAAGCCTACATATACCCTCTTATATTCCTTTTGGAGTTTTTGATTTTATGACTTTTTTTTTCATTCATTTTTTAAACACTATTAACTTACGATTAATAATCAATTAAATATTATATTCTGAAAAAAATCCCGCTATTACTTTAACTAAAACAATATGATTTTTTTTTGTAATAAAACAATTAATTCTTCATAGATACAGATAAGAACCATCGAATTGCAATTTAAAAGGATTATTAAGTATAGTCTAGAAAATAGCTTGGACGATAAATAGTTTTCTTTTAAATTTTCAAATCCATAAAATATCTTCGACAAATTATGGACCATTTGAACCAACTTGTCAACCTACCAATTTTCTGCATTTCTTATAAGATGCTGTACTTTTCCTCAAAGAAATAAAAATTAAAAATCTTCATGATTAAGTTATAAATCATTATTCAATTAAAGAATTTGTGCTAAAACTACCAGCAAAAGTTCGTAGAAATGTACTGATAAATTTCATAAATATATATTTAATTTTGTTAACTGAATTAAAAAGACGAAATATTCAAAAAAAAAACCTTAAATATGAGTTAAGTAGCTATATTGAAATAAATATTAATACAAGAAATCACTCTTTTAGAATATCAACGTAACTCTCAATAAAAGATGCAGTATTGTCAGAATATTATTTTGAAAATTTATTGATACCATCTTTTGCTAGTAGAATATTAACATGTAGCAAGTGATTTTAATGTTTCTTTTAGTAGTATAAAACTAATAAGTTAAAAATTTTAATATGATGCAGAATGATATTCAAAACCATTAACCCATTCAAAGAGTTTTATTACCTCAAATTATATTTAGTAGGAAAATGTGCGTATTAAAATTCATCAAAATATCAAACATTCATTAAATTTTAGTCATCTGTAGGCAGGGACGTCTTAAGACTTCTTGAGGCCCTGGACACCTACACAAAAGTAGGCCCCGGCCCCCACACAAGGGGGACCCCCCCCCCCAATGATCCTTAAAAGTAGACAATACATAGCAGTTGTCAAATACTCGTACAAACAATAACCCGAAAAAAATAAATGTGCATGATTTACAATCGCACAAACCGGCTCAACCGATTGCCGCCTTTTGATTAAGGTATCCGACTACGTTCGGAACCGTGATTTTGCAAAAGCGTATAAATGGATAATATTTATGATATTTAGTGTCACTGAATTATAAAATGTATATAAAATTGTTTTATGAATATTATTACAATAAAAAATTATTTAAGTACAATATTTTGACAAAAAATGAACATAGAATGACCCATTTTCAAAATATTCCCCTTTTGTGAAAAATGCTTCTATTATAATAATATTTTTTCTGTATATAGCTCAGACCTCTTTGGCCCTCAGAATTTTTGAAATGCATAACTTAGAAGTGGATTTATCTATGTTTTACGACAACAGAAGGGAGAAATTTTAAGAAAAAACGCCGATAATTATTTCAATTGGTTGTAACTGTGAAAATAATGTGAATTTTTCAAAACTCCTAGTTCAGACTCTCTGGAAAAGTCTTTACTTTATATAAGCAAAATATTATTATTTTAGAAGCATTTTTTATAAAAGGAGAACATTTTGAAAAAAGATTTTTCTAAGTTAATTTTTTGCCAAAATATTGTATTTTAATAAAATTTTTTTGTCAAAATGTCCTTAAAACAATTTTATACATATAGTCTAATTTAAGTGACACTAAATATCATGAAAATTATCCCTTAATGCACTTTTTTAAAATCTCGGTTCCGAACGTAGTCCGATACCTTAAATGAGAAATAATGGTGTATGGTGTTAGGCCTAGGACTATACAAGACGACGGTCATCACATGTAGCCAGTTGACACATATCGTCCAAAATTCGCAGTTTTTTGGAGAATACAACCAGAAATAACGTTTGACCGTGTAATTATTCTAATTATGATCTTATTCAGGCTGAGTCAAGAAGTTGAGCCCCCCTTTCTGAACGAGGCCCATGCCTTAAGACGTCCTAGACTGTTGGAATAATACTGTTACTATCTTATTTTTAATATTATATGACTAGAGTCAAGATTTAGTTCTTATCTGAACATCCTTTTCTATATAATGTGGAAATATGCCACTGAAAGAATGTTTTCTGTGAATAAATTACGACTGTAAGCAGTTTTCTTGTAATTAATTATTACTTGTGCATTAATTAATTGTATTAATTACTGGTTGTCAGAGATTTTAGAGTTACCAAAGTGAACACTATTACAACCAGATTTATCTGAATTGTACATGTGAAAATTTTGTATATATTTCAAGTTTAAGAAAACAAATTTCTTCTCTTTTTTTATGAGGACTTGACTTGTTGCTTTTCCTTATTTGTTGCAGTGAGTCGCAAGGAGCGTTTAAGGGAGAGGCGTCTCTTAAAAGATTTTAATATTGATTTAGTTGAAACGGTGGTAGAGGCTTTTATGAAAGATGCAGAACGAAAAAGCAAATTTAGCCTTATCCGTCGCTTGACAACAGGAAAAAGGGAGAATGCAAAGAAAAATTGGAACGCCATTGTTGGTGCAGCGAGATCCAAGCAAAATCCAATTGGAAAAACTGCGGCCCATAGTGGAAGTCTAAAGGAATTACGAGAAAAAGTGCTCCAAGAACAAGAATTAGCTCCTGTGAGAGGTGTTGAAAGGTTTGTTCAAGCTGCTAAACGTGTTGTGAAGGATCAGGCTAATAAAAGACAGTATGACAACACCAGCAACATCGCATCCATCGAAGAAGAAATTCCTGGTACTTTCTCCTCTGGTACTACTCCTCGAAATTCAGTACCGCAGGATGTTCCAGATGAACATGGAAGAAAGAATTCACTGAATGATTTTAATCAATTTCAAGCCCGTGCTGTGCCTGATACACAAAAGAACATCATCATCAATGTGGAGTCGAAGGATGACCAGCTTAAAGTGAAGGAAAGCCAATTGCTTAAGGATTCTAACAGAGGTAAGCAAAACTCAAAAGTTCAAGGACTAATTTCCACATTCGATCCCGATCGCTTTGAAGATGAAGCTCCCAAGGATTCTCCCAGAAGACATTCCGCTCCAGCTGCTGATGGAACGGATGGAAGAAATCTTTCTCAGTATTTGTCCCAAAGAAGAAATGCAAGACATTTTACAACACTTGATGAATCAGTTGGATGGTTGTGAATAAATTACACTAAATCTTACAGAGAAATATAATAAAAGTGTTTTGTTTTTGAGAAAGTTTCTGACTGTGTGCTTACTTTCAATAAGCCTTTCAGTGCTCCATAAATGTGCCTCTAGGATATAACTTTCATAGATTTTTTAATGGATAAGCGAAGAAAAGAGTTAATTGTATTTTTTTTGCGTGAAACTAATAGATTTCAGAATAAATCCTGAAGAAATGTGTCATTTAAATTTATAATGTAAACCAATATTTTAATAAAATCTGTCTTCATCCAAATATTTGCTCATTAAATATTTTGATTTTATTGCTTTTATTTATTAAGTAAATATTACAGACCAAATATGATATTTACAAATGATATTAAAATTGAAATGATGGTATGTCAACAAAACCAGAAGCTTCAGTAATAGAATTGTTCTCAAATTTTGTCATATTCGGCCACATGAATCAATTTGTTCTTCAGGTTTCCAAAGGAACTTCCCTCCTAACGACAAGTCCCTTCCGTAACTCTCGAACGATCAGCTTGAAATTATAAACTTTATTAAATGAGTAACCTTATAAAATAATAAATTAAATAAATAAATTTTGAGTTTTATTATTTGTATGTTTAATAAAAGAGACGATGGAGTTAAAAAAGCATACAATCCTTCATCGTTTTTTGTCAATTTCCTTGATTTAGAAAGTGGTTTTATCTGCATGAAAATTCCGCTTTATAATACTGAGGGGAAAAAAGAAGCATTAATATATACAGTCGGACCTCTATTTTACGAATTTCCTGCAAACTTTTTCCTGGAACCAAGAACATTTTAATATTTTCTTTGTAAAATAACCTCCAAATAGCGAAGTGCATTTTCTATTTAGCAAAATTTTTCTCTTGTGATTCGATTTTTTTTCTCCTGATTTTTAAAATATTTCTGTACACTTCAGATTATTTTCTCCTTTAACATATTTTATAGTGATCAATGATCTTGAACTGGTTTTACCAGGTGCTTGACTCACCGAGAGCAGTAAAATTGCCATATTTTCCGTACAATGTATCAAGCAAGATAAACAGATTTTATCAGTTATTAAATTTAAGGACGCATTTGGTAACATATGCTTAAAATTACTGTTTTAAAAAATGTATTTTTACAATTACTTGTAGGCTTAAAATTAGAAAATATCATTAAAAATGTATTAATTTTAATGTAAAATACTACTTTAAAGTTGAAACCACAATTGAAAGTACATTCCTGGACAATGTTTGTTTGTTTTTTCTTGTTTTCTTTGCAGATTTCTTTTCATTGGTAAGATATATGAAATAAATAGATATTAAATTACAAAAAAAAATGCCCGAATAATTACTTTTTTCAATAATATATAGTGTTTATGGATTTCAAATTTATTTTTTGGGATTTGTAAAGTATGTTAAAAGAGGAATCTCTTTTTAACGAATTTTCCACATAATAACCTTCTTTTCGAGATATAACAACTTCGTTCAATAGAAGTCCGACTGTATACATAAAATCTGAACCGCAAAATATTAAGTGTGATATATTCAACCGGAGTTCCCCAAAATATCTGTAATAGGGAAACACTTTAGGAAAAATTATTCAAAAAAATATTTGTTAAATGTATTTTAAATTTAACTAAAAAAAATGAAAAACTCATAAAAATCTTTAAGAACATTTTGTTGGAACAAAAGACTTGTATAAATAAAACGAGTAATATAAATTTTTTTTTAAAAAAAAGTCAATTCCTATTTAGGTCAACAAAGAAAATTTTTATTTTATTTACTTTTCAATAAATAATTACAATTTATATAACATATGACAGAATCACAATATTAAGCGGCACAAAATACCTTTTAAATTAACGTTAAAAACTTTTTGACCACATTAAATTTGTAATTACATTTTTTAATAAATGTTGAATATAATAGCAACGAATTTATTTTAAAATCTGTGTAAAAGGAATGCTGACATCTAACTAGCATATGATTATTCAGGTTAAGTTAAATCTTCATCACAAATTTACCAAAAGCTGTTTTATCCAATGGTGCTGCCATCTAGAGGAATAATATCGACTAAAATATATCTCTTAAACTATAGTTAATAAATTAAATTTAATTAATTAATTAATATTTTTGAGAAAACTGTATTAACATCAAGTGTCACCCACTGCAAGTTTTAAAAAATGTATTTGAGCTTGAGTGGATAAATAAAAAGCATTTCATTAGCTATTGAAAATTTGAACAAGATATATAAATATATATGTATAGGGAGAGTGTGAGCTAATAGTAGGAATTGAAGAACAAAAGGGGGGAGGGGGTACTGAATTTAAAAATTGCCAAATAAAATTACCGATGTCTTTGACTAGTGAAAGTAAAATAAAAAAAAAAGTGTATGGAGAATTGAGAAAAAAAAATCTTACAAAAACCCAATAATATTGAACATTTTACAAATGCATTCAAAAAAGAAAATTAATCACAGCCGTAATCTAAATAATAATTAATATTTTTTTAACTTTTTTAATTGTGTCACACATTTTTTATGAACTAAAAAATTTCTACGCTGCAAATAATTAAGAATATTGTTTCTGCAAGCATAAATATAAATATTACAATTTCAAAAGGTACTTGAATAATAATACATTAAATGCTTCCCTTGCCCAGAATATTACTATTTTATTTATTCTCTGTAATACTGAAAGTATTATCAAGGGAATCTGTAGTAACTGGATTATTGTTTTTTAATCACACAGATTCAGATAATTAGGATTTAAATCAATGTTAGGAATATATTCATTACTTTAACCAAAAACAATTAAATTATCAAAATATCTAACTAGTTAAAATCATTATTAACATAACTTTTTTCAAAAAAATTTAAATACAATTAGCTAAACTATTTCTAGCAAATTTACCTTGAGGTGAATTATTAATTAATAGCTTTAACACCGAAATATTAATATTTTGTTAAAGGGTTTGTAAGAGTTTACCAGAAGTAGTGAAGAAAGTTTTAAGCCATTGGTAACTGAATGAAATTAAATCGGACTTTTGTAGATTTAAGAGTTAAAAAATGAGTGAAATTTAACTTCTGGTAGATGCATGCCTAATTTTTTCTACAAATCCATTACAAGATAACTTATTACCCTATAACATAGTCTAAATTTATGAAAGGACTTATTATTCTGAAAATGCTTATTAAGGTATCCGGCTACGTTCGGAACAGTGATTTTGCAAAAGCGTGTAAATGGATAATATTTATGATATTTAGCATAAATTAGATTTGACAATGTATATTAAATTGGGTTAAGAATAGTATTACAATAAAAAATTATTTAAGTACAATATTTTGACAAAAAATGAACTTAGAATAAACTTATTTCCAAATGTTCTCCTTTTGTAAAAAATGCTTCTATTGTATTAATATTTTACCTGTTTATAGCTCAGATCTCTGTACAGAGGCTCAACTAGAATTTTTGAAACGCATAACTTGGAAGTCAGTTTATCCATGTTTTACGAAAACAGAGGGGAGAAATTTTAAGAAAATACGCCGATAATTATTTCAAATGGTTGTAACTCTGAAAATAATGTGAATTTTTCAAAAATCATAGTTGAGCCTCTGAACAGAGGTCTGAGCTATATACAGGCAAAATATTAATACAATAGAAGCATTTTTTACAAAAGGAGAACATTTGAAAAAAAGGCTATTCTAAGTGAATTTTTTGCCAAAATATTGTATTTAAATAATTTTTTTTTGTCATAATGTCCTTAAAACAATTTTATACATGTATTCTAATCTAAGTGACACTAAATTTCATGAAAATTATCCATTTATGTGCTTTTTTAAAATCATGGTTCCGAACGTAGTCGGATACCTTAAGCATAATTCTATCAAAATATCTGCAAATTAGGGCAAAATTGCAAGGTTGCACACTATTATGATATTTGTACACATATGCGTATGTATGTGTATGGTATTCACCATGGACATTTCTCTTAGATGGAAATTGTCAGCACAAAGTCTTTTTTTTTGTTTTTTTTTTTTTTTTTTGAAAAAAATGTTTTCTTAATAAAGTAAAATATTTCAGTTTAAGATATCGTTTTAAACTACTGTGTTTATGTATTGAAACTGTTGGCTGAAATTATATTTGAGGCGACAAATGAATCACGGATATTCGGAATAAGATTTATCACTAATAGATAGCTAATTCAAGCACCGGAAATGTTGCTGTCCATTATAAATAGATTGGTGTAAAAACAACGAAGTGTGTGTGTGCGGAAATAGGAACGATTTAAAATTGTAGCGAACTAGCCTTTTTCCTTAGAATACTTCAAGGTCGTTTCTCCGCTCTCCTTTTTTCCTTGAAACATACCAGAAAAAATGAAATATGTTTTTATCACTTTTCATTAGGTTAAGCCTTCGCTCAAATGACTTATTTCATGAATTCTCACTTATAATCTAAGAAAAAAGTATTACTGGAAATGACTTAAGGAGTGCCTGCCCGTAGCGAAACTTATAGAGATGAATTAATCTTCCTGCTTTATTAATAAGTTTAATATTTTCTCTAATGTGATAATTCTTAATAAACTTCTTTAATAGAAAATAATATTTCTTCTCTTAGCTTTAATTTATTGAAAATTATTAGGGATGAAATAGATCGAAATAAAGTGATAAATATATATTACATTAATTTGAAGAAATAATGTGTGTTTTAAAAGTTAAATATAATATAAATTACCACAAAAAAGGATAAATGTCCACAATTTTCTTATGTCGGTTTGATTAAACTAATTTTACTTCAATAAAAATTGTAATGCGGAGCATATCTCTCCCAAGCACAGTTTTTTTTTCAATAGCTCAAATATCGTATTAAAAAACAAATCACAGTAGTGATTACAAGTTAATAATAGAAACTCTTGTATATTTTAGAGCATAAAAGAATCTAGTAATCCCCCTAGTACCTATCTCCGGAGGAAGTCTAAATGGTTAAAAATTATCATACCTCAGTATTTGAACATTTAAATTTTAAAATAATGTAAAATATGAGTATGTTGGCTTGAAATATTTAGAATCTATCAAAAATGAAACTTAATAAAATAAAGAAAATAACATTTTTATTGGGAAGAAAAACTAAAAGTTTTCTTCCAGTAATTTGTCACATAACACGTGTGGTCCAGTAATTTGTCACATAACACGTGTGTATGTCTCTCTGTGTTTACTTTAATACGTATGCATTAGTAAGCAAACCTTAGGCCCCTTCACTGATTTTGCCGTAATTCTACGAAAAATCAACTGGAAAGGCATGAAATCAATATTGCAGAAACGCAATAGGGTACTTAAAAAATGAAGAAATCCTAGTAACAAGAAAAAAATGAATAGGATTCCTGCAGCACGTTAAACAGGTTTTATTGACACGAAGAATTTCATACAAAACACAGTCTGGCCATGAAGAAATACAACATACAGGAGTTTCTAAGAAAATGATATGACGTTCCGTAACTGCGGTGGTTGTATGTGTTCGTATTTATTCATACTAAACATTAGATTATCCAATAGTTTTTGAGGAAAGAGAATCAATATCTAGAGGATCATCTGTGTTAGTTGTTAGTTGCTTTTCGGTGAATACAGTCATGCCTCTAGACCAGTGGCGTAACGGAGAACATTTGGGCCCCCCTACAAAGTCAGGTTTTGGGCCCCCAAGTTGGATTTTACAAAGGAGTTACTTGTTACTTGACGGCAGTCAAGCTTTGGGCCCCCTAGAACTCTGGGCCCCCACGATGCGGGGGTTGTGGGGATGTACATTACGCTGTTGCTCTTGACGCCTCTCCAAAGCATCTGCATTCTCAATAAGATTTAAATCAGGGGAGCACGCTGTTCAATCCCTTCTACGAATATTTCTCTTTCTAGAAACTTTTGAATAGTATGAGACCTGTGTGGCTGTGAGTAGTGTTTTTCATAAATATAAAATCTGGATCAGTAATACCAGGGAACAGACCCATGGTATACATAGTCCTGAGTAGCCCCGTATCAAAATTTCTAGGGGCTCTTTTTTTTTTGGAAATAGGAGCTTTATATTAATGGGACTATTGATAACTTTTTACAATCTTTTTCTCACACATGTTAGGGACCCAGTAGCTTGAGGGCTCCATATCATTAATACGGCTGATACAACGATAGCTACTTCCCTGGAACGGATGCAAGTGAGAAAGAATAATTTCATCACAGTAATGATCTCGCTAAAAAAGGCTGTATCGAAAATGTAAAGCTTCGACCGTCTGTTCATCATAAGAACCCCACTCAAATGCAAACCCCACCCTTAAATGGTCACATTCCTTGATGTTAAACGGAGGAAAACTAGTCCCTGACTCACTCCGTATAAACTGATGCCGAGAATCGCTTGTTAAACTAATCGATCTCTCCTCTGATGAGATTCTCAGTCTTTATGTGCATTATTATACTGTAAGCAATTCCACTGATAAGCTGTTTTCAATGATATGCAGCGCCCAGGATAGGGGGTGAATAGGCCCTCTTTATGAAAGCATCTCACCAAAATATATAAACTAGGATACCTTTCGTCCAACTGTCGTGCGTAGCTCCTAGGCAATCTTGCCTGTTGTCTGGCTTCGGTTTCCTTTCGTCTACACGATGATTTATCGGTAATCACTTGTTGTTTTCCTTGACCGACCACCATCAATCTTCTTGCAATCTAACTGTTATTTGGAAGACTTTCCAAGCTCGCAGCGCATCCATTTTGTCAATTCCAAACTCTCAGGTAACATTCGTCAGACTATGCCCTTCTTCAAGTTTGCCAATCTTTCTACCATATGTTTCAAAATTTCTTGAGGGATCTTGTCTGAGAGTTTCGTGTAATTATATAGGCCTTTATGAACTTACTTTCACTTGTAGAAAATTACTATAAAGGTACCTTTCCTCTTTTTCAATTCCTACTATTAGTTCACACTCTCCCTATATACACTCATGGACAAAAAAAATAGCGCACCAAGAAGGAGTCGTCAAAATGAAATGAAATTTTACATACGTGATGACTACTTTGATATAAGTAAATGATTAGAAAATCAAAGAAAAAGGCTCATTTATTTCAGAGAAAAAGGCAAAAGAACGGAGGATTTAATACCCTGCTGAACCCCTCTAGAGCGCGAATGCACGGTGCAATACGTTTGAGGCATTGAGGCATACAAGTTCTATATGATGACTTGAGACATTTCGTTTCATATTTGCTGTAACCTTGCCTCTAGTTTGTTCAAACTCGTGGGATGCCCGACTCGCCGTCCTAAATTATCTCAGATATGCTCGATTAGGGACAAATCTGGGGATCGGGCAGGCCAAGGAAGGGTAGCAACAGTGCGGAGACAGTCTTGTGACACCCTTGCCGTGTGAGGCCGAGCTTTGTCTCGTTGAAAAATGGCTCCTTTGAACCGTTGCATGAGTGGCAAAACATGTGGTTGCAGGATGTCATGGACATAAAGCTGAGCTATCATGGTGCCACGGATCAATACTAAAGGTGACCGTGTATTGTAGGCAATTGCACCCCATACTATCACACCAGCTGTGGAAGCGGTGTATTACTGTAAAGCAAAGGCTGGATTGAGGCGTTCACCACAGGGCTCCTCACACGAACACGATTGTCATCACTGCTGAGATTGAATCTGGATTCGTCGCTAAAGACGACATGGTTCCATTCCGTTGCAGTCCAGTTTCCTCGTGCGCGGCACCACTCCAAACGGAGGTGTCGATGGGTGGGCGTCAAGGGCAGCCCACGTAATGGGCTCCGCGATCCCAAATGTTCTTCAGCCAAGCGCCTTCACACGGTTCGAGAAGACACAGGGGCCCTTAGTGAAGGTGCTACCTGTGCCTGGATGGCGGCCGATGAAGCAGTTGACCGTATGCGTGCATTTCTTACAATGTGGTGGTCTTCTCAACGACTGGTCTGTCAAGGGCGTCCTGAGCTAGGTCTTCGTGTAAATGACATCTCTCGGAACAACTGGTCCCAACACCTCCTCACAACACAATCAGAGCGGCCTAATTGACGAGCTAGTCGTCTAGCTGACCATCCAGCTTCCATCATGCCGATGATTCACCCCCCTCAAACTGCGACAGCTGCTCATGTTGTCTTCTAAAACAGCGTAATGGCATGTCTGCCTCATCTGTTCCTTTGTAAACGATTCAGCACATTCAAACAAGCTTTGGTTACCTGTTTTATACTCCACGGAGAACGACGTCAAATGTCCTCTGCTGGCTATACATAATGCGCAATCACGCTGCATTTCTAATCATTTGCATATCTCCACGACATGTACCTTCATGCCAAGTTTCGTTACGATCTCGCAATTATTCCTTGGTGCGCTAATTTTTTTGTCCATGAGTGTATATTTATTTATATATCTTGTTCAAATTTTCAATCGTTAATAAAATACTTTTTATTCATCCGCTCAAGTTCAAATACATTTTTTTAAACTTGTAGTGGGTAACACCTGATGTTAACACAGTTTTTTCAAATATTAATTCATCAATTAAATTTAATTAATTAATTTAATTCATTCATCCATTCATTTTCATTTAATTAATTAATTATAGTCTTAGAGATATATTTCAGTCGATATTATTCCTCTAGATAGCAGCACCATTGGATACAACAGCTTTTGGCGAATTTGTGATGAAGATTTAACTTTACCTGAATAATCATATGCTAGTTAGACGTTAGCATTTCTTTCACACTGGTTTTAAGATAAATTCTCACCTTTTATGTTCAATTTTTATTTAAATTTAATGTGGTTAATTTTTTAATATTAATTTAAAAGATGTTCTGCCACTTAATACTGTAATACTGTCATATGTATATGTTACCGTTAAAGTGTATAATTCAGTTTTTTTTCAGTTACTGGCACAATTAACTTTTCTACTCCTTGAACTTCAAGGATATCATGATATTGGAGTAACCAACAGTCACGTGGTACTTTTTTCTGTACTATTTTAGCACTTTTTACTTCCGCTATCAAGGTTAACAATTTTTCATTAGTAAGTGCAGCACTGTTTTCCTTTATCCCACGCTTATTTAATAAAGATTCAAATCTCTCGTGCATTAAATCTTTCTGATTTACAGGTTGGTCTCCCATTCCAGCAGAATTCATTGCTTGAAAACAGATGTAAAAATATTTTTTTAATAATATAAGATGTAAAACGCTAAAATGAATACATAATCTAAGTTCTACGTCTAAAAGCACTAGTTTACACGTGCACACATCAGCCTAAAGCAGCTATAAGCGGTTCAAAGAATTTGTGGTAAACCCGACCATGGATGCCGAAGAGATGGCAACCCCCTTAAAATTGTTTTGAGAATTTGGCCTGGCAGACGGATCACAAAATGTAAACACACTAAGGTGTGATGAGCAGAACATTAAAATAATTTAAAAAAAGAAATGCTTCTTTCTCTACAAACTTTCGAGTTCCGTATTTCATACTTTAAAGATCGAGTAATCGTTATTCTATAGCCGGGGTGGGCATTAAGACGATCGCGATTGACCAGTGGACCACTAAGACATTTTGCGGTGACGGCCTTCTCATGAAACCTTAGACGCGCATACTAAAAGAAATACAGGTGGTTATCAAGACAATGGACACACCCGTGAATAAAGGAGACACAGTGAATGAAACTGCAACCCAAATTTGAGAGATATTTTCAAGAATTTACTCGATTAGAACCAATATTTGCATTCATGTTATGATGGGCTCACGCGTCTTTTCTTTAACATAACCTCTGGGTTCTTTGGGGGCCAAGATTAATGGAAACTCTTTTCCAACCAAAACCCAAGAAGCGAAATGTGAAAAAGAAATGCAAATAATATAGCTTTTAAATAACAGAAGTTTCAGTAAGTGAAATGGCAATTTTGGGGAATGATATGTGTGAAAGAGACAAGTGTGAATTGACAGCCAATCGTGAAGTTACCTGGAAAATAAGCCATTAAATCAAGGTGCATACCATTGCACGCGCACCCAGACGTTTCTTCATAAGATTGAATCTAAATTTGGATTAAGGTAGGAATGATTATTTGATATTAGGACTTGTAATATTATTAGAAGTGAGAGTAGGCGGATTAAATAATTGTAGTGGTCTAAGTTACAATTCTTACGTGAGTTTGCTTACGCTATTCGTACGGCAGTGAATGAAACGACGGGAATTTTGGGTCGAAAGTTGATTACCCCATTTCAAAATTTAGTCATGGTTTCGGACGGAACTGAATTTGCAGTAAGAAATATTGAAAAATTGTTTGATGAAACTAGACGAAAAACAAAAACTAAACATGAAAGATGGGAAAAATATTATAATAGACGCAGGCGGGATGTACAAATTAAGGTAGATGACTGGGTCTTATTAGAAACACACCCTTTAAGTTCAGCAGCGAATAAAATATGCGCCAAATTTAAACAAAAATTCGAAGGTCCGTATAGAGTGTTAGAAGTAAGAAATAATAATAATATTATAATATGGAGGGGTCAGGAAAAAGGTTAACCGTCAATGTTGATCAAGTAAGAATATATCGTCATAGGAAATGTGACGAGATTGAGATGGAACAGGTCGCTCGGATAGCATTAGTTCAAGTCAGGAAACGAGTAGTTTGGAAAACGTACAACGAAGATCAAATGAGTCGCAATATGGTAAGAAGAAAGGGTCTGAGGCAGTGCTTCTCAAACTTTCAATACTGGCGCCCCCCTTTTCAAATCAAATTTTTTCGCGCCCCCCTTTTACATTAATAAATTACTGAATGCAATAATAATGCACTTTTTAACGCTAAAGCCCAAACACGATCTTTAATTTATAAACCGTACAAATTAATAACATAAGTATTTAAAATTTTTATATATGTTACTTTTAAAACAAAAAAAAAAAATTTAAAAAAGGATAATTATGTTATTTTTTCCTTTTCTATATAATTTTTTAAAATTTGGGAAAATATTAAAAAAAGCGGTAGCCGCTAGAAGAAAAAATATAGATATTTTAGCTAAATATAGAAAAAAAACTCAGGGGTCAATTTCAAAAACTTTTTAAAACTTTTCCGTAAGACGCCCATGGAAGTCACCTAATACTTATTAAACTTGTTCTTAATTCAGTAATAAAAGATAAGTATTAAATTTTTTTTATATGTTAAACTTAAGTAATATATATTTTTAAAAAAAAATTTTTTTTTAAATTATATATATATATATATATATATATATATATATATATATATTTTATACTTTTAAGTAAAAGGTTAATTATGTTATTTTTTTTTTCTAATTTTTTTAATTTAAACAATTGAGAAATAATATTTAATTAAAGATTTATTTCCCTTTAAGATCCATTTCTAAAAATACAAAGTCATTAAAAATAGCCTAATCTATGTTGCTCTTTTTCATATCCTTAAACCTCTCGGAACGTTCATGTGAGTCTAGGCAACCCAACAACGTCTGCACAAAACATGTAAAATCTGTACCCGAATTCTAGTCGTCTTGGCCGAATCGATTAGCTACCAAAATCTCTTTAATGTACATTTCATAATTCACGCGTTAATTGAATTACGGTATTAAATATTTACGGAGTGGATTATAACAAAATCATAGATATATTTTAAATCACAAGGAGCATTCACAAAAATAAAGCATCAACAATACATAGACGGGCAAATTGATAGTAAGTTACGAATGGGTTGGGGTCCATTTTAAAAAACTTCGAAGGGGTCTCAACTGCCGAAAAAAGGGCTTTTAAGATTTCACATCCAATGACGAAATTAAAGGGCAATTTTTTAATAAATCACTCTTTTTAATTCCCAATAGAGGTGGATGCTAATTTTCTGCACGAAAAAAAGTTTTTATACTATTTAAATTTTTAAAATCATACCTTGTGAATCTGGTATTTCTGCGATGGCTGCTTTGAAGACAAAAAAAATAGATCAGCTAAATAGCAAAAAAAAACTCTAGTGTCAATTTCTAATTTTTTGCCTTCCTTTCAAAACTTTGCTCCAAGACAAGCCCATAAGTCACTGAT
>BMAV01021981.1:0-28094 GCA_019973955.1 Trichonephila inaurata madagascariensis
TGTAATTGCCTTGAAATTTCTAACTTCCAATAACACTTTATTAACAATTTGTTCAGCCTAAAAAATTATCTTCCTTTTAATTTTCCGTAAAACATATTCTGTGTTGTATCTTTACTTCATGCCCTAACCTTCAAAGGCTTTAAGCCTAATTACATATCCATTACTAAAGTAAATTACAGCATCCATAACTTCAAAATTCAGAGTTTGAATCGCAACAAATACTGTCTTAGGGAAACCAAACCAAATACATTTGTTAAAAATTTCATTGGATTTTGTGTTTCTCAGTGAAAAGTAAATGCCAAGGATTATACTCAGTACGCAGTTTATAAAAATAAGCAACTGAGATAACTCTTTTCAAGTCCTTCACACAGATGACAATTTTATTTGGATTGCCAAGCCATAATAATTTTAAATTGAATCAGTTTCTTTAACCCTTTATCAAGCGCATTAGAATTTAATGTTGTTTCTTTCATGCAATATTTTTTTTTTTGAAATACTATATTGAAAATTAAGGGATATGCATAAACAAAATACTCAACTTTGGGAAATTTAATCTGTTAGAGCTAATTAATTAAATAACTATATTCAACTGCGGCATTAATTATATACATTGTTCACTTAAAATAAATAGTCAAATCGTTTTCTTAGGTCTTCATTAAGATACAAAAAATATAAGACACATTTTGACATAAACTACTTTTTCGGAACAAAAATGACAATCTTCATAATCCGATCAAAATGTCAGTTAGAAACGCAGCTTCTACTATAAAACTATTCGCCTTCCTTGCTAAAATAATCATAGAACCCGTGCTGTCATATATCTAGAAAAAATAGATTTAACCCTTTCGCTGCGTAGTGCTACGTGTGTTACGCCTACGTTTGCTCGTGGAAATCGCGGAATGCGCAGAGAGAGGGTTAAAAAAATACACCTGCTAAGTATCATCAGAATATTCGTAAACATTGTTATTCTATGTAATTTTAAAGTGAGTGGTACTTATAAGTACCGTAGGTAGATAAAGGGTTAAGTGTTATTCACCCACATCAAAATATATTATTGTTCCATCAGACAGATTAATGTGTTTGCTCATTTTTAAAATGTTTCTTATCCTAGTAGCGATACGTTTTTGCATATGACTAACCCATTACAATTTCTCAATTTCTGTGTCACCATATACTTCCGCTTCTGTTGCAGTAAGAAAGCCTTTATAGCTACCATCACCAAGGTACTGAAAATACTTTGTTTTCCGTAATGTTTCATATGGCTGAAATATATTTAATACCTCTGGCATTTCATTCCTCCTTCTCATAAATTTAGCACAAACTTCACATGTTATTTTTTTTTTGCCCTTATATGACGAACAGTATTTTGTGAAAGTTCCAAAGTCATTAACCTTTCTCAATAGACGTAGCACATACAAATATATTAAATGAAGAATACCCTCTTTTTCATGTGTATCGTGTGTGTTTTTCATGTGTGCTATTTTTGAATTGATATCACTTGTAGAGGACGGCAGTCAATGTAGCAGATGTAGCAGCATTACCTAGGGTGCACTACGAGGAGGCCTGCTACGTTACACCCCAAGACTGAGGCTGATTTTAGATTATTGACTGGGAATGACTGCCTTTGTGCTCATTTTTATCGTTTTAATCTGACTCCTCCTTTTGTATTTTGTGTGCTTCTGGACAAGTAATGGATGCTTCTCATCTAAATGTTTCCTCTGCACTTAAGAGTTTGGACTATATTGTGAAGAAATTTTAGAGAGCTCGTTGCCTAATGACCTGATAGTCAATGGCCTGGCATTTGATAACTAATAAATAAAGAAGTTGATATCACTTTCTGTGACTCTTTCATGTATAGCGGCATTTCTAGAGTCTTCAAAAACTGTTTTTAACTCGGGATAAGGCACGCACTCGATACTAACATTAATGGTAGCATGGGGTGATGGAGTCATCCCGTTCATTTTTTATTATATTTATTTTTATTGTGCACGATAAAAACCTTACTTCCAGGGAATTATTTTTAAAAAAATCCTATCAGAAATATTTCGAATGTGCGTTACTTGAATAAAGAACACAAATCCCAAACACTTTGACCTAACATTACATTAATGATATTTGCAGGCAAAGCTGTCTTATTTTGTTAAAGTTGTTGTAATTTTGTTGTTCTTAAATAATCGACAAACAGCATTTTGAATTTTTTCTGGCTTCCTCCTTCTTGATAGGGTACAATATGTCATGTGGTACACTTGTGGCATCCTATATTTTGATTCAGTTCTTCAGGTAGCATTTGGATATCTTCCTTTCAACTTGAATATTTCATATTCATCCCTTTTCTCAAGTTTACTTTCGCTATTACAATTTATATCCTTTATTTAATTAAGTCCTTTCCTTGCTTGATGAATTTTTTTTTCAGAAGTTTCAATTTCATCCTATAGAGATAGAAGATGATTATTTTTTATATATCCTGCTCATTTACATTTATAAGTCATAATGAGTCACGCAACACAGCAATCAAAACCACTAAGTCAATCATAGGCAAAACAATGTAGAATGCTCCATGAAAATATTTTATAACAAAATTGGTCGCGTGGGAAACTGAGTCATAACAAGTACCTCAAGAATTGTAAGAAAACGTTTGCCACTCCCAAGAAAGAAGGATATTTGTGACAAATACATTTTAGGTCACATGAAGACTGCCACATAGGAAAATATCGACAAGGTCATTGGTTACAAAAAACAGTTTTTGCAGAATTAAAGATTTCGTAAGAAGGGGTAACTCTGTGTCCCACACGACATTTCTCGGTTTAAAGCATTTAAAAACGAAGAATTATAGTGTTCACATACTTCAGGTGGTGGAAGCAAATTCATGAGTCCGCAAAATATTCGAGCAGCTGATGCACCTCTTTTCCAATAGTTCACATTCCATATATAAGTTTTAGGTTAATATCATACCCTTTATTTATTTTTGATGACAATGCGCTCATCAATTCTCCATGGTATAACATATTTGTTGCAAACACGCGGCTAAACCTCTTATGACTTTTTAAATCTTCCATCAGTTCCATTTGCTCTGAAGAACAACAGCATTTAAGACATCAAAAGTGTCTTATAAATGAAGATACTAGTTTCAGTTCAAGAATAATATTTATAATTTCAGGATCATACCGTTTGTTTGGTATATCCAGTTATTTGATTTTCGTCCTTAAAGAGCGCGCGCGCGCTTTCCTCTAGATCCAAATGGCAATTTTTACTCGATTTTGTCTTATGTTGTTTGCCAGCAAACATCATTCTGCTATATTTTTTTCTCTCAGTGGCATAATTATTCTTTTTAAAGAAGTTAAATACTTTTAAATCTTATAAATGTCAATAAATATTATAAAAATAAATATTTCTGATGAAGAGAAATGCAAAATTAAGTAGCTTTATAGCAATATATACCATTATATACGTTGGCATATATAAGTTACACAGCTTGGAAATACTGCACATTAATAAACATGGCTAAAACTAGAGAGCTTTGTTTTCAAAGAAAAAAAAATATTTGGTTTTTATGCATCAAACACAAGAGCAACTACCATTTTAAAATGCATGAAAAGGGAGATGGTCATTTGCTTTCATTTTTATTATTCTTTTTTTTCATTTTTTAGGGTTATTAGATCAGCAAACATTTTTGTGTTATACATTTTTAGATTCTGAAAAATATGTAGTATATGCTTCAAAGAAAAATTAAAAAATCAAAAGTACATTTTTTGAAAGTGTCCTCTGTCCTGGTAACTTTTGATTGTTTTATTTGAGTGTATTGTATATAAGTAACAGTGCTTCTCAAAGTTTCAATATTCGCGACCCAACATTCGATCATGATTTTCATCGCACTCCCTCCATACAAAAACAATGTATTGAATTCAATAATATACTATACTTCGATGCTAAGACTACGATACGATCTTAACCTCTTAAATGCCACCGGTGTATATAAAAGTCTCGCTCAGTCAAATCGTTAATCACGCATATATATGTCTTTCCAAAGTACGATCTTTTCTCTGCACTGCTATCCATAAAATTATTCAGAAGGCTTTGGAATACAATAATACCTTGAAAATATTTGCGAAGAATTTATTTATTTCAGAGTATTTTAGCTTCTTTATTCCTCCCCCCACAATACATCACCTACGCACATCTACATGGTAAAAGGTTCATAGGGAAGCGAATCGCGTAATATTTAATCGGCAGTTTTAAGGAATTAATTATAAACCGTACTAATTATAAGATTAAGTGCTAATTTTTGAATATAATTTTATATATGACAATACCATGCGGTCACTGGTAATTATTAGTTCTTAACCTCCTATTGTTAAATTAATTATAAAATAAGGTAGTACTATAATTTTATAAGTATTTAAAATTGTGAAATGAGTAATTTATTTTTATTATGTCAGAATGTTTTTTTTGTTTTTGTTTTTGTTTTTTCCCTGTGCCCCCCTGAAAAGTCGTCACCCCCCTAAAAGGGTTTATTCAGCTTGGAAAAGTTGATATATATGATAAAGCTACGTATTTTTTTTTTTTTTTGTATATATAACAAAAACATGTATTTTTACTTAAAATTTGGTATTGGTAAAAGTTTAGTATATTTAGTACTACTCTTCTAATGCAATAATTATTATCATTTGTGTTAAAGGAAGTTTATTCTTACTCTTTTCCTTGCAGTTTCGTAATAGTATAGGCAAATTACATGGAAAGGATGACTCGCAATCTTACTTCCTAAGGCTAATAGTTTGCCATTTTACTATTGAGGCGGTCTTATTTTTGATGAGCAATGACTTGTTATACTCCTATTTTTGCATTGATGTTTTAGATCTTTAGCTATTTAATATATCATTGATTATATATAAATACATTGTATCTAACGTCTGTTCCATTTTTATTCACTACTTGGACTGACTTTTTGTTGAAAATTTATATTTTAAAAAAGCCCTTTTCCCTTTTAAAAACGATAAAAAAAAAAATTTTCGCATTTCAGTAGTTTACTTATTTTTATTGACAAATACAATTTTCGCCAGAAAACCAGAGAATTTGAAAACAGACATGTCTGCAAAGAAATTTGATTTTGGCTGAACTTCCAGATTTATAAATCTATTCTTTTTCCCAACACTTTTTGCATTGAGAAAAGAAATGAACAATTTGCATCACAAATAGATACGGTGAAAAAGTATTTTCCATTTTCATGCGCAGAAGAACATGAAAAGGGGCCTATCACAGCAATATTTCATTTTAGCAACATCAAACCCCCAGTATATGAAAGTTATAATAAAAAAACAAAAGGAAAATTTTTTTTCCTTTAAAATATCTTGTTTTTGAGATGATTAAAGAAAGTGATTCCATGTTGCGTTGCAAAGAAATTAATTTTAAAAAGGTTATTTTTTTCAAAAAGGGTGAAAAAATAATAATAAGATAGAAAGATTTAAAAGGATTGAAAATTGAGACAAAATTTAAATAATATTTAAAAAATTTCAAATGTTTTCCCTTAAAATTTGGTTTTTCTTAATTTTCTATTGTTTTCTTAAATTTCTTTTATAGAAAAATGTCACCGAAAAAAATGGAAACAAAAGGGTTTAACAATCTTTTAAAACCTGGTGTCAAAAATTTTTTTTATAACCTCAAAAACCCCTCTTTTTGGGAGCAATTTTTTAAAAACCGATTTTAGCCAATTTGCCCCCAAAAAAAAAAAAAACCCCGCAATTTCCTGTTTATATGTCAATAGATTTGAAAAATTTTGAATGAATGAGTGAATGAGCAGTTAGTTTTGCCTATATTTCTCGAAGATTTTTTTTAATTTTTAATTTATCAAAGTAGATGTATTCCCAAAAGCATGTTTCTTTTAAGTTTATGATAGAATATATATAATTGTATAAAAAAATATTTGAATACAGTTGAGTTTTGGAAAAAAGTTTAGGGAAAAATTTACCACGATTCCTTTGGGGGACCCCCCGTCGTTTTTCCCCACTGGGGTTTGGGTTTTTGGAAATGACGTGGGTTTCCAATTTTATCAATTTGCGGATTCACTTTCTACTTTCTCTCTCTCTCTATATATATATATATATATACAGTGGGCCCAAAAGTGTTCATACACTTGAATTTCATGAAATGTAAAGTTTTGACTAATAAAAATTAATTAAGGTTTGTAATTTTTGATGATTGCAACTTATTTTGAGGGGTTTTTATATTTTTTAAAAATAGTGTTAACATTTTTTAATTATTATCAAATATTTTAAACCCCCCAAAAAAATTCGTACACTTCAAATTAACTTAGTTTAATTGTATTTCTTCTAATTAGTTTTAGGATATCTTTAGGTTCACAATAACTTTTAAACGTTTGAAAGATTTAACAGTTTTTGTATTTGCCATCTTTTCCCCATTTCTGTGACATTTTTTCTACAAAATTTGTGTTTATTTTCACGTTTCTTTTTTTTAGAATCCACTCAAATTTGCATCCAAAAAAAATATTGAGGAGGTGTTTTCATAATTTTTAGAGACACCAGTGGTACAAATGAGAGCAGTGCACTGGGGTCATTTCCCTGTAAAAAATTAAGTAGTTCCAATATCCCAAATTCGGAGATGTTTAAATTCTCTTTATAATATTAAATAGAGCTCATGATTCATAATACCAGGAAAAAATACCAAATTACCTAATTCTGAGGCCAATTTACACCCCCACGCCAAAACACCTTCACTGCCATACTTCAGCATGGGAGTGAAGGAGTTCTTGTTCCACATAAATTAATGGGATTAAACTCCTTATTTTTTCATTTACATGTTATTATAGGCCCATCAGAACCAAAAATGTTGAATTGTCTGCAATCCCAATCAATTTGCTGTCAATTTTGAATTTTCTGAAAGTTAATTCCAAGAATCTAGTCGGATCAATAAAACATGGAGGTAGAAGTATTCTTGCGTGGGGGTGTAAATCAGCCACAAAATATGGTAATTTGGTATTTTTTGTTGATATTGTGAATTATGAGCTCTCTATTTAAATATTTTAAAGAGAAATTCTAAATTATCCGCCTAAAAGTTTGGATATTGGAAACGACTTCATTTTTTAACAGGATAATGACGCCAAGTGCACTGCTCTCAATGTACGTCCCTGGTGTCTCTATAACTGTCCCCAAATTCTGAAAACACCTCCCAATTACTTTATTTAGCCCAGTAGAAGATATTTGGTGAGATTCTGATGTAAAAAATAAATGAAAGCATGACAAATAAACACAAAATGTGAAGTAAAAACAATAATCACAGAAGAATGGAGGAAAATCGATGCAAAAATTACTAAAAATTGATTAAATCTATACCAAGACGTTTGAAAGTTGTTGTGAACATTAAAAGATATCCTACTAAGTACTAAATTAAGAAAGAAATACAATATTTAAAGCTAAGTTGAGATTTTTGTTAAGTGCGAAGACTTTTGTATGTAAATTTAGTAAAGTTGATAATTAATTTTTAAAAATAGTTATACTATTTTTAAAAAATTAATTATGTGACTCATTAGACAAGTTGTAGATATCATTAAAATTACATACAATATATTAATTTTTATCAGTCGAAAACATTAAATTTTATAAGAAATTGCAAGTGTATGAACACTTTTGTGGCCCCCTGTATATATATATATATTCAAAATGCATCTTAATTTATATTTTTATAAGCAACTGAAAACATTATGTTGGTATATTTATTACTGATTAGTAAGACGTCGAATTTTTGATAGATTTACTAGCGATTTCAAGAAATACAAGATCATTAATTGTTTCCGTGCGCCTTACTAACCGGGATTTAATATTCCCTAAACAATGATGTCCTTTCTATAAATAGCTAATTATTCCCTTCGCCTAAACACGTGATTGTATTTTTTTTTAAAATGCGTTCTTCCCGGTATATTAAAACTTCATATATGAATAATTCCCGCTTTTGCTCTTTGTTTTTGTCTTCGTCAAAATGTTAAACACGCGTGAATATTTTGTGTTTGATGTTTTCTGTGTTTCTGTTCTTCTACATGTTCAGTGAACAATAAAACTGGATTAACTAACTCATCAATACAATAAATAAGCATCATCAACTATCTAAAATAGGATCAATCTTAAAGAAAGCATTACCACAATCTCTCTCTATATATATATAGGCTTATTCTCTACAAACAAGAGAAAACATCCAACAATCACATTCGAAAAACACATAGGCAGTAGGAAAATCACACAATGAAGGACATATGAGTAACCGAGATTAAAAATTATAAAATGGATGCTGTTGCGTTATAAACATTGCTGACTTAGGACAGCTAATATATAAAATAATTTATATATTAGCTTACTAAAATTTACTATAAATTTATATATTATATATTATAAAATACACACACACACACACACACATATATATATATATATATATATATTCTATTCCTTATTCTCTTGAATTCATAAACATTCGATCCTATCTGTATTCAAAACATTTCACAACAGTAATTTAAAAGAACAAGTTATTTGCATAAAATTTTATATTTATATAATGCAAAATTCAAAGAAATGTAATAGCAATGCATTTTATTTCTCTTAGTGTATTCACATTTATCGCGTTACTTACGTTGTCTTAAGTTACTTAGTACTGGAATTTATTGAGCATTTAGAGTTTAGTAAAATATTTCCATGTGATGTTTATTTAAATAAATCAATTTTAGTGACAAAAATTATTTCTGAGAGTTTCGAAAAACGTTCGTTTTTACATTGCATTTGTATCCAGTAAAATTTGCTTGGGAACCGTAGTTTTTCATTTTGAATTAGAGTTGAAGTTTTCAAAATGGAATTTTCGTTAAATAGCTTTAACTTCAATGTATAAACTGAATAGTTTCAATTTTTAAATATTTAAGTGTTTACATCGCATTTCATAGAAATAGAAGTGGTAAATGGAAGTTAACAAAAAGACGTCTAAGACTAAAATGCAAAGGTTTTTCTTAAAATGATTTACATACTTGTTACGAAATTTAACAAAATTCAGTTGTAAGTGCCAGACTTTATTACCATACTTATAACTTATAATTACATGAAACACAATGCATAAATTCGAAACAATATAAATGGTTGCTTATTTTTTTTTAAAGTAAACAAAACCTATTTACAGTTTTTTATTATTATTTATTTATTTATTTTAGCATTTGTAATAATTAAGTTTTAAGCCTATCAAACATTTTTTTAATATGTTCAGCTTAAAGAATAATGTAATGACTTAAGCATGTGTGTATATGTTAAGTGTAAGGATTATCAATATATATCTCAGAATACCTAATTGATTATAAATTAAATATTTAGTTCCACACATTCCTTTAAAATGTTTCATTCCTATTTTTTCTCACTCATTTTTCTATACTATTTATTAAAAATATTTTAGCTAAAAATCGTATTTAAATTTTATTTTAAGTGTTCTTGATTTTTATGTTTTTATTTAAGATCTAAAAACATGTGAATAATTCTTGTTTTTGTTTGCTTTTTTTATATTTTGTACTATTTAAAACATTTTATCTCATTTTCACGGGATTATGTGTATATATACGACATGTTTCAAAGTTTTTAAAAGTGGTTTTATTCAGCGAGTAATCTATACGTCTGTCTCTGAGAGAAAAAGAACGCCCAATAGAATGTCTAAGTGGCTTTACCTGAAAGTTTATGCTGACATTGGGTCTATAAAAATAAGGATCTGGAATTAGAAGTATTCTGTTTGGACCGTCTGTTCATAGAAATAATTGGGTGTTTAATTTAAGACTTGGATATATAATGTAAAATATAAAAGTTAGGTATTGCAGAGAGAATTTAATTTCAAAGCTAATTTAATTATCCTTACATATATATATGTAATAATTCCCTTTAGTGTCCTTTTTGTTTTTTTTTAACTCTTTGTACTAATATTTAAACAAACTTTAATTCTTTGGTCTAAAATTAGCATTGTAATCTTAATCGTAATCGACTAAACCAAAATCCCTGTCCCGCTCCTTCTATCCAATCAGAACTACTATTATGTAATAGTTATGCGCTTGCACTGCTGGTATAAAACCATAAAATCTGATGTAATCGCTCTCTTTCTGTCTTCTTGCCGTCATCCTGTAAGAATGTAAATAACTGCTGCTTTTTGTCTTTGTGTTGTGTCCGTCAAGATGTCTCTTCCGTAATATGTGTCTGCTCATGTATTTTTACGAAAGATACGTAAAATAGAGTGACCAGTTGCTATGTGAGTTACGCTATGTGTGCTGAAAAATAAAAGATAAAACTCTATTCTGAAGACGTCGTTAATAAATAAAATATGACAACCACATACACCGGCCAACGCTACTACAATACGCCACATATATACGTGTGTGTTTGTGTGCAGTACATGATGTCTCAACACTTAACGATAAGCGGCCCCGAGGTGCAAGATGGGATCATACTGTTCTGGAAAAATAAAAAAAAAATTCCTTATCACTTGGTTAAGTGGAGACGAGCATATTTTCGAAAATGTGGAAAGTTAATACCCTCTATTATATCATTAGCTACTGTGACTACAAATTTCCCAATTTTACTATGATTTTTTCACTAACGTTACCATGAAAAATATTTTGTCGACCATATGCAAGCAATATCAATCTTTTAACGTTTTGGGTGATTCGGATAAAAGTTTTATTGAAAATGAAGAGTAGAAAAACGCTAAGATCCTTAAAAATTAGTGTCTGAATCCGAGTTTCCGAATAGTTCGTAAGAATTTCACCCAATCATTGGAATATCTGAATGCTTTTCATCATCATGCATCCAGTTTTTCTCCCAGGTTATAAAACATATGTCAACAATTAAGTGGTACATACAAAATTCTATTCCCGCTCGTTTTACAAACAAAAAACATAAGAATGAATAGATAGCATAGACATTATATAGGATAAACGGATGAATGATAAAAATGTGTAAGTTCTCGAAAGTGATTAGCAAAAATAAAATTATTATCGTTAGAGTTTTACTCTGCAACAATTCGATTCGAAATTATACCACCCCTTTTTACTCTCTTAGCTACATTTCCTCCCTCATAATGACATGTTTCAAAATTACAGGAACCTTTTATTTTTCAATACGGTTTAAAAGTAGGATTTGAATTTTGAGTGCATTTTTGAAGAAAGAAATATCCTTAAATACTGTATTTATCGGTTTATATTTGAAAATATACAATTCTTAGATTTCTTTTTCCAATAAAAAATTGTAATTATATCGGGATTTTATCAGTACAACATGTTACTACAATGAAATAAGCATAACCAAAACTAAGCAATTGAAACAAATAAACAATAAAAACTACAGTAATACATGAAATACAATCTTATTTCCACTATACCTAAATATTTTTTTCTATTTTATAAAGCATTTAAAGTAGGCATTATTAAATGCAATAAATTAAAATGCACTCTCTTCTAATAATAAGAACTGCATTCACCAATAAACAGAATATTATCAGGTGACCTAAAAGTCCGTTAACATTTGAAAATTCATTAATCCTTGGAATGTTCCAGGTAGAGATGTAAATATGGACTCAAATGCTTGGAATGAAACGGGAGCTTATTGAAACCAAGAAAAGGTAAAAAATGGCCTACAGATGGCTCTTTATACAACAAAAGCAATACTTAGAATAACGATTGATTTTTAGGAATAAACGATGTCCTTTATAAATAATGTTCAACAAGTAGCAGGTCAATCATCAACAATACCTGAAGGCCCAAAAGAGAGAAAATGTTGAGAACAGCACCGAGCATCATATCTGCAGGTATGGTGAGAAACTGCCATCCGGTGTTTCGGTCAAAAGTATTGTAACGAATTTTATGTAATGAATGCTTAAGATAGTGTACATAATGAATATATGTATGTGTAATACGTTAATATTACTTTCTGTATGTTGTATTTATTTTACTCTAAAATTGTAATATTTGCAAGCAAAGCCATTCCTTGCATTATAATGGCGATTTGATGGAAACTTGGAGAAATGTTGGCGATAGAACCAAGTTCTTATCATTTTTGGAGTCTTGGTGACCATGTTGGAGATCATTTTTAACAAGGTGGCAACCCTATGGATGCTTCTGGAAATTATTGGAGAAATCTATTAATATCATGATCTATGACAAAGGCGAATTTTTTTTAAAAGATCCGCTTTTAAAGTGCTGTCTATAAATAGGAATCGCCCGCTAAAACAGAGCTAGTATAGTTTTGACTGTTGAAGAGTCGACTAGCGATTAGATGCTATGATCGAGCGAGCGAGTGCTTGTTTTAAATTTTAATAATTACGTATTTGTATTTTTAGACACTGATAGCTGTGTCTGAGCATTGTAGGAGGTTTGAAGGTGTTCTGTGATTTATTTCGCAATTTTTCTGCTATATCCTGTATTTCTAAGTATTGTTTTTACACAATAAGTTTTCATCTCTCTTAAAGAACTATTTATTCTCTTTGAGACTAACAACATAAAATCCTCAAACAACGATCTACCTAACAATATGTATGAAGCTATGATTCAAGGAATTTTTGACACACAAAAAAAAGATGGAGGAAAATAATAATAAGCGTCTTTCTAAAAGTAACTTTTATATGCTCAAGTGTAAAATCATATGAAGTTATTTTTAATATAAGTGTAAAATATAATTTTTTTTTAAAATTCGGATATATGGTACTGAATTAAAAAGCTCACTTAAAAAGAAAGCAATAGATTTTATTCTTCAATTCATATTAAATCAAAATTATGCAAAAATGTTTGCATGTAAACACAATTGATTGAAATAAAAACTTCAAATAAAACTTTTCCCCGGTATTAATTATTGCAAATAATCTTATTATTTCTTAAATCAAAACAAGTTATTGGTAGAGACAAGAAAAAAAAACAAGTTTAATAATTATTTATCATTGAAAATAAAAAAATGTCTATGTGTCTGATTTTTTTTCTTTTAAAATATCATGGATCATTTCAAATATGTCCACTGATCTCTAATTTAGAAGTTGTTTGAGAATTTAAAGAATACTTAATATTTTCAAAACACCAACAGAGTTTTTGTATCGGAAGTTTTTCTACACTTCAGTGTTTGTGTCACGCTTTGCAAACTGGTTATAATTATCATCCCTAATGAGGTCAGACGATTGCGGTATACTTGTGTGACTTCAGATAACCCCACTGCCAATAATCACATAGATTGAGGTCTGGAAACCTGAGAGAACAATCATTACGGATGTGATGACCTAGCACGCGATCCTCACCAAAGGTTGTACGCAAAAGGTCTTCCTCACCCGTTCTTTGACCGTAGAAACTTAAAGCTGCATTTGAAAGATTTTTCTATTTGAAAATTAAAACTTCGCACAATGTCATTACTGGTAAAGTCAACATGTCACATATGTTTCCTTTAGATGACAGTCTATGTTTGGACATCTGGATTGTAACACAGACCTCAATCCCATATCAAAAATTTCAAAAATGGGGCACGGCGTTTGGGGAAAATTTCCGGGACGGGAGGGCATGCAGGCTATTGGCGGGAAACAATGGGATCAAAAGAGGGGGTGGGCTTAAGGGGACTCTTCTTACAAAGGAAAAAAATTTTTTGACCTTTTTTAAAAGGGGCTAAAGACTTTTTCCCTTTTGGACCCAGCATCTCTTTTTACACCCCCTTTTGAACAGGGTTTAACTGGTTTTTTGATGTCCAGCGCCATCTATTGGAAATATTTTGCACTTTTTTTGAATCCCCTTCGCCTTTGATCACGTTTTAAATTTTTTACTTTTTCCTACCACTTTTTTCCAGGGTTTACATAATTTTCCAACTTTAACGGACTTTTGGATCACCTTAAACAAGAAAAAATGCGTCATCTTTCCTACAACCACATCTGCACCGTTCTAATAAAAGGAATTATTTCCCCAATGGCAGAGTAAAATACTTTTTTTTAAAAAAAATAGGGACCCCCAAAGGTAATAAAATAAAAACCGTCATTCACCTTTTAATCCTTATTTTTTCCCTTTGCCAGGTTTAAGATTTTTTAGATTTCAATATTGATTTTTAGTAATATTTTTTTCTTAACAGAATACCTGATTTTGTAACTTTAGGTTTAATGTTAATTTGAGGAAATGAATTTAAAATTGAACTTATATTTTAGTTTTTGCAGTTCATTCTTAAATTTAAAACATTAATTCAGTAAAATATTTTAATCGTAAAAGTTTCGTAATATTTTAATCGTATTCTTTCGTATAAAAATGATGGCCGTGTTAAATGTATTAAATTTTTCGTTTTCCTCATTTTAATGTGCGACATTTTAAATATGTGTACATCATTTCGTAGGTCTAGTTACATTACTTAGCCACTTATTTAACAAAAAAGTGCAATTATAACAGTTCTGATTATAATAAAAGAATAAAACAAAATTAATAAATTAATTTTAAATTAACTAGTTCGGAACCGGGATTTTAAAAAAGGAAAAAGGGGAAAACCTGTATTTAAAGGTTGATCAAAAAGTGTTAAAATTGTTTTGGATTTTTTTGAAAAAAAAATTTATTTAAATTAATATTTTGGAAAAAACCTTAGAATAAATTTTTTTTCCCTTTTTTTGTAAAAAATGCTTCTATTATTTAAAAATTTTTTTGCCTGTGTATGGTTTGGGGATCCCCCCACAGGGCTCAACCCAGAATGTTTGAAAAATTCACATTTTTTTAAAAATTTCCAACAATTGAAAAAATTTTTTGATTTTTTTTTAAAATTTGGGTCCCCTATTGTCGTAAAATATAAAAAACCACTTCTAAGTTATATTTTTCCCAAAAATTTAGTTGAGCCTCTGTAGAGGGGGGAGTTATACTTGGCAAAAAATTGTTATCGGCCCTTTTTCCAAACAAAATTTTGAAAAAAATTTTTTGAAAATTTTTTTCCCAAAAATTTTGGGTTATTTAAAAGGAAAAATTCCTTAAAACAATTTTTTATAACCAAAAAATTTGAAATAAAATATCTAAAAATCCATCTATGCATTTTTGAAAAATTAAAAAGCCCCGGGGCGTGGCCCGGATACCTTAATTACGAAAAATTTAAATCAAATGCGAAATAATCCCCGGTATTTAATAACCACAGAAATAATAACCCTTACAGTAAAATAACCAGAAATTTTTCTGGTTTTTTTATACATGTCAAAGATATAATGCTTACAATAAAAACTATGTGACTAACTATATTTTTAAAAAAAATATTCAAATTTAGACATTGCGAGAGAGTACTTTTACTGTATGTTATTGAGTTCGAAAAAAGATGTAAAAAAAAAATAATTGATAATTTCAATTTCATGCACAAAATTTAAAAGGGAAAACATCTAAAAAAAAATTTTAAAAAAACAAAAATATAAAATTTTAAAAAAAAAGGGGCAACAACAGTAAAAAAATTATGTTTTATAATAGATTTTTTTTGTTAAGGGAAAATTTTTAGGGGCCCAAAAAAAAGTTTGGGCCAGCCAATTTTTTATAATTTTAAGAAATTGATTTTTTTGGAGTTTTTTTAAAATTTTTTTTAAAAAAACCCAAAATTTAAAAAAATTTTTGTCATTTTTTAAAAGATTTTTTGTTTCTTGTTTTTTCAAACAAAAAAATTTTCATGGGAAATTTAAAATCTGTTAGCTTGTTGATTTTTTAAAAATTGTTTTTTTTTTGTTTAACCTTTAAAATATACATTTTTTTAAAATATATATTTAAGCATTTAAAATAAAAATAACCAGAGTCCTCTGTCCCAAAACCCAAATAACCCCTTTTCATACTTTTGAGTACTTCCTGCAAAATTTCAAGACTCTTTTTTGGAAAAAAACCCTTTTCATCTATCTATCTACATCTTCAAAATTGGGCTGGGGTAAAAGATTTTAAAAGGAAAAGGCATAAAACAAAAAAACCCTTTAAAAAGGGCCCTTTACCCCTTTAAAAACAGACCCATCATTTTTAAAATTTTTTATTTAAAACTTATTCTTTTTCATTGTTATTTTTGATTGAAAACATTCGTGCATGTCTGAAAAATTAAAATTGAATAAAAATTCATTTTTAAAAATTGGCCCGGCCCGCAAAACCCTTTTAGGGCTAAAAATGATTAAAAAAAACTATTATTAAAAAAATTATGATTAAAAATCTATTTTATAAAGAGAAATAATAACTATAAAAAAAAAGTGTAATATATTGGGAAAAATATTTCAAAGCTAATCCCAAAAATGTAATTTTTCTTCTTTGTGAAAAAGTGTGCATTAAAATTTTTGGAAATTAAGGGGGTTTTTTATTAATAATTTGAAATTTTAGTTCTCCTTCCTTATATTTTTCATACAAATGTAATTCAAATATGGAAAGAAAAAAATAAACTTTCTGTCGTGACAGAAAGAAAAAATTTTTTTTAAAATTTTTTCCTTTAATTTTCTTTTTGCAATTAATACCTTTTTAAAATTTAAACATTTACTTTTTGTGTTAAAAAATATGAAAATGCAATTTTATTTTAAAGAAAAATATATAACTAATATTTTAAAGTGTTATTTTAAGTTTATTTAAGCTTATTATATTTTTTTCCAGAATTATAAACTTTAAAGTGGTTTTTCTCAGTTTGTGCTTTTCGAAACATTTATGCATTCAAAATGATACTGTTCCAAAACCCATTAAAACACCCATTATTTTGATGTGTGTTGCATAGTTTTAAATTGGGGAAGTTTAGCAAGTTTCAAAGTCACCCAATAAGAACTCAAAAATAATATAGTAAACTAATTTTTCCTATAATGAGTTTAACACAAAAATATTCGTTTTACTGCAATTTTTGTGTCAGAGTATTGTATTCAGGTTTTAGAGTATCGGGGGACGATTTTCGATACACTTTTTTTTAAATATTCAACCTTCCAAATATTTTTTACACAGGAAAAAATTTTTGGTCATTTGGGACAACAGAAAAAAAAAAATAAAAAAGTTTTTGTTTTTGAACGATTTTAAAACAAAAATTGACTTTTAAATCAGTCTTAATTAAGAAATAATGAGAACTCAAAAAACTCAAAAAATATTCAAGCAGAAATGATTGTAGTAATGAAAATTGTAATTAAAAGCTTTTCCTTAAAAGGAGGGAAAACATTTTAATTAAACAATTTAAGATTGGAAAAAAAGCTTTTGAATGAAACCGAAGCAAAAACTAAGCTAAGAAAAAATTCAAAACTTTTTCAATATTTTTTTAAAACGATCTAAATTTGGTGGCAATCTTCCCCATAATATGGGAACCAAAAAAAACAAAAAAAATAATAATCGGTATTTAATTTTTTTGGGGGACGGTTTCCCCCAAATAAAGTGTATGCCGGGGATTATTTGGGCCCGAAATAAAATCAAATATTTTGAGAGTTCCCAAAACGTGTTTTTTCTGAAATGTATTTTTCATGTGGGTTCATGAAAAGTGCATATTTTTATATACATATATAATTAAAAAAATTGTGCAACGTTTCCTCTTTAATATTCATAAAATAGTGGCTTTTATTAAATTTAAAAAAGAAAATTCAAATTTAAATTGATTTGTTATTAATTGTTAGACATTGACTTTCTATGCACACTATTTAAAAGAAAAAAAAATGTTAGATTGATGCTGACAAACATCAATTTAATTATTTTAAATATTTAATTGTGGAACATATTTGAGGTACATGTAATACGGAAACAGAAAATTGTCGATTCTTAAAGATGCCCTACATAATTATTATTGAAATACGCCAATTAGAAAAAATTCTACGGAAATTTGTCTTTCAATTTTTAACTTTAAAGTTATTTATAAAAAAATTTCTAAATGAAAAGTTCAACTGCTGATTTTAAACATTAATGAAATTAAAACTTTAGAAACGAACTTTAAAACTACCCGAAACCATAAAGATTTTAATCCTCAACAACTTTATGTGCTTCAGCTTGTTACGGGAATTATTAGGGCTCTTTAACTTTTCCTCTTGTGGAAAATATTCTTCAACTGTGGTTTTTACTTAAAAACCACTTTTCACAAGGGCAACTTGATTTTGGGCAAATTAACTACTATTTAAGCCCATGTCATTGAGTATACCAGTAAATGGTTAAACGCTGAACGTTAAGAGAACAATCCAAGTATTAGTATAACTGAACAGCGAATAGGTGGTCGCGTGTCTTGAAATAAGCAGTCGACGTAGAATCTACCAGAAATTGGTGAAATAAGGTGAGTTGAAAACCTAAAATCTTATTTTGTTTTTGACAATTTGAGATTTTTAATTTTCAAATTGTACAGATATTAATCTTTCTAAAATTACATTACTTAAACCTGTAAGGTAATTATAAGCCCTAAAAACTTATTTTTCTATAATCGTTGAAACTGGGCCACACCCATTTTAATGGCGAAAAATGTGAACGAAGTAATTCGTTTTTGCTTAAAAGTTAAACGTCTGGTATAAGCCAAAACATGCATCTTTTATTGTAAAATGAGCCTTTCGTTTTGTTTTTTTTATTTCCTAGCCGATAAGAAATCTCACAGTATACATTAAAATAAATTTATCTCAAAATATAAATTTTTGATGTTCGATGTATTTTGTCTGAGAAACTACAATTAACAGGTACGTAAATTTTTTTATAATATATTTATAATGATATCTAATAGATACAGAAATGAGTTTTTTGTAAAAAACTCAAAACTTTATTTTTACAAATTTTTTTAAGTGAAAAATGGGTCAAATTTCATTTATGATGAAATATTTTATAAGTTACGAAAAGCTCCAAAAATAACTAAAACCTTATTTCAGTATAATGAGAAAGGTGGACTTTAATTGTATGAAAAATTTCAAACATGTACATGTAATAAATGTTGGGAAAAGGTACATCGAAAATAGCCAATTCAACATTGTCGGTATAGAAGTTTCCTACTTCTCTTAATCAACTTTCAGAACTGACCGAGCAATCGGGTTTCAAGGAGAAACATAACAAGGAGCTTCAACTCTATGTACGTACTTTCATTGATTTATTACATCCGGTTAAGGGTTATAATTTACGATTGTTCTTAAAGTTAAGTTATAAAATTTTATGCTTCTAAAGGGGGCCGTAACTCCCAAATTTGGCCTTGTTAAATTGCTTTAGTTTGTGTACCTTTTTCTCAGGAACTACTTACTTTTCATAAATTTAATTATTTGCAGTAGATTATGTATACTAATAATTACACCTTAACGAAAGGTTTTGTATTTTTGTTAAAAATTAATTTAATTACGAATTTTTTAAAAGTTGTCCAAATTCCCCTTTAAAATTTGGTTTAAAAGCCATATCTAAAAAGGTTTGCTAGATATATCTAATTTCCTCCATTAAAGTGTGTAAGCGTATTAAAAGTCTGCTAACATAAAATTTTAGGATTATATAATGAGTACTTTTTGAAAAAAGGTACATAAAGTGAAAAATATTGCATTTTGAGAAAACAGGCTTTAAGGTAAAAATTTGTAAATTTTTGTGCATTTACTTTTTTTAGTACTTTCTAGAAGTATATGAAGCATTTTCTTTAGTCTATGCTCATACAAAAGACTCTCCTAATTTTCTTTTTTTTTTTCATTATTTTGAACAACTTTGCCTTTTTTATGGATTTTAAGATGTTTTCGTTGGGCTACACGAAACCTACGTGTATCTATTTTTTTGATGCATGACACACAAACATAACTTGGTTCAATATCACAATGATTTAAGCTCATTAATTTTGCTACATAACACATATTGAACAGTGCAATAGCCATATTTTATGAGTTTTTCATTCCACAAATGTGGATCTTGGAATCACTGACTATATGGTTTTATTAACCCGCGATCACTCGCGCGGGGTGTTCTCTACACCCCAGGAACAAGAAAATCCTCTCAGATTTCTAAAAAGAATGTGCAGAACCACGGTTTTTTCTGTAGCTGCCCATTTTAGGTCATTGAACCTTCAGGCGTGATGAAATCCCTCTTTAAGGAACGGTTGGAATGTAATGACCTTGAAAAGTTTATCTGGAGGGCTGAGAATTCCCGCGAGAAGTTGAGCATTTGTATACAATCTGCTCTGAAAGTTTGGAAAATGATTAAAATATTATTTTTCTACTCTCTACTATCATTATCTCATTAATTATAAAGTATATTTATTACTGGCATTACGTTTTATATATACCGGTTTTATGAAAAAAATATAAAATTATGTGTTTTAAAATGAAAATTTTGTATGTTTTTGTTTAAATTAATGTTAGTCTCATTTTGTGTGCAATAAATTAAATAATTTTATTTATAATACAAAAAACATCTTGATTTATAAATATGTATCATAATGACTTAATTTTTATTTTTATAATTAAATACACGCGTTAAAAGTTTGGGGTGTTCTCTACACCCCGCGAGTAACGAAGGTAGCAAAAACAGGCGCGAGTGACCGTGGGTTAACTGTCTCATTTGGTTTCTGGGTCTTTCCATGAATCATTGTCTTAATAGCATAGGGTCTCTCTCACCTAGATCTCTAAAAATTGATTTCATCTAATTCACTATGATGTGTGTGTGTTTATGATCATAGTACCTTTCGTTACATTCAGCTTCTGTCTTTTGAAATTTACATCAGTCATTTATAATCTCAGGACACAGTGCATGTTGAGGGCTCCCGTTTGAAGACAGAAGATAAAAATAAACAGACCAAACAGCAGTTTGCATGCTGTGTAGATCATTGATATTATTTTTAATAACCATATTATAATATCTCTGAATTTTTTATATTAAAATGTCGGTGAGTCGGTTACGAGCTCTTAAGCTTTTTCCACCACTTAATTTGTTTTCTCTGTTTCGCTTTTAAGATCCAAAAACATGTACTCATACACTTTTGGATAAGCCCAATGAACTCTGATTTTTCCCCTTGAACATAATATGGATTCCCGCTCATCAGAAACTTATGCAAGGAGAAACACAGGTTCTCATATCATAGCTCATTTGATGCGCGTCTAGAAGTAACTTCATTTTAAAAAAATAAATAAAAACACTTCTAATTATCGTACTTCCTTATATCATATATCATTTTGAACAGAAATGTTTGAACTTTTAGAAATTTAAAAAAAGTGCCAGTTAAAATTCAAGTGCCGGACCATCTTAAAGTGTTTAAATATATTTTTAATCATGTCTGCTTCTTCCTCGAACTCTCTGACACGTTCTGTCAAATTTCGGGCCACAACGAACTTTTCTACTTGGCAGGGCTCCAGTGGTACCAGGACAGGAAAACCCATTACAACCATTGGCAAGCCTTTATGGATCAACGTGCCATTTTGCCAACGTGCCGTAGTCTATGCTGTAACTAAGGCAAGACAATAACAAAAGAGTGTTCTCACCGCCACTGCCCAGCGACCATCACTCGCAATTGTTCGTAATACTTCATATTGAACTTTGAAACTTTGAAATAAAATAAAAACCATTTTGATCACTGGCGTGCCCAAAATATTGTTTCGTGTTCCATCAATGGCACGCGTGCCACTGGTTCGCTGTCCCTGCCCTATAGAAACTATGTCAATAACGAATTGTAATTCATGATTATTTGGTCACTACGTATTTAGAAGAATAAAAAATATCAAATAAATAACAATTCTTATTTCTAAGTAATCACTTGAAATATAAGATTCCGATTGTGAAGCTTAACGTAAAATATAAACGCATTTACTTGGATTATTGAATAAATTCCTAATTCTTTAAATAAATATGCGTACTACAAAGAAACTTACTTGTAAGAATCTTTATGTAGCAAGTTCTGTGAATGTCATAACTGGGGATTTTTAGTAATGATCTACATCATGCTTCTAAAAAGTTTCAAATTTCGCGACCCAATATTCCATCGAAATTTTCATCGCCCCCCCCAGACAATAAACAGTATATTGAATTCAATAATACTATATTTTCATGCAAAAATCTACCACCCCAACCCTTTAAACCTCTGAAGTGGCCACAGGCGATAGGGAAAACACCCCACCAGCCAAAAACGTTAATTTTCCCCCGGGCGTAATATACCCTTTTCCCCGAAAAAGATCTTTTTTGTGCACTACTATCCATAAAAAGAGTTCGAAGGTTTAAATACAAAAAGGACAGGAAAAAGAAAAAAAGGGTTTGACGATGTTTTTGGGATTTACTTATTTCAGATTATTTTTCTTTATTCCCACCCCCCCATTACATCGAAAGCGCACCTACGTGGGTTAAAAGGGATTGGGGTGAAAACGGAACCCCTTTTTAAATTTACAGTGGAAAAAGCTTTTTTAAAAAAAGTACAAAAATTTTCAAGATTAATGTTAATTTTTTGATATCATTTTTTATCTGAATATCCCCCTTGGGCCACTGGTAAAATTTATTAAACTTTTCTTAACTTAGTATTGTTAATTTAGTTAAATGTGTTTTGTAGCACCGATAATTTTTAAAATTAAAAATTTTTCAGTGTAGATATGTACTTTATTTTTTTTTTATGCCAAAAGTATTTTGCTGGTTTTATTTTAGGAAAAATTTAAAAATTATTTTATATAACCTTTTTTTTTTACGATTTTTCCATATGCCTTCCGCCCCCCTTTTGTGTTTCCCTTTTTCACGCCCCCCCAAGAGGGGCACGGGCCCCCCAGTTTTAGAGAGAAGGGGCCTTTCATATTTTTGAATATTTTGATATCAAATGTCATATTAACGTAAAATATAAGTGCAGTTACTTGGATAATTTAATAAACTCCAAATGCTTTTTAAAAAAATACGCTTTCAAAAAGGAATAACTTCAAGGGTCTTTTTGTAGCAATTGCTTGGGAAAGTCATAACCCCGAGAGTTTAGTAATGGTCTACACATATTTTTGTATATTTTGATATCAACTGTCATATTTTATTGTTATGTAAAAAAATGTCATTTATCCTAATGCTTTTGCAGTATACTTTAAATCGTTACTATTTTGTACATCAGTGTTCAGCATATCTTTGAATTTTTTAATTTATATAATCATTATTAAGAAAAACCCCATCCAATACAGCGGTTAGTGACTCTGGCTGATATGCTGTTAGGTCTGTGTTCGAATACCGGAGAAGGCATGGCTATTTGTAAATGTTATTCCCTTTTGTAAAAGGGAATAGGTAAATACGTTGAACTGCAAAAATTTTTAGGTTTTTGGGGGAACCCCCCCGGGTGTTCCCCTTAAACCGAGAAAAAATCAAAAACCGTCAACTGTAATGCTTAAAGATACGGATAACGACAGACATACATCTAGCTCCTGAACATGATAAATTTCGTGAGCCTCGATCAGATACCGTCAGTAAATGGCATTAAAATAAAAATTAAAAAACAAAAAAAATGTGTCAAACAAACAACGTACAATGAAATTTGAGTTATTATTAAAGAAGTATTATAATCAAAATGACTTATTTCTCTGAATTTTTTGTCTTTTTAAGGTGAGAGTATGAGTCGGTTTTCTCCTTTATACATTGAAAGATTTAGTTCAGTGATTCCCAAAGTGGTCCATATGGACCCTCAGGGGTCTGTGACGACCGCAATCCACCAGCAAAACAATTTTCAGAGGAAGTGTTAAGATAAAATGCCGAAAATTTTTCCCTTTTGGGGAACACTGTAAAAAAGTGAATTTTAAAAAAGCCAGTTAAGACTATCTGATAAGCTCATTAGCAAAAATATTATTATAGAAATTTTTAAAAAGAAGAACGTTTTGAAAAAAGATTATTCTGTCACTTTTTGCCTAAATATTGCATTTATAAATAATGCTTTTTGTCATAATGTCCTTAAAACCATTTTATATATATATTGTAATCTAAGTGACACTAAATATCACGAAAATTATCCATTTATGCTCCTTTTTCTCATTTATGCTTTATGCTCTCTCACGATTTAGAAAGCAGTCGGATACCTTGAATATATAACCTGCACATCTATATATACACGAAACCGGTAAAAGCATATTCCATTTTTTTTAAATGTTGAGCATCGACATATTGTTTTTAGAATTTAAAGGGTTAAAACACTCATCAAAAAAAGCTATAATTTGTCAAAGAAATTGACGAAGACTTGTTCCTTAGCGCCCTTGAGCTTTTTAAGTAACATATGACTGATTCCTTGATATTCATGTCCAGCAATCAACTACAATTTTCATGCTCCAAAAAGTTAAGAAAATTCATAAATCTTCTCAAAAAAGTTTTCCAAAACTGTAGAGCTTAAATCACTCTTGGGTTTGTAAATCTGGCTGCCTTTTCCCGCAACGTACACCGGGGCACGCATGTTTCCCCCCAAAACTTTCCACCTTTGAACTTGAAAATTGGGGGGAGAGGGAAATGGAGTTAGAATATCGAAAATTTAAAATGCGGGGATTTATAGTCATGTTTTAATTCTCAATAAATCAGAGGAGAGTTATGCTTTCTGTTTTATTGATGCATTATCCCTATTAAAGATTCCTTTTTTATAGGAGTTGAGATCAATATAAACTTGTAAAATAATTTAAAAAAAAATGAGAAATAGAGAAAAAGGGAAACATTTAATGAAAAATTTACTGTTCCTCCTTCATTTTTGGTTTTTAATTTTTTTTTGCAGTGTCGTTTAATATGAAATGAATGTTGATATGATTCTTAAGAAATATTTGTTGGATGAATTAACTCCCACCACTCCCTTTTTTTAAAAAAAAAACAAACTCCTTTTATCTCATTTGTAATTAATCCCATGATTTGCAAATTTGATTCTAATTCTATTTCGAGCAAGTATCGATTTTTTGACCAATTTATTTTGTTATGTATTTTTCTTCTTGTATTGAGTCAGAATGATTTAAGTGTCTAATTACAGAAAAAAAAAGTTGGATGAATTATGTGTGATACACCATCTGTAGGGTCGTTAATTTATAAATAGTGAATTTTTTTCCCATTTTGGCAAAAAATGGTACCATACGCAATTCTAGGTAAAGGATTAAAGTATCTCTTTATTTTATGAATCTTAAACTTAAAATTTATCTTCTTTTAACAAATTTCATTTAATAGAACGGATATTTTTTTTAAATTGTTTATTTGCAAAACCCCCATGCCCCACATTGCCACGGGCACAGACGAAAATTAACACAATTATACAATTTAAAACAAATTTGGAAAAAAAAATAGAACGGAACCTACTACGCCACCCAGTCGACACGTACTGAATTGTAAGGAGAATAAAACCAAGAGCACTGCAATGAATACAAAAATGTAAAATGATTTTTTAAAGGAATTTTCATATTATAAATAGATTTAAATGAACTGTGCAATTGTAATCCTCACAAATTTGATTTATTATTAAAATTAAATAATGAAAAAAAATTTTTTAATTCCGATAAAGAATATAATTGTGTTATTTTTAATATTTAAAACGAGAAGACTTAAAAAATGTTTTAACTCGGGAGCAGACGCAATTCGTCCAATGGAAATTAGTCAAAAATTTTTTTACAATTATTTTTATTGTACACAAAAAAAATCAAAACCCAGTGAATAATTTAACGAAGAGAAAGTATACTTACCTACTTTCTACCTTTCTTCATTGATAATCTAAAAAAATTCCAATAGAACCGAATTAAAATTTTTTCAAAGGTGCGACCGTAATAAAGGGACACAAATAAAGGGGAAACTTTTCACGAACGTTAAAGGAATGATATCTGAAAAAGCAAAACTGTCATATTTTGTTCAAATTTTTTGTAGTTTGTATCCCGTGAAACCCCCCGGGTTAAATTTTTTAATCTATGAAAAAACTATGAATGTTAATTCAAAAAAGGAATTATATAAAACGTTTTTCATCATGCTTTATAAGGTTCAGAATACTCATAAAAATAAATATTGGCCAAATAATCCTTCAAAGTGCTTTCTGTGCTTTTCAAAATGTCATATAACTCTTTCGTATAGGCACATTATTTACAATTTCCTTAAATGAAAAATAAAGCCATAAAAAAGGAATGAACTAACCATACCAGTAAATTCGAAGGTCAAACAGATGAATTTTTTATCTTCCTGGAATGTTTCTCTGGGTCGGGGTTTTGTCTTTTCTTTTAAATAGTATTTTTTGATTTTTAAAAAAAACTCCAAAAGAATCTCTCATCGTGGGATTACAGCAAATCAAAAAAAAATGTGATGTTTTTTTTTTATTTATAAGTCAGATAGCTAATGAATATATCGAAATGAAAAATTTTATGTTTTTATGAAGTAATATTATTAAAAATTTTTTCAGTGTAAATGTTATTTTTTTATTATGTCAGAAAATATTTTCTTACTTCAATTTCAGTAAATTAATTTTTGTAATCTTTTTTTTTCGATATGTTCCCCGCCCCCCTTTTGGGGTTTTCGCGGCCCCAGGGGGCGGGGCTTTCACACCCCTTTTAAAAAAACCGCTTTTTAAATTTGAAGAACCAGAGTTTAAATCTGTGACTAAACTTCAACATGTCGGGTTAGGATGTTTGTGCTTGTTAGGCAACAAAATGTAGCACAGGATTCCCTTACAAATATATTTTGTTTTATATAAAACGGAGATCAGTCTTATTCAAGGAGTTGTTTATAAAGAAGCAATTCAATAAAAATCGATAGACTACAAATAAATTTATACAGATTTCGCAGGAGGTTCAAATTCGGGTCTGTGTTGTCGTCCTCGTCACTTGATCATGGTTCAAAATTACGAAGTCTTTACTTTGATTACTTTGCCAAAGACTTTTTCGGCAGAGCCTTCCAATTTACTCCAGTTTCGTCTACGTTGTAAACGTCGTCTCTGGAGCAACCTTCTTCTTCCGCACTGTGCAAAAAATTTTTTGTTAAACTTGTGGGCAGAATTCATATCGTCAGAAAAGATTCCCCTTTTCAATCTGCAGCCCCGACCCGGGAGCTTTTTTGTTTTTAAAGGGCCATACGGGGAACCATGATTTTAAAAGAAAATAAATGAAAAATTTTCTATATTTAGTGTTTAAAGAAACATGTATAAAATTTTTTAAGGAAATTATTTATTTTTAAATTTTTTGGAAAAAACTGAAAAACTTTTTTTTCCAAATTTTTTTCCCTTTTTGAAAAAATGTTTATTGTATTAATTTTTTCCCTTTTCCAGATCCGTACAGGGGCTCAACATGATTTTTGAAAATTCAATTATTTTCGATTTAAAAACCATTTGAAATAATTATGGGTATTTTCTTATAATTTACCCCTTCTGTTGTCGTAAAACATGGATAAACCGACTCCGAGTCATGCATTTAAAAAAATTCTAGTAGAGCTCTGTAGAGAGGTCTGAGGAATACGGAAAAATATTAAAAATTTTAAATACACAAAAAAGGGCTTTTGGAAAAAAATTTATTTGTTAATTTTTGCCAAAAATTTGATTTTAAAAAATTTTTGTCATAATTTTTAAAATAATTTTATACATGTATTCTAATCAATGACATAAATATTCCATTTTCGAGGTTTTTTAAAAACGTTTCCCCAACGTAGTCGATACCTTATACCATTCTAGCATTGAAATAGCCCCCTTTAAATTCCTCGTTGTTTGAGCTTTTCACTTAAGAAGGGATATTGGGTCCCTTTTTATTTCTTTTTTGAAACCCAAGTAGGACGATCAAAAGAATATCGTTTGATTCCCCATGGTTTTCCTTTCCAGCCATCTTCTGAGAAAATTTTTACGCAAAATTTAAAAGGTTTCTCTGATTCTTTTTTTCTCAGAAATTGTTGACTTCCTACATTTATAAAACGTGCTAGAGACACTCCACTTTCTCCCCTCGCGAGATGACCAATATTTCGCTTTGTCTCTTTTAATACGTTGTGCTTTGTTTTGAATTTGGAACATAATAGCTCACAACTCAACAAAAGTACGTTTCAAATTTCCCCCTTAGAAACAAATTGGCCTAATATTCCGCGAATGTTTATCAAATTATAAAATGAAATTCCCAAATATCCCTGACCTTTAGTTTTTCCCCTCACTTTGGATTCATGCGGAATAATTGAAGCGTTTCACTGTTCGAAAACGTATTCGTATACAGTTGAAGCAGAACTTTCCTTTTTTTTTTTGTCTAGGGTGGCCCAGTGCACCCACTATTTTTTATTGCTTTGATCA
>BMAV01021982.1:0-11911 GCA_019973955.1 Trichonephila inaurata madagascariensis
CAAAAGTTAACATTAGCAGATGATTATTCTGAAATTAATAAAATTTTATCTCAAAATGTAAACGAGAAAATAAATTACAAAATCTTTTCCATCAAGGGTGAACGATCTTCTGTAAAAGTCTGTTATTACTCTAATCGTTTTATAACTAATAAAAATATTTTAATATAAGCTCTAGATCTCTAAAATACAAACGATATTTTTTAAATTTTATTCTTAAATTTTTGATCGAGAAGTGTCAATATATAAAAAAAGAATAATATTATGTATAAAAAAAGCACAATGGGAAAATATTTTAATTATAATGTTAACAGTGTTGTAGTAAGTTGGTCATTGTTAGTTTTAATAAAGTTTAATTAAGTAACAAAAAAATAATTTTAGGTAGAAACTCACCATTTTTACTAAATTAATTTTATCAAAAATTATTATTAATAACATAATGTTCCTATCTAAAATTTAACTTAAAATGAAATAAATTATTGTTAGCAGGTCCAACGCGGAAAAAGCTTTTAATCCGTTGAAATATAATAACCTTATAGTTAATATAAATTTCTTTTATAAGAACTAAATCAATGAAAGTGCTATAAAAAATTTATAAAATAAAAGTTTATAACATAATTTAGACAATTTACCTAGTTTTTTGAAAAGGAATTTAATATACCTTTATTGTCTATTGAGTTAAATAGATTTTTCAGAATCTTACCCATGCATTAATTAAATTTCTTTGTTCTAAATAATTTATAAAATTTTTACCATTTTATAATGTGTTGTAAATTAAACCCATTAGTTACAAAAATGTAAGATATTTGAAAATGAAAATAGTGGGCGAATTCTAATTAACAGCTTGGTTAATTAATGCTTTAATTAGATTTGGTGGAAACAACTTGCTTCAGAAAAATAAATATTTTTACTATGTCTCTACTTTAACAGTTTTTTTCCCCTATATAAGTGTTCTTTTATTATACCTACCTACCATAAAATAAATAAAAAAGCAAGAAGCAAAGGGATTGATATAGTTCGTAGTTGAATTACTTTTTCCACGCTACCTATTAGGAAAAGATACTTCTGTTTTTTTCTTCTCATGATCACCGTACGGTATTCGATAAGAATTTAGAAGATGTAATCTTGTTATTCTATCCTCTGAGTTATTATTTTGTTCACTACTGTGTTCTTTGCCGATATAATTGAATTTGATTAGGGATACTTTCTTTTTTATTTGATTCTTTTAGTTTTTCATGGAATATATGATACTTTTTATCCATTCGGGTATTTTGCTTTCCTTTTGTGTAATGGAACTTATTAATTCGAAATTAATTTGATTTTTCTCCTGTCACTGGAGCGCATGATTTGAAATGTTTCTGAAATTCACCTCAGCGCTTTTTGATTGAATTAATCGTCAAGCGTAAGTTGTTAGAACAATAAAATAGTTAAAACTTGAGAATTTTTTTGTTACTGCGTTTGTTTTAGAATAAATGTCAAGGGGGGGGTCCCCCCGTTACTCAAAGAAATTAAAAAAAAAACATAAATCTTTAGGTACCCAATTAAAACCCGTGTTTTTTAAAAACCAACAAACAATAATTTTTAAAATTTAGTGCTTTTTTTAAAAAGGGTGGAAAAACACAATAAAATTTTAAAAGAATATTTTAAAAAATGAAAATTTTTGAAAGCAAAAAAATTTTCCCCAAAACCCCTTTTTCAAAATATACTCAGAAAAATACTCATAAAAATAAAATTTTTTGTTTTTCTGAGCTAGGTTTGTTTTAAATATATAACTTAATCCATTTATTGTTTTAATTATAAAGGGTTTTAATAATTTATATATATGAGCCAAAAAATTATTAAGAGTATTTTTTTTATAAAAAGGAAAATGTTTTGAAAATAGTTATATCTAAGTGCGGTTTTTGTCAATATAGTTTGTCAGTTTTTGCTTTTCAATATTTTTTATTGTAATATTATTCTCAAAATAATTTTATACGTGTATATTAATTTAAGTGACACTAAACATAAAATATATTCGTTTGTAGGCAAAAAACGGTTCCCAAACAACGGATTTTTTTTATTTATAAGTTGTATTTTTTAATTATCCTAATTTCGGAATAAAAGTATTGTAGGTCTTTAAATCGGATATTACATGCTTTTAAAAAAGAAAAAAGATCCACTTTAAGGGGGCGTTTCCTGACGTCAAATCCGTGACCTCTGAAATCCTTTTAAATAAGTCCATTAATATGACGTCAAGCCAATAAATAAATCCCGGTTGCCGGGTCCAATTCATCTGACGTTATGATCACATGATAATGATAACCGTGTGATTCCAGCCAATCAGTTCAAAAACTCATGTGACGTCATAGTCATATGATAAACGCTATCTTGTGTTTCCCGCTAATCTTCATGTGTTTCGTTGTTGCTAACTTTTGCTTTTTGTAGAAACTTCCTTATAAAAAGTACAAAATGTGTTGTATTTAAAAGTCTAAAATAAGTTTTTTTTATTTAAAAAAAATCTTTAGGAAGAAATTTTTATTACGTAACATTTAAACACCTTTACCCGATTAGGAAATTTCAAGTTTTATGTAAGTTTTACAAAATAAAAAAAAGTATAATTATTTTTAATGTCTTTTTTTAATTCAGTGGGTATACGTGTTGGTTTTTATCATGCACCAGAACTGACCCAAATTTGGGTTCATAAATTATATGATGCTGTAAATTTGCAATCACGAAACCACCCAAAAAACCCCTCCTTCCCCCTTTTGCCAATTTTTTGTTTTTTGCAAAACTTACTAAAAAAATTAAACATTTTTTTTGTTCAATATTAACGCACGTGAAACAAAAATGCAGCCGATTTAAAATACACTTTTAAACATGAAAAAATTTTTTAAATTTTAAACAATTTTTTTGAAAGGGATTAGCCCCTGGGGGCCCTACTTTCTTTTCCTCGCGACCTAGAGGTGAGGGTGAATGAAGAACCAGACGTTGCCATAATTTTAAAATACCCACTTTGTGGATCTGCTTAAACAATATACAATAATGAGATTATTATTAAAACCCCAAGTAAATTTCGGCGAGGGGGACGCCCCAATCTTTTACCAAAAAACCCGCGTACGGGCTACTATTTTTTCTTCCCCGGGTTTAAACCCTTTAAATTTTTCAATAAAAAATTGTTCGAAAAATAAATTTTTTCTTACCGTTCTATCTGGGGAAAGCGGAAATTTCCCGCTTGAACCCTAACAAAATCTCTTTCTCATGGGGGAATGGGTATCCCCCTTTTAAACGAATTACTGGCACGGATATATTAAATCTTGAAAGAAAGGATTTCTTCTCAATTTGGCTTAATCACTTGTACATGGACCTCATAACCCTTTCCCCGTAGCCGCCCGCATAAATTTCTTTATTTAAATATCTCTAATTTGAATTTTTCCCACGTTTCCCACACTTCTCGATTTGGGTTTGGGAAAAAGCCATTCGGGCCCCAAAAACCCCCAAAAGGGAGTTTGGGGGGGAAAGCTATGCCCCTTTCAATTTTTTGGGAACAGCCCCCCAATTTTATTTTTGGGAAGCTGCCTAATGTCATTTTAATTGAATTTAGAACCCGTATTTCTTTTTATTTCAAAATTTGGAAAAATTAGCTAAAAAGGGCCTGGCGAAAAAAGTTTCTTTTTTAAAAAGGGGTTTAAATGTATTTTTAAAAAGGTTTTTATACAGATAGTCCCTTTGCTATTTTAGTATGAAGATTATTGGGAAAAAATCCTCCATTTTTTTTTAAAGGTATTCAATAATAGTTAACATGTTTGTATCATAGGTTAAATAACTGATGTGATTTTGAAAGGACACAAAACTTCAACCGAGAGCTTAATATGACCACGTATTCACGAGGGTTTGAATCAAAATTCCCCGGGTTAGGGTTAAAACTTGGGAAATTTTTTAGAGGTGGCCCGATATCATTTTCTGTGTTTTGCATTTCCCTTTTCCCTTTTTAAAAACTTTTGTTCCAAAAACCCGGTGGTTGGTGGCTCGCCATAGCATTGTACTTTGTAGGCGGATGCAGGTAGCCATCGGCGATTGAAAGAAATTGCGTTTTTTCACCAGATAAATAATATTAAATTTTTTGCTCGTTTGGGCGGGTTTAAAGGGGGGGTTTAAAAATTTTTGAAATATGGGATTGACACATTGTCTGGAGCTTAAGCTTTCGAGTGGCATCGACGTTTCTAAAAAGGCAGGGAAATTGTCGAAGACGACAAACGCTTTTGGGCGTCCGGAAAAATTTCCCCCGGGGGGAAAAAATCAAAAAATTTTTTTGTGTCTGTACGTAAAAACAGGCTTCAAAAAAATAATTTGAATCGTTTGGGGTGTCCTTTGGGCCCCAATTTGTGGATTTTCTGACTATGGATTTAACATGCATGGTTTTTCAACATATCGTTTCCTGCATTTAAACGAAAAAATCTGGGTTAAGTTAAAAGTGCATCGCAAAGGGTGAAAAAGGGACATGGCCAAAAAAGGAAATTTTCCCCCCCCCCCAAAAAGTTCCAATTAACTTTAAAAATCCATGACAAAAGTATTTTGTTACTCAAGGGGTCTTATTTCGAAGGGGGGAAGTGTTTCCCGCAGTTTAATTGGTAATATATTTTAATTTTTAGACTTTTAGTCTCGGAAAATTTTGAATCCTAAACCCCACGTTTTTATATAAAGGGGAAAATCATAAAAAACGCAAAGGGAAATAAGTCGTCCAACATAAACAAAATAATGGATCGTAAAAGCGATTAATATTTTAAAAGAATTAAAAAAAGTAAAAAGAAATTGCTTTGTTTAATCTTAAAATGTATTCTTAGTTTATGATTTCAGTAACCCCAAATATTTTTCTTTTTCATCAGTGAACTCCCAAAACATCCTCAAAATTTGAGCAAACACACCCCTGTTTCTTTTTCAAATTTCCGTTTTCGATTTTCGTTCACAACGATATTTCTTACATCTTTTCTGCCAAAACAAAAGAATCCGCTTTCGCTACAACAAGCCGATGCCAGCACAGCATTCCTCTGAGGGCAGAACCCCCAAGAGAAACGCTCCAGATGTTGTTACACGTTCCTCTCCCATATGCAAACGTCACTAGTAAAGAAATTCTTAAAGCAACCCCAGAAAATCCAATTCCTTTGTTACATTTAAGGCGTTAAGCCTTACATTCTTCCCGAGAACTTTATCTGGAAATTTCGACTTTGAATAACTACTAACATAACGACTCAAAGACTGGAAAGTAAAAGTTGGTAAACGGGCATCCCAAATCAATCTAAATATTTTTTACGGTTTCGTTATGAATTGATCATCATATTTATTCGTCTAAGAACAGAACTTGCGAATGTGATTACTAATTTTGAAATTTCTTATATCTTAATTATTTTAGTAATTCATTTCTTACTTATTTATTTATTCATTCAAATTTTATGAGATTTATTAATAACTAGCCGTTACCCGTCCTCTTCACTAAGTATTTAAAAAGGTTATTAATATCTAAGGGGGAAATTTAATTTCGGTTATATTTAAAAATCTTTTTATAGCCCTCCTCTCTTGTATTAAAAAAAAAAAAAACTGAATTTCAAAAAGGGAAAATTCGTTATTTTTTTACAATCCAGCCCCTTCCCAAAAAGGATTTCCACAAAATTTATTTTTACCCCTTTTTGGAACAAAAAAAAATGTTATCAAATTTCAAGTATTTTGGGTCTAATAAGAGATAAAGGGTATTTTTTATCTATATGCCAAACCCCCTTTGAAGTCGATTTCCGATAAGCCCTAATTCCCGGATTTCTACTAAAGAAAATAATCGTTTAAAAAAGGACCGCTAGGGGGTGTTTTAAACCCAAATGGTAATTTTTCATGAAAATTCTGTAACTTAAATTAGAATAATGTATAAAATTGTTTTTTTGGGCATTTTGACAAAAAATTTTTTAAAAAAATATTTTGGGAAAAAAAATTTAAATTAAGTTCTTTTTTTAAAAAGTTCTCCTTTTTGTGAAAATCCCCTTTACAATAATTTTGACTGTTTTTAACTCAGACCTCTTTACAGAGGCTCAACAATATTTTTGAAAATTCATATTTTTTTTAGAGTTAAAAACCTTTTGGGAAATAATGATCGGCGTTTTTTTTTACAATTGCTCCCCCTCTGTTGCCTTTAAAAACATGGATAAAATTAAAACTTCTAAGTTATATATTTCAAAAATTTATTTGGGAGCCTCTGTAGAAAGCCCGGGGCCATATACAGGCAAAATATTTGTAAAAAATTTTTAAAAAGGGGAACATTTTAAAAAAAATGGTTCAAAAGTTAAATTTTTGAAATATTTTATTTAAATTTTTTTTTGTAAAAAATGTGTCCTTAAAACAATTGTTAATACTTTAAAAATTTTAATTTAAAAATGACACTAAGATCATAAAAAATTATCCATTTATCCCCTTTTTAAAAAACCCACGGTTTCGAACATTCGGATTTTTTAATGTTAATAAAATTTTACCCAAAAAATGGCTAAAATCACCATTTTTATTATAACCCCCTTTAACACCGTTAACCCCCTTTGAGAGTCGATTTCCAAAAACTTTTCTTAGCAGATCTCTATCAAAAAAAAAGAACCCCAATGTGACAAATTTTATGTCTGTGCGCAAATAGTTTCGGAGTTTTGGGTTTTGAGTGAGTCACTTTTTCTCTTTTAAATACCCATATACCCCTTGAAAACCCAAAAAAAAAAAAATTGGGTATAGGCATGCAAAGCAAGGAAAGAAAACAGGGAATTTTAATTTGAGTACGGCATTTGGATCGAAAAAAAGCCTATAAAGACAACAAATTTCGGCCAGTTTTGGGAGAAGGTTCCCGCTACCTAGCAAAATTATCAAGATTTTTAAATGAGTTTGAGCGAGGTGTTATAGACGGCGCACGAGAGATGGGACATAGCATCTCGGGGGGTGGCGATGAAATTTGGGTTTTTCCCCTACGGCCCCTCAGGTACCGTGAATATTAGGAATCCCAAAAAATCAGATCTACGACACGTTTCGGCCAGAAAAATATCATGCAAGAATAGGACCAAACGACTGACGCGAATTTTAAAAATAACAGACGATCAACCCCTTCCCCAAATTGGGAGATTTTAAAAGCCGGGGCCCTCAACAAAATGTCACCGTGCGAACCATTCAACGAAACATCATCAATATGGGGTTTCCCGGGCCGGCCCCACTTTTTCCCCCTTTTTGGGCTGAAAACACAAAACTGTACGGTTTTGCCTGGGCCAAATCAACACCGACATTGGGCTGTTAATGACTGGAAACTCGTTGTTTTGGGCTGGGGTCCGTTTCCAATTGAATCGAGGTTTTACGGACATGTACGGGTATGGGGACAACCCATGAATCCATGGACCCCACGGCCCAAAAGGGGGATTGTTCAAGCCGGGGTTTCCGCAGGTATGGGGTTTATGCAGTTGGCGCGATAAGGGGCCCCCGATACGTCCAGATTTCCTGACGGGGAACAGGTACGTAAGCATCCTGTCTGATCACCTGCACCCATTCCTGTTCATTGTGCATTCCGATGCACTTAGGGAATTTCAGCAGGACAATGCGTGACCCCACACATCCAAAATTGCTACAGAGGGGCTCCAGGAGCACTCTTCTGAATTTAGACACTTCCGCTGGCTAGCAAAATCCCCAGACATGAACGTTATTGAACAAATCCGGGATGCCTTGCAACGTGCTGTTCAGAAGAGATCTCCACCCCCTCTTACTCCTAATGATTTATAGACAACCCTTCAGGATTCATGGTATCAATTACCTCCAGCACTACTTCAGATATTAATCGAACCCATGCCATATCGTGTTGCGGTACTTCTGCATGCTCGTAGGTACCCTACACGATAGAAGGCAGGTATACCAGTTTTTTTGGCTGTTCAGTGTAAATGAACAATGAAAGATAATGTAATTGTTGTTACGGGAAGATTACTTCTCTGTCGATGAAGTGTTGTGACTGGAAACATAGTTTGCAAGCCAAGTGGGAAAAAATATCTCTCATTCATGCTAAGTAGATCAAAGGATATTTTAAAAATTATAGTAAAGTTTAGATTGATTTATTCCGAATAAAATTGTTCGATTTCACATGCTTACTATTCCAATAATAAGACATTTTCGTTAATAATATTTGAATAAAAATGTCTCAACAATAACATGCGTTATTAAAATCACAATTGATAAAAGAAATTTCGAAATGAAATGATATTGAATAATTAAGAATGAGTTTTAAAAATTGTTATCGGATTACTCATTAAATATTTTTTAAACTTAACTGTTCTGAAAATAAACTATAATTCTGAGATGTAAAGCTAATTCATGATGTTTATATATTTCTTTATCTTAAAGTATTAGGTTCGAATTTTATTAAAGGAAATAAATTCCATTTATTACTATTCTATTAAGAGAAGAACGTTTTCTTTTTGAGAAAATGTTTTGGTAATAATGAGTTTAAAGTATATCATAAAACACAGACGATGCTTCAAAACTATTGGACACTCTTTCAGCCAAAAATAAGTTATAGAAGAAAATAGAAATTATAAAAAAAATTGTAACACCAAGGGAAAGTTTTAGAACCGAGAAAAACATATAAGAAAAAAAAAGATTATTATTTCTCTATACGTAAGAAATTCAACTCTTAGAATTTTAATACAGAAAAATTCGATTAAATTTATTTTAATGGGTCTCAGGGGTGTTAAATTTCTCTAGAGGTCTGAAAATATAAACAATTTTCAAACAGGTATAATTCTTTTAAATTTAAATCAAATAATTCAAATCTATTACACATTATTTATAAAGGAATAGGGCTTCAGAAAATTATAAAATGTTTAAAATATAATCATAATTTTAAAAATTATAAGCATATGAAAATAAGAAACTTTTCTATAAAAAATATTTATTGAGTTTCACGTCGCGCATGCTATTTTCTAAAATAGTAGCTTTAATTACTTGCTATAAGTTGATTTATAAGGATAAATGTATTCTTTTTACACTGTAGCTATTTTTATATAAATAGAATTATAACTTGCATATTTTAATAAATAAAAAAAAAATTTTAAAAATATTTAAAAAATTGCAATATTTTACAAATATTTTGAAATACAAAAGATATATAATACTAAAATTAGGTAGGGTTAAAAGAATATGATGCATTTTATAATTCTATAAAGTTTTATACATTAGAGGCTACTATTTTAGAAAAGAACGTGCACAACGCAAAAAATACTTAATATTTATTATAGAATTTTCATATGCTTATGTGTGATTTTTTTAAAATTATTATTATATTTTAAACGTTTTATACTTTTCTAAAGCCCCATTCTTTTATAAATAATGTGTAAAAGATTCGAATAATTTAATTTAAACTTAAAAGAATTATACCTGTTATACCTTTTTGAAAATTATTTATATTTCCAGACCTCTATAGAAATTTAACACTTCTGAGACCTCTTAATAGAAAAAAGTTCGTTATTATGGAGTTAAAATGCTCATATAAATGTTCAAAATAAAAAGAAAAAAATTATTACATTATATGTAGATTTTTAAATCAATTGCATTTTGTTTACCTGTGTATGTTATTATTGTTGACATTTATGTACTTTTTAAAAAAAATCTTCTGTAAAAGCAAAAGAGTTGGCAACAGCGAAGTGCGTGAACTGTTTGGCTGTAAACATGTGATTGCATTTACCTTGTATCTACGACTTTACTTAAATTTAGCACATTGACTTAAATAAAAGCATATTAATTGTATAATACATTAAAGAAAACAGGTATTTTTTCAAATTAAGAACGTATTATTAATCGAATAATGCTATAATTTTTTAAAGAATCCAATTCATCCTTTGTATGCAAAATTTGTGTGCAAATTTAATTAATTTTCATTTTTTTCAGTTTTAGCAAAAACTAATTTCTTGAACACAAAAATGTAGAGCATTTTTTCCCTTTCTTCTTTCAAGAAAAATTAGATTGTAAAATAATAAATTATATAGACAATGGAATGTTGAGATTAATAAAAAAAATAAAATAACTACTCAAATAAGTTACATACTTAACTCTTTCCTGATATCGAATTTTGCTATTAAAATTATTTTTTAATTTATTGAATAAACACGTATTTTATTCTAAAATAACAATGGCAGCTTATTGGGCTTTAAATAGAAGCTTACTTAAAAGAAAATTATTAAAACATTGAGCGATTTCTTAGATATGTGGAAAATATACTTTAAAAGAGCACAACAACAAAACAAATGTTTGTTTACTATTTTAAATAGTTTGATTAGATTTAAAAAGTAATAAAAAATAAGTTTCGATATTTATTTAGAAAAATTAAACAATGTATTTTATTAAGTCTTCAGAAAAGATGATTGTAATACATTTAGAACAATAAATGTGTTACAATCAGGAATTATGTATTGCACATAATGATTCAATTAAAATGTAAGTCTAAAATAATTTCAGTGCAAAAGTGATGCTTAGAAATTACACAAACTTGGTCTACAAAATTTGTGTTAATCAATACTGATTAAATACCAAATCGTTCTCTTTCTCTTGTAAACTCTTAAAAAATAAAACAAGAATTGTCAACAACCTTTAGTTTCAGTTCACCTTTTTTTCTTTCTTTAAAATCAAAATAATTATTTTTTATTTGAAAGAAATAAAGCATAAAAAGCAAGAAAAAAGAAGGAATACAACACTATTCATGAAACGATTTTTTATCAGAACAAACATTTTGATATATATATATATAATCCGTTTTGTTTTAAAAAAAAAATGTTTTCAAAACAAAACAGATTCTTATCTGGTTCACTTATTGTCAGTATCCATAACATTTCTAAGAAAACTTTCAATCGCAATCGGAATTTCTGTATTCAAATTCCTTAAAAGCGCGCACGCGCAATACGAGTATTGAAAATTATTTCTACAGATTTCGACTTTTAATTTCAAAAGGACAGGACTTGAATTTCTAAAATGGAAGTATATTTATCTTTTGCGTGTTTGGAACACAGTTAGCCAGTCGATGTCTACTAAATTCGTTCTTAATGGATCTGTACTAAACAGAAAAAAAACATGTTTTCCATATTTCGAGTTTGTAAATTTAATAGTTTAAAAGAGGACTTTTCTTTAAATTTGTAACGTCCCTGTAACCCAGTTAATCCCTTTGGATGTCGACTATTGTTAAACTCATTCTTAGTGGACACAAGGAAAGAAACACGTTTCTCAAATCTAAAGTCTGTAGGTGTAATAGTCCAAAAACGGGAATTCTTGTGTATAACACTCGCGCAATCCCCCTTCAGTGTTAATTTTCGCAAATACTGTTTTTAGCGAATGTATGAAACTTCTTCTTCTCTAATGGAGTTGCGCATTGGTATTTTACCTTTTCAGACCTATTACATTCCCTAGAAACTGGTGTCACTTTTTATTGTGGCACCATATAGGCGATATCAACTACCGCAAGTGATTTGGCGCCCAATTTCCTCCACAGAGGAAGGCACCTAAGCTCTGGTGATGCGAAACCGTACTTAAGATTTTAATTTTGCCGAGAGCACCCAAGCCAAACAAGCACTCAAGAGATTTTTTTCATGCCATCTATTCATACGACATAGCCACTGACCAATTTCTGCATCATGAAAATCCACCGCTTTGGGTCGTAGTCGAACCCACAACCTTGGGTGCAGAAGACCACGAATATAGGAAACTAAAAGATTGCTTTTCCGTACTTCATATTTGTAAGTCCAATAATTAAAAAAAGGGATTTTTTTTATCTATAATTCCCCCACACACTGCGTCATTTCATCCTTCTCCCCCTCAGGATTCAATTTTTACAAAACTTATTCTTATAGATTCTGCTGAAAACTTCTTTTTTGTCCCAAAGTGAATCTGCAGGATTTGAAAT
>BMAV01021983.1:0-12114 GCA_019973955.1 Trichonephila inaurata madagascariensis
AAATCTGTTTCGATTCAGGTAGGAATGATTATTTGATTTTGGGGACTTGTGATATTATTGAAGTGAGAGTAAGCGGAAAATAATTATAACAGAAAAGTGGTCTAAATTACGCGTTTCGATTTAACTATGATTGTGTGTTTTTTATTATAGATTCTCGCTTTTTTTCTAAAATTTTAGACATTTGTTTCTATTCTTAATGTCTTTAAAATTAAAAAATGTCTTTTCCTTTTGCAAATTCTTGCACCTCTAACTCAAGCTGACAATCAAAGATACAGTCTCCAAAGGGGGGCGGTATCACACGTTATAGATGGTGATATTAGCAAGTTTCTCAAATAATTTTCAAAAGAATTCATAGGGTTGTGAACTAGTTAAAAACGGTCACCAAACTGCCAACATGATCACCAAAATGAGGCCAACTTGGCACCATGGCCAAGATTTCGCCAAGTTTCCATTGAATCGCTATTATAATGAAAGGAACGGCATTGCTTGCAAATATTACTATGTTCGCATCAAATAAATACAGCAGAAAGTGATATAAACGCATTACACATCCAGATATTAACCTTTTACGCTACTTTAAGTATTTTTTGTACAAAAATCGTGAAACTTTTCTCACGTAAACCTTTTGTGAAATGTGATGATGATGTCATATCCATGACAGAACCAAATCAAATAGCACCATGGGTCCAGATGACTGTTCTGGCAATCTCTTCAATATTGCCCACATAGAGATTTGTTGACGAAAAGAGGACCCCTAACTTTTGTAGAGCAGCAAGCACACCAAGACAGTCAAAAATATGAGCATATGTCAGCTCTGTATATAAACAGTTATCACAAATTCTGTATAAGATCTTCTACCATCCATATCAAACATCATTCCTCTGTAATGACCTGTTCTTAGCTTAGCAATAGTTTTTGTTATAAGGCGGTCTCCACTTATATTAAAGATTTGATTCCTTACAGGAGTTGACTTATCTTTCAATTTGAAATTTACGACAGCATTTGCGTCTAATAAAGTAATGTTGACAAAGTTGTCATTATTAAGGTTGCTAGCTTCTTTCGCCAGTCTATCTGCGCTTTCATTGCCTGCAATGTGAACATATGCAGGTAACCATTGAACTAGCAGACTTTATTCACATAATCAGAGCTTGCCGCATCGGCTGCCCCGTACGCAGTAGCCCCATGCGCAAAATCAAAATTCAGAACCATTTTGGAAAAGGGATGTGATTACCTCAAAGAGGTTGAACTTCTGCATGTTGGTTCACGAAGGGTCTTTTATTTCTTCTTTACCACCCAAAGGATAACCCAATGGAGGCATTCCCCGATCCGCCAACTGGGGACGTGCTCTTTAGGGGTTAAAGGCGCCCCGAAAGATTCTGTGAAATATACCTTTGTTTTGAACTTATTATCTAAAAGCAGATTGATTTTGTAAAAAGAATGATTTCTAATCGTTTTCTCTACTAATGAATTATTTTTTTTAAAAAGTTACAGACTAAATTTTGTTAAAGTCTACAAAGTCCACTGGCTCTTTATGTTTCAATTGGTTAATATTTAAAATATTAAAAAATTGCTTCTTTATAAAAATTCATAATAGCTATATTTGATTTAGATTGCAATTATGTTGCTCTAATAGAATGTCTTTCTGTTTGAAGTCTTTTTTTTGTGTGTGTTTTGTTACATTTTTTGAAACTTTAAGAGAGAGAAAGATCTCAAGGTATCCGACTACTTGCAACATCATGTTTTCTTAAAAAATGGAGTCATGAAGGGTTTTTTTTGTAGTTTTAGATTTATTTAGTACATTTTAAGAAAAAAAAATTATAAAATTAAGAAGAGAAAAACAAATTATCATTACTAAAATAGGAAAAGATTGTAAAAATTTACATAAACGGATCCAACTCTATGAAAAAAAATTATGAACGAATTCTCTATTTTTGCATCTCCATTTGTTACTTTACTATTCATTTTTGAAATAACTTTCAGGATAAGAGATAATAAAATTTGTACAGAAACTAGAATACTTTATCTAATTTTTATATCAAATTGCTTAAAAAAACAGTGATTATATTGCCATAAGGGACTGTAAATTTTGTAATAAAACAGTGACTGATAAATCTGAATGTTGAAACACTTCTACGACTATATAGAACATACCCAAAAAATTGAAGCTAACTATTTTCAAAATTTTTTGAGGAACCACTATTCTCTTTTAAGCATTTTATAAAAAACGCATTTCGAGTTAACCGCATTTTAAAGTTTAACATAATGCTTGAAGTTGTGGCATATGCTTCCACTAAAACGCTTGCAGCTTTTATTCTAGTGTATGGGAAATAAAATCCTTGGTATTTTTATAAAATTTATAAGATGACCTATAAAATAAAATCATAAAAACATTTTTTTAAAACTTTGAAAAAAATTTTTTTCGTTTTGGGGTTGGTCCCTCAAAAAAAAAAAAGGAAGTTATATAAAGAGAAACATAACTCATGAGTTAACCTATAACTCTAACTTCAATTTAGCTTTAAATTATTTTCTATTTCCTGAGCTGTTACTAACTCAATTTGTTCACAAAACAATGTTACTTATTTCACATACTGGTTTCAATATTTCATAATATTTCATTAGTCTTTTTGTAAATATCTTGTATTGAGAAAGCATTAAAACGAAAGAATTTTAGCGTAAATTGTTGCAAGAAGAAAATTTCTTAACAACGAAAACACTTACTTCAACGTTAGTACGTACTATTAGAAACTGATCAAAATTAATTTAATTTTCTTAGCTAATTATTATATTATTTTTAGCTGTTTTTTATGTATGTGTGGATGTTTTTTAATGTCTCTGTTTTATTTATGTTTCAGAAATAATACCCTTTAAGAAGACTTTTTTTCCTTTTACACTATCTTTATTTTTATCTATTTATTTATTTTTTTCTCGATGTCACTTAGTCTAGGTATTTTTCTGTTGTTATGGTTCTAATTTGTTTTCTTCAGAGGTGTTCCGATTGCCTTAACATTGACTAAAAAATACCTTTCTTATTTATATAGGTAATAGAAAGAATAAATAAACGACAAAAAATAAATAAAATCAGCCTCATTTTTTTAATACTCTTCTGAAATGTGTTTTAATGTCCTTTGCAAATTTTATTTTTTCAAATCTATATATTTGTGGTTAAGAATCTCTTAAAAAGAGTAAAATTTATACAATATAAATACCAAAAGGAATGAAACTTATTCATGTTCTTTTATGCTGAAAACTGGTTCTTTTTCTAATATATATGTACAATAAAGGTGTTTTCTAATATAAATAGAATTCAAAACACAAATGAGGCGTTTCAACCTTACTGCACATTACTGACGCTAGAACCGTGTAAAATTTTTGAAAGCTTTATACTGAAATATAGACAATGCCTCAATACACTAGAATCGATGTTTAAAATATGTTTTATCCATGTGGAACCCAATATATATATATATATATATATATATATATATATATATATATATATATATATATATATATATATATTTTATTATTACCCCAATCTCAACCTACTCTTTTTTTTTTCAATGTTTGGGGAATTAAGGGAACTACAGGTTCATATATGCATTTAAAAGTTTTTGTAATTGGTAAAATAACTAATTATTCACTTCTCGTTTATTATTTCTCATTTTAAATTTATTTTAATTCTGCAAAATTACGTATCGATTAACCATTCTACACTATTTTTCTTTTTCTTTACAAATAGTTTTTGAGAATTTAGGGTTTGAATAAATTTTTGTATATACAGTGTCTGGGCTTAAAGTATCCAAAAGTAAGGGCTTATTATTACGGAGCCACCGTTCAGAATGTAAAAACTGTTCATTCATCGATTGGAAAACTCTGCGAGATTTTTTGAGTAGAGGCCGATTGGCCGCACGTGCACGCATTATTCCGCAATCGCATATGATAAACTTTTTAAACTATTTTTTACTAAAAGTGGACGATCGAAAAAAGATGCGGGCTACTCTGTTTAAGGGAATTTAAATCAGTCACGCGAGTACAGCGCGTGCGAAAAAAAGGTATGTCCTGACGGTTCCCAATTGTTACCGAAATCAATAAAATTAATCATGGACACGATCAACAGTGTTTTTATCCTAAAAATTTTGATACTTGCCAATTTAAGATACCAAAGCTCCCGTCTCCTTTAAAGTTTTTACCCATTGGTGAATAGATATTCATATTGGAGGGTCGACATTCCAGTCTGTTCCAAGACGTCGCTGAACACGCGTGCGACTGATTTAAATCCCGTTAACCAAAATATGCAATGCATCTTTTACTGGGTCTCCCACATCTTTAATAATGAAAATAGTTTAAAAAGTTTATCGTTGAAGGCTTACCCCGCCAATCCAGTGGGCCCCAAAATATTAGAGGTTTTTTAACCCATGGATGAAAAATTTTTTTAAATTCCTGAGGGGTGTTCTGAATAAAAAGCCATTACTTTTGGATACTTTAACCCCGGGATACCTTGTATATATAGTTAATATTTTTTTTACTATACAGACAAAATAAAAAAATAATAAGCTGAAGTATCAAACAGACTTGGAAATGTGAAACATACATTGGGTTTTAAAAAATATAACACATACGCATGCATGCACACACACACAACACACAAAAAAATTTATTTTTAAAAAATTTGTCAAAATTTTTCAAAATGGGTGAATATTCAATTCAAACTAAAAAAAATAAAATTGCAAGATCCAGACAAATTTTTTTGGGAAGGATATATAAAAATTTAAAAAAATATGATAGGGTTTCCCCAAAATAAAAAAAATATGGTCAAATATTATAAACATTGCTGACTTGGGAAGCTCTTATGTACAAAATAATTTATATAAAAAAAGGGGTTTAACATTTTTTTGGCCAAACCTTTCCCCCATTTTCTAAAATATGAGCAAACACCTATTAAACCCAAAAGGGAAAGAATATCAAATTTCCCATTAAAAAAAAGGTATATTATATATTTAAATGTCTTTTGTGTGATAGATATATGAATAAATAAATACATATACATATAAATATATATAGATGTAGTAAAAAACACCACAGCAAACCAATAGCAAGTCCTTATTCTTATGTTTAAGACTGGAAGCATTGTTTCAAAGCACCAACCTTCCCCCCCCCCTATTTGGTTATATTATTGGGCTGAAATAAGAAGAAGAGCTACAGTCTAAAATAAATTGATATGAAATATATGAATGAAAAAAAAACTAGAAATTCTAGAAACTGGTAGGGGAAGTTGTGGAACAAGGGAAAAAATATAAACTTTATACTAAGATAAATGTGTGAGAGAGAAAAGCTTATATCAGGCCAATATTATTAATTTTCCCACAAATGAAATGCAATAAGGTAATCAATAGGGAAGTCATGCTCCAAAACTATCTTATAAATATAATATTAGGAATTTTATGACGTGTTTTTAACGAGTTTCTATTAATTTAAAAGTGTTACGTTCTGTGTGGATAATAATGAATAGTATTTAATGAATATTTGAATAGTAATGTGAATAGTAATGAATATTTTTAAACTTTTTTCACAGCAGATCACAATTCTTACGGATAATAAATAACACAAATAAATATACAAAAGCAATACAAAATATAATTTAACACAATTAAAAATGTAAGTATAAATTAGATAGCAGATCCACAATTTCAAATACATTTAATTTTACTCATTTCAATTTCCTTATTTTTAACGTAGTTTTCAGTAAGGATTAATTTAATAAGAATGCGATAGATGTAGAAATATTTAACACTTTTTAGATCAAATTGACATAATTTTCTAAAAGGGTTTTAATAATATCATTAATATCTGATGAGTTAAATAGGTCTTCAAAGGCAGAACAACGTATGTGAGCGTTTCTCAAACTGCGGGGCGCGCCTCCTAGGGGGCGTGATAACCCTACGAGGGGGCGCGAGCATATTGAAAAGTCGAAAACAAAAGGGAGAGATTTACATAATTATTAAATTACTGAAAGTAAACAAATAAAATACATTCTGACCTAAAAATAAAATACACATTTACATTGCTATACTACATTTAAAAATATACCAGCACTGCGCAATGTATTCTACAGTTAACTAAACAATACTAAGTTAAGAACGTTTAATAATTATCAGTGGCCCCATCGGCTTGTCATAAAAAATATATATACAAACACATTAAGAGTTTTCTTGATAATTTGTACGGTTTATAATTAATTCCATAAATACCGATTCAAAATTGCGCGATTCACTCCCTAATGCCACCGTTTTACACGTAGGTTAGCGTATGTGGTGCATTAGGGGGAAGTAGAAAAGGAACAAATAAGCAAATCCTCTGAAATAAGTAAAATAAATCTTTTGCAGACACTGTCAAGGTCCTTTTTTTGCATTCCAAAGCCTTTTGAATAATTGTATAAATAGCAACGCCCAGAAAAGATTGTATTTCAAGTGGACGTATATATACGTCGGGAAATTAACCTTGGTGAGCGAGACGTTTATATACGTGGGTTTGGCTCTTAAAATCGTATTGTAGCTTTAACTTAAGTATAGTATTTTGAATTCAATGCATTGTTATTGTATGGGGGCGGAAAAATTATGATTGAAAAGGGGTCAAAATATTGAAGTTTGAAAAACGATATGTAGTAAACATATTTGTTTTTAAATAACTCTATTTAAACACATACATATATACGCATAGATGAATATATATATATAGAGAGAGAGATGAACAGTTTGTGTGTGTGTGAGTGTGCATATGTGTGTACAACTCTCATACTTCTAAAAGAAATGAAAAAAAGAATCCTTTAAAAACGAGAAAAAAAGACAACGAGTCAAATGGCGAAACATTCAAAACACTTGTCCAGAACATTTACTGACAGATAATAGTAAATTGAGGTTGTATATGTACATTCCGGGACAGAAAAAAAGCCTTCCTGCATTTCGAAAATAAAAGCCCGTACTTTAGTAAAAAGAAACCGCTTGTTTATCTAGAAGACGCGGGAACACCATAAGAAAATATCGCCAGATATTCCAAGTATATTCTGCAGAATGAGATTGTAACACTTCAGCCAAGTAGCCTCAAAGGACTTCCATTCGGATGAGTTTACTATTCTGAAATAGAAGCTCCTGTTTCTTCGCTTCTTTTTCCTCGAATATATTGCTTCTGAGTGGACGCATTGAAAAATCAAATTACTGAGAAAAGAGTTAAGAATATCTTCCTGAGGTAAAAAAGAAAGTTTTGGATTTCTTTCGCATATGTTTGAATTTTCGAAGGAATTTCTAGATACGCTGATGCCCTATATAGCCCTTTTTTTTAAAGCTATTAAAAAGCTTGAATAAAACACGTTTCCGATGCTGTTGAAAGCCATTAGATGAAATATGAAAGAATAATTCAAGATGGTTGCTGTTATCAAAGTCCTTTTCAAGTCAATGAAAATTTTAAAAAACTACAAATAATTTACTGGAAATTTAACTGAAAAGTCTCTCCAGTTATAGAGACATTATTCGATTTATTAAGTTTTGCTCCGATATTTAATATAAACACCCATAGGTATCAATGACCATTAATTAAGAATGTAACATTAAAATAAAAGGTCCAGTTTGTTAATAATATTTGTTATTGATATTTGATATTTTATGCTATGGATACAATTGAAGTTAAATATATATTATTATAGAGTTATACTTTTTAAAATATATATATTTTTCATCAGGAATTAAAAAATGTTTATATTTAATAAGTATCAATTCACTTAAACCACCCCGTTGGCGGGGTATGGTTAGTTTGGAAAGGCGGTACCAGCTCAAGTGTCGACTTTGTCACTTGTGTGAAGTTCAAACTTACGAAATCCGTGACCAGTAGCCCTCGTGTTGCTTTGTATTGCGACGCTAATATAACTCTCAATAATGTAAGGAAATCGCAAAAAAACTGTATCAGATACGCTTAACTGTGGTTTTTTTTAATGACTGGATAATTATGCAAAACAAGAATGGTTTGTTTTTCTTTGTAAATATTTTTGTTAGTTTAAAATATTATGCTTAAACATTGCATTCTTTTGGGTTTAAAAACGATTCATCTTTATATAATCCTGAATATCTAATTATTTCAAAAGTTGCTTCTAAAACTGATTATTTTGAATATTTTCAAATATTAGCACTGAGATAATGTCTAGACTAGAGTTCGGAAACCTATGACAATAGTGCCAAACTTGGCATTCGATATAATTCTTAGAGGCATTTTACACATCTCTACAAATTAGTCAATTTTTTGATAATTTCGAACTGGGGCTTATTGAACAATCAGCTTCTGAATTATGAACATGAAAATTTACGGATTTATTAAAAAATCTGGAAAATAACTCTAACGACAAATCGACATTTATTTTAAAGTGTTGGATGTCATTTCTCGATTGATCGAATTGTTTGAAGAAACTTGCATGTACTGTTACTTCCGCCTTTGGTTCTACATATTTGTATAAACAATTTTTTTCAAATGAAAAAAATTTGAGAATCCGCCGAGTTCTTTAATGTATCCGGCGCTACGTTCGGAACCGTGATTTTGCAAAAGCATGTAAATGGATAATATTTATGATATTTAGTATCACTTAGATTAGAAAATATATATAAAATTGTTTTAAGAATAGTAGTACAATAAAAAATTATATTTAAGTTCAATATTTTGACAAAAAATGAACATAGAATGACATATTTTCAAAATATTCTCCTTTTGTAACAAATGCTTCTATTATAACAATATTTTCCCTGTTTATAGCTCAGACCTCTGTACAGAAGCTCAACTAGAATTTTTGAAATATATAACTTAGAAGTGGGTTTATCCATGTCTTACGACAACAGATGAGAGAAATTTTAAGAAAGAAACACCGATAATTATTCCAATTGGTTGTAACTCGGAAAATAATGTGAATTTTTCAAACATCATAGTTGCTACATAAAGGCAAAATATTATTATAATAGAAGCATTTTTCACAAAAGGAAAACATTTTGAAAAAAGTTTATTCTAAGTTAATTTTTTGGCGAGATATTGTATTTAAATAAATTTTTTTGTCAAAATGTCCTTAAAACAATTTTATACATGTATTCTAATCTAAGTGACACTAAATAACATGAAAATTATCTATTTATGTGCCTTTTTTTTAAATCACGGTTCCGAACGTAGTCGAATACCTTAACATTTAGAATCATTGAGAATCACGTTAAATATTAAGTCACAAATTATATCCTTGATATTATGATACAATATAGACAATCCAGGGTAAAAAATGTTCACATTACAATGCGTAACTGTATTGAAAAGGAATACTGATATTTTATTGTTTATTTCTTATTTTAATAATTAAATGTATAACATATGCATCGCAAAAAGAACAATATATATATATATATATATATAATATATATATATATATATATATATATATATATATATATATATATTATTATATATTAATGCATTTATTTATTTTTGTATGATAAGTTATATTTTATGTTTATTTTTATGCTAATAAATATTTTTAAATAATGCATAATTATTATATTATAAAACTCTAAATCTGTATTTTTGACCTCTATTCTTTACCTCCACATGCAATGCCACGGGAATCAAATTGTATCCAAACATTTCCTACATGGCGGCATCCTGAATCATATTGTCAGATTGGCTTAACGCACCACTGTGAGAAGATTGCCGTTCCCTGGTCTAGACAATAGAATAGTATGGAGAACAGCTTTGATACTGAGAGCAGATCTATTCCAAACGAGGTCAGGTCACCCAAGAACCATCACACCACACAGTTATTCAATTTGCTCAATAAAAGGAATAACACCTACTTAAAAATAAGGAAACTGTTACTACCGTATCTCAATTTCGAGATGTATTATCTACCGAAGGCTTTATAATGTAAGGTTTTATGTAAGAAGACCACTGTTTTCATCTTCCTCCCGCCAGATCACAGAATAACCTGAATTGATGCAGACAACACCATTCTTGGACGCCGAAGCAGTGGTCCTATGCTCTATTTGCTCTCCTAGTCAAGGTTACTCCCCACTCAATGCTGAAGAACCATACACCAATACCACCTCTCGAACTATAGTTGAACTATAATGGAAGTGTTAGTATGTGAAAGTGCCCCCTCTAGGTCCACTTCTTAGATCATTGCGTGATTAGAGTTTTGAGGTTTTGAGAATTGAGAGAGAGAGAGTCTCCATGATATAATATGATTTTATAAGACCAAGTCTTAAATCTTCTAACAGATTAGGATAATATGTATATATGTGAGAACCTACCATGAACAAACACACAATACAAGTAATACCGAAAGAAGTAACTCGGGCCACTATCAATATCTAACCCGCCTAATCTCACTTTCAACAATAACGCAAGTCCTAATATTAAATAGTCATTACTACCTTAACTTAATCGTTGATCCGATACTAAGGAAGTTGCGTCTTTACTCGAGTGCAATGGTATGCACCTTGACCTAATGGCTCTATCTTCGAGATAACCTCTGTTGGCTGTCACTTCACGATTGTATCAATCATTAACAAAACATTCCCCAAATTGCCGCACCGCTTACTGAAACTTCTGATACATAAAACCTATCTAATTTGCATCTTTTCCTTTCCCGTTTCACCTCTGGGTTTTTTTGGAAACGAGTTGCCATTAATCTTGGCCCCAAAAGAATCCCAAAGGACATGTTAATGAAAAGACGCGTGAGCCGTCACAAGTATAATGGTTAAGGTCAAAGTAATGTTGAACGAGGTTACACCACTCTACCACATTCAATAAAGCATTGTGAGTTTGAGTTGCATGAATGAGATCTTATTTGAGGTTTGGTGCACAGTTCAGAATTTTGGATGCCGTTTCAAGGCTCGGCTAAGCAGTGAATATTTAGAGGATGGAACGCTGGCTTGAGACTTACAGAATATTTCCGGGATGTTCTTGGGAAAAAAATGGTAACTTCCCAGTCTATTCCCAAAATTTTCTCGAAACTAAGAATTACAATGGTGGGGGAGCATGGTGGGTTGTATCAAGACAAAACTTCATAGACAGCCTTATAAACACGACAATAATTGGTTCTGAGAGCTACATTGATGTCGGGGTCAATCATAATCTATGTTAAACCCTCAATGAGGGCCATAGTACTTCATCATTTTTGCGATATCATGAACCAATGATAAAAATCAAGCTCAAGGGGATAACTTAGATATTTTTTTTACCACTTTCCAGCAATATGTTAAGTACTTCCACAGAAAATTTCATTTGTTTGAAAATTGGTTTAAGGTATCGGACCACGTTTGGAACCTTGATTTTGCAAAAACGTATAATTGGATAATATTTATGATATTTAGTGTCACTTGGATTAAAAAAAAAGGTATATAAAATTGTTTTAAGAATAATATTGCATCAAAAAATTATTTAAGCACAATATTTTAACAAAAAATGAACATAGAATGAACAATTTTCAAAATATTCTCCTTTTGTGAAAAAAACTTCTATTATAATAATATTTCGCCTGTAATATAGCACAGACATCTGTACAGAGGCTCAACTAGAATTTTTGAAACATATAGCTTAGAAGTGAGTTTATCGATATTTTACGACAGCAGAGAGGAGAAATTTTAAGAAAAAAAACGCCGATCATTATTTCAGTAGGTTGTAACTCTGAAAATAATGTGAATTTTTCAAAAATCGTAGTTGAGCCTCTGGATTTCCGTGCACTCGAAAAAGACATCCTTCTTCAAACCAATGTAGCTTAGCATTAAAACAAAACAATAATTTGAAATTTTTACCACATGATAATCAAATATATTTACACTATTTCTCAAATTTTCAGAGAATTTGAGAAAAAATTTAAAAAGTTATAAAAAAAATAAAAATTGGACAATTTTTCAAAAATATGAAAATTAGTATTTCACACCACGCAGGATTCTGAAGTACAAAATTGATCAAAATTTACAAAATTAATTTTACTTGGTATAAAAATGTTAGCTTTCGAAGTTATACAAACTTTTAAGAAATTTAGAAGAAATAAACTGTTTTTTAAATACAATTATAACATAAATTTTAAAAATTTTT
>BMAV01021987.1:5452-35428 GCA_019973955.1 Trichonephila inaurata madagascariensis
TTTTTTTTTTGAAAAGTTCAAGAAAGAAAATCTTACAATGAAAGAATTTTTAACTAGAATGAAATGAGAACTGCTGCTTAAAATGACTTTTTGTGTATCAATGAACTTGATTGTCCATTGTACACAAATGTGAAAACGCAGTACAAAATGTAAGCTTTTCAAGTCTGTTATTTTTTACAACGTCAAGAAATCAGCAAATAGAAAATAACTATTTAAAACAACAACAAAAAAACATTTTCAACTCAATATTTTGCAAAAAAAGGTATTCTATAGTAAAAATCTGTGACGATACGCAAGTAAACTAAAAATAACATTTAAAATACTCAAATCCTTCGAAATTTAAACTCAAAACCCTAAAATTCAAACAAAGTTAATAGCAAATTTATCAATTAACATGTTACGGACATATATGTAAACGTATGTGTATGCTTCGAAATATATTTAAGAAGGTATCCTAGTCTAGAAATTTGAATAAATTTATTTTTTTTTCATATTTTCAAAATTTAAACATTTAAAAATATATGCTCTTAAGAGGATTTTTCAAAAGTATAACTATTTTTGGATATATAGGTATTTTAGTGACGTGGCATATAAACCAGCTCGGTCAGAACGAATCAAACAATAGACGATAGGAATCTTCCGTATACCTGCGATTGTGTTCCCTTGTAAAACCATTCGTACTTTTTTAAACATATATTAACCACTTGCCGGATAATCCCGAATTATCTTGGGTTCGTATGTATTGCAATTAATTATTATCCCGAGAAAACTCGGGGGAAGCAGAATTTGTCTGTACGATTGGTTTTATCACGGTTTTTCATGGCCTGGAGGAAATGAAATGAAATATTCAATTTTGATTGTGGCAGTTTGCAAGGGTTTGTTGGTTTCGCGGATCTTTTGGCAAACTGGTCCCGTGTTTTCCCTATTGTTATAGTACATGTCGGCCTGTGGATTAGTGTTGTATAAAGAAGGACAGTTCCATTGTGTGTGGAAAAAAGTAAAATAATGGTGATGATGCAAAATAGCGAAAGCGAGGATTTTTCAGATGGCGATTATGAAGAGGTGGACACTGAAAAAAAGTAGAGGTGATGCTTCTGTATGTAGCCTATATTTTGTACTGTAAATCAAGAGGTTCCCGATCACCTAAGCAATTTAGAATGGAATCGATTGAAAAAATAATTTCAGAAAATCATTATGACTAGTTTTCTGCCACATCAGGAAAACCCAGCATTAATCCATCACCACTCAGGTTAACCTCGGGGTATTTTCCAGATGTTGTTTCTGCTACTGCAGCGTTTCCCAAACTGTAGGGGAACTGTAAGAGGCCGTGACAACTCTATGAGGGGGCGCGAGCATATTGAAAAGTCGAAAACAAAATTTTATTTAATTAAATTGGTTTACCTTCAGTAAATTAATAAATACATTCTGACATAATAAAAATAAAATACACATTTAAATTGACAGATTACACTTATAAATGTATCAGGGCTACACAATGTATTTTATAATTAATTTAACAGTGCAAAGTTAAGAACAAGTTTAATAATTACCAGTGACCCCATGAGCTTGTCATATATAAAATTATTTCCAAAAATTAACACTTATCTTGATAATCAGTACTGTTTATAATTAATCCCTTAACTGCCGATTAAAAGTTACGTGGTTCGTTTCCCAATGCCAACCGTTTTCCACGTAGGCACGCATATGCGATGTATTAGGATGTATAAGGAAGCAAATAATCTGAAATATGTAAATCCTTCGCAAACACTGTTAAGGTCCTTTTATTGCATTCCAAAGCCTTCGGAATAATTTTATGGATGGCAGTGCTCAGACAAGATTGTACTTCGGAAAGACGTGTATATACGTCCGGGGAAATTAACGTTTTGGCTGAGCGAGAAATTTATATATGCGCCAGTGGTACTTAAGAGGTTAAAGTCGTATTGTAGGTTTAGCGTCAAAGCATAGTATTATTGAATTCAATACATTGTTATTGTATGGGGGGCGATGAAAATTATAATTGAATATTGATTTGCGAATATTGAAACTTTGAGAAGCACTGTGCTACTGAAAACAAATCAAATACAACGAGACAGTGCACTTTGTGCTCCCGTAAAAGAGATTCCAGAGGTAAACCAGTAAGAATAGAGACTAGATACCAGTGTACAGAATGCCAGGTATCACTTTATGCTGTCGCTTGTTTCAAAAACTAATATTTAACTTTTCCCCTTTTGCTCGAGAAACTCGGGATAGTAAACTAATATTAAAACTGAATGCTCTTACGCTTTTAAAAAATTAAAAAAAATCAACTTAAAACCTACATATTTTGTTTTGTTTCGTTCCCTTGTATTTAATAATAATAAAAAAATAAAAAATATGAGGATTTTTTGCAATTTTTTTTCAAAAAAATTTGTAAAGGAAGTGGTTAAAATACAATAACCGAAAGTCACCCTTATATATAATTTGAAATAATCTTTTATATTTAGTGTGAAGTTAAAGCCAATTTCTGCCAGTTTAATTCTAACCTGCAAGCAACGTGGATGCACATATTCTGAGTGCAGTGTAAATTTAAAATATTTTGACTGTTAATTTGAATTTTTGCAAGAAAAATGGTCAGAAAAGGAGCGCTCAGAAATACGAGCTTCTGAGGCTTCAAAGGACGCCAGAACTGCTCGTTTGGAAGAAAGAACTTCGGAAAATGCGTTTTTTGAAGTAGAGGAAGGCCCAATGTATGGAGAAGAAATCGCAGATTGAAAAAATGTAAGTATAAAGTACCATTGTATGGCTTAGTCTGCGCTTAACTTGATCCGAAACTTTAAACGCGTTTTTCTCGAAACTACTATTTTCGAGTCTCTTCTCATGATATCTCAAGTTCTACTAAGCCAGTTTACTTGAGATTTGATGTAAGCCTTCTCTATACATTACTCTATTGCACTAATTAAAACTATTCTAAAATTTCAATTTTTAGTATTTTAAAAAATTCTGAAAAACTAAAAAAAACTGGTAAAAAAGATGTCTTTTTATTTCAGACAGTCACTCTTCATCAAATTTTTTTTGTTTTAAAAAACTTTTTTGAAGTTTGGACGATAGCAACAGTTTTTTGGATAGAGAATATATATATATTTCAGATTACTAGGAAGGTTACAATCATGACAGGCGCATTAGTTTTTTGAGAGCCACCACTTCAGCCTGTAACTTTAAATATTTTTTTTATTTTTTCACTCGATTTTTTTGCATTCTTCAAACATTGATAAATATCTGGTAAAATAATGACCGATAAAAATATATTTTTTTTTATTACACCTGATAAAATAGTTTAAATTCATGGCTCTAGACTATAATATCCCCTTAAAATATTCCAATTTTACATGTTTTTGATTTTCTACATGTTTTCTAAAACGGGGAATTTTAAAATTCTATACAAAAAAAGCATAGAATTTCAGGTTTTTATTTCTTTTTATACAAAACCAAATTTTTCACATTAACAGAAGAAAATGAAAATCAGAGTCAACAAAGTCAATTAATGCCATCTGATCCCATCCAGCTTTTTATGTGTGGATTAAAAATAACTTTTTCACCACCTCTAATTAATAAAAGATATTTCAGAAATTCTCGATTCTTTCATCGAAAGAAAAATGCTTTGAAATCGAACAGAATAACGTCTTCATTGAAAAGCATTTTTTTTATTCGGTTCGCTTAGCGGCATGAATATTTTTAAATGTCTAAGTATAGAAAAAAAAAATTTCCGTTCTCAAATGACAAAGTTTTCTTTATTTTTTTAAAAAAATTCTTAATTTTCAATGTTTTTTCCTTTCTTAATGAGATTATGTTTAAGATAAATTTAGATATTTTGTGTAAAGAAGGTTTTTGTTTGCCTTAAATATTAAAAATCAGTTACTGCTCTCTTTTTCTTTTCTTTTTTTTACGAAGAAATTTGAATTTTATGTTTCAGTAATGTAATGCTTCAAAAATATTTATCAAAAGCATTTAACAGCAAAAAATCATCAATGAAAAATCAAGATAATGATTAATTCTTTTTATTTTTTTAACAATTTTCTTCTATCGTTTTCATTTTATTCAATCACTAGCTATTCACATACTTAATAAAAACATTTACAAAAATCCTCCATGCTGTATTTTAAGAAGGAAAGTATATATGTATAAGCGAATACACAATGCTGCCTTAAAAAATAATAAAATGTTTTAGTCTTAATTTATTGTAATAAAAAATATTTAATTCTGCTTTGTAATTCGTCGATATTTCCTAATTCTTTAGAAGAAATTTATTTTAAGTAATAAACCTTAACACTCATTAATATTCAAATAATCCATAAATTTTGAATAACAACCTATTAAGAGAAAATTAAAAAAGTAAACTTTTCAATCATTTGTAAAGATAAAAAAATTAGGGTACTTACGTATCACATACCATCGACCAATTTCGCCAAATCAAAAGACGTCGCCAATTAAAAAAATGTGGCCAAATACTGTCATGCCTATTATTACGTTTGAGCATGCACAGGGACAGGTTTTCACTTTTGGCTGCCTATACTGCGTCATTGGGCGAATTGTTTTGATTTGACGAAATTGGTCGACTGTATAATATATTAGTACCAAAACGAGTTTTAATCGACTAAAAATTAATATTTATTATGCACAGTGTTTTAGCTATCAATAAATTGTATCTAATCATTTTTCAAAACCTTCTTTCACCATTAATTTACTGAATATTAAGCAAGTAATACAAAAAAGAAAATTTAAGTCAATTCCTACTTAGATCAACAAAGAAAAATTTTATTTTAGCTACTTTTTATTAAGCGGAATAAAGGAAAGTAAAATAAATTCGATTATCTGACATACGAAGCTAATTGTTTTACGTTTTCTCTAGTTTGAATTTTAGTTTATAGTAAAAATTTCATTCTTAAAAACTACGAATAAATAAATATATATAAGACAACATCTCCACACGTTTGATGAAAACGTTCATTACAAAACATTGGAACAAACTTTTATTCTAATTTTTCCGTATTTGTTTGTTTAAATATTAATTTAATTATTTTTATTTATGTAATTTTTGAGTGAATAAATTTTTTCAACGGTTTCTCTTTAACGTTATACCCGAAATTATTTGTTATTCTTCAACTCCATCAGTATCTAAATATTGTTATTCAATTTTTTCCAAATTAATACGCAATTTTAGAAATTTTTATTAATAAAATAATTAAGCAGAACTTTAAAAACATATCATAATAGGGTAGAAGCTTTAATTTAATCCAATTTACATTTTTTTTAAAAAAAAATAATTTGATTCTCACATAAGATATATTGGTGCTTACGTACTTTCGCAACAATATGCCAAAACTCAAGATAACTCGCCAAGTTGGCAACCATGTACTTCTTTTCCTACAATATCGCCAATACGGTTGCGATAATACGCAAGTACCGATATATTTTCTAAATTACGAAGTAGTAGTTGCCTCATAAATAAACGCTCATTGTGTTAAATTTACTGCATTGAGCTTTGAACAAATACAAAATTCATCTTCATTAATTTATAAAGTCTTTGTATTATATGATTTGACTTATTGATTAGTACCAAACCTTCTTACAAAGTTTTACAAACTGTTATCATTAAAAATGTACAAAAGAAATTAAATATTTTAATTTTTTAAAACTATAACTTAAATTCTTTACGTATTTCTGAAACTCCTTAAGAAATAATTAGATAAATATTATTTAAAATAATTTATTTCAGCTATTAAGTTTTTTGTACAGAGAAAATCGAAATATTTTACACTTGCGTATATATGCAAAAAAAAAAAGTTAAAGTAAAAAAAAAAATTACATGTATTGAAAAAAGTATTGAAATTTTTTCATAGAATAATCTCTGCTGAAATAAAATCATCCATTGGAAAATATCTGCATAACTCTTTCATTACAAATACTGAATATATACCATTCTTTTCTCAAATAATTTTTTTTTCAAAAATCTAAGAAATAATTTATAGTAGAGTCGAAAAGAATACAGTCGGACTTCTATTTAACGCGAAGTCATTAAATCCCGAAAAAAAGTTCGTAATGTGGAAAATTCGTTAAATAGAGATTCATCTTTTATTATACTTAAGATACCACATAAAACAAATTTTAAATTCATAAACGCTATATATTATTAAAAAAAGTAATTATTCACACTTTTTTTTGTAAATTATAATGCCTATTTTATATATATATCTTGCCTAACAAAAAGAAATTTGCAAGGAATCAAGGAGGAAAAGCATTATCCAAGCATACACCGTATTTTCAACTCCAAAAAATAATTTTATATTATAATTAATAAATTTTAATGCCATTTTCTAACTTGAAGCCTACAAGTAATTTTAAACACGCATTATTTTATAACCACTAAGCCTAGATTACCACACGTGTCCTTAAAATTAACTGTTGATTGAATTTCTTAAATTTATTTGAGGTTTTTGTTTCAAAAACAAACTATCGTGCGTTCTAGGTGAGGTAAGCATCTGGTAAAACCAGTTCAAGATAATTAATCATCATAAAATGTGTTCAAAGAGAGAATATAATTTGAAAAGAGTCCAAAAAAATAATTTAAAAATAAGACGAAAAAAAAAAAATCGACTCACAAGAGAAAAGTTAGTTAAATACAAAATGATAGAGACTACTTTACGAAGAGATGTTCTTGGTTCCAGGTAAAAGTTCGCAAAATAGAAAAAATATCTAAATAGAGGTTCGTAAAATGGTAGGTTCGCCTGTATTTACTTTTGGAACAAATTTCTCGTATTTATGTTGAATATAAATGCTACAATATAGAGTGTGGTACTATTGATTCCCGATAAAATTAACACTAATATACATAGTTTATATCATTATTGTAACTATTAACAGAAAAATATAAAGACTGAATTAAAAGAAAATGAAAATAAAGAAATGTTTTCCCAAGTAAGCTCACACACATAAAAGACCATCTCCCCTCTCTGAAAGTCCATTAAACCCTTTTAAAATCTCCTTCACCGGAATTTTAAAATGTTATGCTCATGAGTGTTTACCCTTCTTTTCATTCCTCTATTTAGAATAATTTAATTCTATTCTATCGATTAAACTTTTTCCAAGAAATCAACGTTCGTTTTCTTGAACATGTGTACATGTAGCAACTGGAATGAACTGCATCTACTAGTTTTTATACAACAGTTTCCTCTAGATTTATATATATAATTCTATTAGATTCAACTGCAAGGGAAAACTGTCTAAAGAAGAATTTGAAAGAGAAATAGAGATATAATGATGAATTGAGTTTGTCTTGAAAATAAGTTTACAGCGAAATACGCTTAACGCGAAAACGCTTAAGGCCAAATGTCGTTTAACACAAAAGAATATAATGGTCCTGACAAACTACTATGTGTCTTCATGCATTTTTTTCACTTAACACGAAAAGATTTCACTTCTGGGTACGAACAATATACAAAAAACATCAGCCACGAAATGAAAGACAGGTGGTTTCACATGTTTCGTGGAAAGGAGGCTTACTTGACTTCGAAATACCCTCGGAACAGCCTATGACAAGCCAGTTTTGTTAATCTAAGCTACTCTCACCCTCTGCCCTTACAAACGTCGCACAAAAGCATCTCATCTCACATCAGTTGGTTTTGGAATTTGGTGACGAGTACATCGCAGTGTGATTAAAAATCAATGAGTTTGGTTCGCGTTTTATCTCTATTTTAGAAGAGTTTTCTTTACGAGCATAATGACGAAGAGTTTGGAGGAAATGCAAGCGTCTATTTTGCTTAAAATGAAGATGGAGCTTCTTGAGGCTGTTGATTAAAAACAGAAGAACTTGAAAATTTTGCATTAAATTTCATGAAATTCCAGTGAATGTTTTTGTTTCATTAATTTTTTTAATGCATGCATATATATGTATCAATGTAAATAAAATAAACTTAATTTTGTTGGATTTTTTTGCAATATCCTTTAACACGAAATTCTTTTAATACGAAACAATATTTCGGTCCCCTCAATTTCTTGTTAAACGCATTTCATTGTATTTATAAGTATAATAACCTAATATAATATTAGTTTAAATTGTAATCTTGTGTATTTTTTTCTGTGTGTCTTTTTCACAACAACAGGCTGGTGCTAGTTTTTTTTATATATATGCTTTACCCACAGTTTATCGGAATAACTACTATTTCTCTTAACTTAATCATTCCATTTTGTCATCTATGTTATTTTTTCGATTGTTTTTTCTTATCTGAGAGTATGTGAGTATTTTTCTGTCTGGCTTCACAAAAGATGGAATATCATTATAGAAAAACGAGTTGTTGTGGCGCTATTTTAGACCATTTTTTTCTCCCTCCGTCGCCAAAAGTGTTAATTAAACTAAGATTTTTAACTCAGTAATTAAACTAAGAAAAATCTCAAAATTTCACCCTCGTCATAAAAATGGAGAAGTTACACGGCATAATCACTAGTATATAAAACGCTGAAGGTTAGACTAAACACAAAACATCGTAAGAAACATATTTTTAAAAGTAAAAAAAAGTTCAAATTATTCTTAGAAGAAATGTAAGAAGTGTATTTTGTAATACGCGCTAGGATTTCTCGCCATATATGTTTTTGTTTTGTTTTGTTCTCCTTATTAAATATTTTTTAACAAATAAATGCATCGATAAAAAACTTTATTAATTTTTTGTAAGGAATTAAGGTAATTTATTAACTTAAAAATATTAAAATACACGCTAAATTATCATTTCTTTTGCAATAAATATAATTTCAAGAGTGAATGACTCAGAAATTTCAGATTCCAAGATTTATGTTATGAAAACGTTTTTCAAAACCTTTCCGAAATACATGTGCAGTTCCCTTTGCTATGTTAGTAATTTGCAACCTAGTTTTTAAATTGTTGTTCTGCTAACATAACAATTCAAAACATGAAAGAAAACAAACGCGCAACAGAAACTGGACTTAATCCGTCAATACAGAACAAGAAGGACATCGAGTAAAAAATATCTGAGAATAATAATAGAATAATCGTTTTTTGCATTGAACTCCATTTTGGAGAATTAATTTTCAAGCGAAAACGTATAAAAAAATTGAAAAATGTAGTTTTATTATAGTTTTGAAAACATCAATAACATTATTTATATTACCATTAAAAATGGTATAAATTCAAAGGATCAACACACCTCAAAACACATATTTTAGGTGGGTAAAAAATTTAATTTGCAGGTGCTATATATATATTTAAATTAAGCAATTTAGTATTGTGTGGCTTGCGTACAATTCCACTGTCATGGTCATAAAAGTTTTGAATGAAATCAGTTTATAAGGAAAAGAAGGAAGGAAGAAAGGAAGATTCGCTCTGAGAATTTTCCGTTCCGTAAGCGAGTACTTTTGCGAACGTCTTCGCGTGATGACTAGTGCTGGTTTATATAGATATCGCACCGCCACACTACCCCCATGCCAAAGATTCTGCGAATAGGTGAACGAACGATACCATATTCGTGGCGATCGTGTAAGCAGTTGCGTCACTTTGTGAGCTGCGTCATTCGGGCGTGACGGCTTGTGTAGGTTGCGTCATTTGTGTGAGACGGCTTTGTGGTGTGATGGCTTAATTGCGTCATATGTCTGACGGCTTGGTTGCTTTTGAGGTGGATAAATGGCGCCACGACTGCTGCGTGCGAAGGGGACGGTTCTTTTGTACAGCCAGGATCACCAACGAAGGAAGAAAGATTCAATCTGAGCACCTTCTGTTCCGTACGCGAGTATTTTAGTGATCACGCCAAAACAATAGTCTTCGAGGGATGACTAGTACTGGTTTATATAGATATCACACCACCACAGAATTAATATATATATATTATTTAAATAGTTTATTTGCCTGTTTTACTGTTTATTAGAATCGTTCTATAAAGCATCATAAGGATATTGGTGATGGAACTCATAATTATAACCCACGGTTAAATGACGAGGACGACACCTGAGCATGCACACCCCCTCTCCAAATTCTCCCACCATGTCAAAGTTAGAATTTTTAATCTAGACGGATTTAACGTGCATCATATCCCCTCTACACGGTAAGTTTTTGCCAGGACTCGGAATTGCGAATTGGCAGAAGTAAAACCGACTATGTTCTCTCAGATACCACGACCAGATAATTTAATTTGAAATATATACATATATATACACTGACGGAAAAAATTCCAAGACCAAGATAAAATTATTGTAGAGTAATGAAATTTAGACAATGTATTTGTCTAAGTTAAGGGTGTTACATTAATAACCGGTGCAACTTCCAGAATTTTGAATGCAAGCTTGCATGCATTGTGTCATGCAGGAACCAAATGTCTCTTTGTGGTATGGAATTCTATGCTTGTTGTACTTGTGTCAATACTGGGACGATCATTGCTGACTGTGGATGATGCTGGAGTTGTCATCCAATATCCCATACGTGCTCAATTGGAGACAAATCTAGTGATCTTGAAGGCCAAAGTAACATGCCAACACTCTTTAGGTCATGTTGCTTTACAACAGAGATGTGAAGGCGAGCGTTATCTTGTTGGAAAACTCCTCCTTGAATGCTGTTCATGAATGGCAATACTATAGGTTGAATTACCAGACTGAAATACAAATTTGCACTCAGTGTGTTTGGGATAACCACGGAAGGGCTCCTACTGTCATGGGAATTTTCTCGCCAGACCATGACTCCAGGTGTAGGTCCAGTGGAATTATGCCGCAGACAGTTTGATGCCGACGTTCCCCTGGCCTCCTTCTGACCAACACAAGGCCATCGTTGGCACCAAGGCAGAACCTGCTTTCATTCGAAAACACAACAGATCTCAACTCCACCCTCCAGTGAGCTCTGACTTGACACCATTGGCGCAGCAAACGGCAATGGCTTGGAGTCGATGGAATACACGCTACAGGATGCCTGGCTCGGAGCTGTCCTTGAAGTAACCGACTGCAAGCAGTTCGTTGTGTCACTGTGGTACCAACTGCAGCTCTAATTTATGCCGCAGAATCAACACGATGCCCCACAGCCGTACGCCGAATACGGCGGCCTTCCCTCTCGGTAGTGCCACGTGGCCACTTGGAACTCGCTTGTTTTGAGGCAGTACTATCCCTTTACCACTTCTCCCATTAATCATGCACAGTGGATACATTCCAGCCATATCTTTCTGCAATATCGTGGGGAAAAAATCCACCTTCTCGTAGCCCTATTACACGACCTCTTTCAAACTCGGTGAGCTGTTGGTAAAGGCTTCTTCGTCTTCTTCAAGGCATTCTCGGCTAACATCAACTCAATTCGTCATATTTCACAGACAAATAAATGCTCATGAACTTTATAGCACGCGTTTAAGGCAAGCCTGATTTGCAAGTTCTGAGTGGCGCTACTAGCACCACACTTAAGCGCGGAATTTGAATCGATGTCATCTTTCCGATGTATAGACACGCCTACCAAATTTCTTTTATTTCAAACACAAGTCTTCATTCTTAAACAAATCTTTCTTGTTGGGATTTTTTTCCCCCGTCAGTGTTTATTTTATGAAGTTGATCAAAATTAGTATCACTTTGCAAAGATCAAGCGAAATCAATGTAGCATCGTAATTCCATTTGAACACTTTTCTATCACCGTTTTAAGTGTCTAACGTTTAAAAACGAATCAATCAATTAACCGTCCAAAGCTAACATCTCATGTGATTAAATCCACCATGAATTAAATGGCTTTGAAACTTCACTGCTGTTTTTAAAGGAAGAATCCTTTCACATATTCATCTTGAATTCTAATAAAGAACTACTCTTGGACAAACACATAAAAGGAAAAATGCATTAATTTCAATTTTTTTTGTCTGTATGGTAAGGAGTAAGAGGTGGGTTAATGTCTCTCATTATTGGCTGTACTTTTTCTAAAAATTGCAGTTATCCACTTACCACCCCTTTTCTTATTGTAAATATATTAACTCTTTCCAATAAATGAAGGAGCAAAATTGAAGGATAATTTCAAAAATAAATAAATAGAAAATGAGACAAAAAAGATGAAACTAATCATGAGAATGGGAGTAAAAAATTATGATGACGAGGTTGTGAGTGGGATAACAATTTAAATCCTGAATAACTTTAAGGGGTATCTGACTACGTTCGGAACCGTGATTTTGCAAAAGCACATAAATGAATAATTTTCATGATATTTAGTGTCACTTAGATTAGAATACATATACAAAATAGTTTTAAGAACATTTTGACAAAAAAAAATTATTTAAATACAATATTTTGGCAAAAAAAAAATAACTTAGAATAATCTTTTTTTAAAATGTTCTGTTGTGAAAAATGCTTCTATTATAATAATATTTTGCCTGCGTATAGCTCAGACCTCTCTACAGAAGCTCAACTAGAATTTTTTAAATATATAACTTAGAAGTGGGTTTATTCATATGTTACGACAACAGAGGGAAGCAATTTTAAGAAAAAAAAAAACGCCATTAATTATTTCCATTGATGGCAACTCTGAAAAGAATGTGAATTTTTCAAAAATTATAGTTGAGCCTCTATACAGTGGTCTGAGCTATAAACAGGCAAAATATTATTATAATAGAAGGATTTTTCACAAAAGTAGAACATTTTGAAAAAAGATTATTCTAAGTTAATTTTTTGCCAAAATATTGTATAAATTTTTTTTGTCAAAATGTCCTTAAAACAACTTTATGCATGTATTCTAATCTGAGTGGCACTAAATATCATGAAAATTATCCATTTATGCGTTTTTTTAAATTCACGGTTCCGAACCTAGTCGGATACCTTAAACAAACATATGCTCAAAAGTAAGATATTTTGCATATTATGTTGTATTTAAAAACTAAAGGACAGAGAGTTTAATAAAATTTGGCACGAAATTGTGGTTTTGTTTTAAATATTGCCGTAAAAATATTCCTAAGACTTTTTCTTGCTGAGCTATTGAAATCAAGATATTACTTTAAAGAATGATTATACAACAATTTTTTTCGCAAACACACACACACAATTTTTTTGTTTAATAAAAAGGCTCTATAATAAATCCCATAAATAAGCAAATTTTATAACACTTTTACATATTTACCCTGATAAATTTACATAATATAAAACTATCTAATTTATCTGTGTGCCTCTAACCTTATAAATATTTAACTCATTTTTTAATTTTAGTCTCCATTTATAACAGTTTATCCAAGCATAGTCTATTTTCACTTTAAAAGCACCGCTTGAAACGTGAAAGTGAAACAATTTTATAAACTCGCCAAATAACTGTATCATCGGCGACTAAGCGCCAATCGATCGGAAGCCAAGAAGACGAAACACGGCTGAGAATAATCATGATTAATTTCGCCATTCATTAAGCAGATTATCGAGTCGGAGCCTGAAGGTCAGGGTTTCGCTAGCATTCTCTAGCTTTTAAAGAATCGATGGCGCTCGGTTTAATCATGCTTGGCGACCGTAATGAGCGGTATGGCGGCAAGAAAGGTTTTAATAACCATTAAAGGTTTCCTATACTTTCTTAGTGGCTGAAATCTTTCGAGCGCTTTGCAAGTCTCATTAGACCTGGAAATATTTATTCCGGATTGAAAGATTAAATCTGTGAATTTATACTAAGAGAGTTTGCTTTGGTGTTTTGTGTGAAATATTATTTTACGAACTATATTTGTATCTTTGTATGTGATTTGTTTCATAAATAAATAAATAAATTTCTTTTTTCTATTTCTCAAGTTATGTATATATTTCCTAGATTCAATTTAAGAAAGAAAAGGAAGAAATTTTGGGGAAACCATTAGAAAAATAAGCGGTATGATGCATTGGAACTTTTTAATTTCAGATCAGTAATTTTTTTCTGAAGGATGCCAATGCATCTGGAACGATCATCACATGTAGATCAACACATCCACTACCACTCAATATGACTGACGTGGACATTGGAATGTACAGGCTCATGTTCTCAGATGAACAAATAGTATGAAAAAGAAAATTAGGTCGATTCCTAATTAGGTCAACAAAGAGAAATTTTATTTTACTTACTTTTTTTCAATTCCTACTATTAGCTCACACTCTCTGTATATTTATTTATTTATTTAACTTCGTGGAATGTTTAATATTTAAAGCGCTCATTTGAGCTGAACTTTTATATACATGATTTATTTTGGATGACAATACAATAACTTAATTATAATTAATAAAAATTCATTGATTAAAACTAATTATTTAAAGAATTACAAATACAGCCACGTTGGCATCATTTTTGGCGACTTGTGTCGAAACATGAAAAGGTTTTTTTCTCACGTTTTAAAGCATTCAATTGAACTGAAATTTTATATACAAGATTGTTTTGGATGGACAATACGATACTTTAATGACCCCTTAATGTTGTGATTCTGTCATATGTATATACATATTTATATTAATTGCAACTATTTAATAGTAAAATAAAAAGTAGCTAATATAAAAGTAGCTAAAATAAAATTTTTCGTTGTTGATCTAAGTAGGAATTGTCTTAAATTTTTTTTATATTACTTGTTATTAAATAGTTATAATGAATATAAATATGCATATATACATATGACAGAGTCAAATTTAATTATTTTAATAAAGTAGTGAAGTAGAAAAGAAATCACACATTCTCAAAAAAATTAGGCCAACCTAAGTGGGATTTGATCCCATGATCTTTGGATTACAAGTTCAACGCGCTATCCATTGCGCTACTGGGACACAACGAACGAGTTTCCTTTGTATGTATGCTGTTGTTGGACTAGTATTTTCGTTTGTTACAATTTTATTTAAATATATATATATTAATTAATATTTAAAAAGCATATATATTAACATCAAGTATCATTCAATTCAAATTTAAAAAATTTATTTGAATTTGAATGGATGAATAGAAAGTTTTTTTTATTGACGATTGAAAATTTGAACAAGATACATATATATATGTCAGGTTTGAAAAGTTTAGCTTCAAAATTAAGTAATAAATAAAAATAGAGCGAACTCTTTACTATCGCGTAAGGATTTGTGGGTAAATGAGGCTATTTAATGGCGGAGTGAGCGCTGACAAGGAAGAACGCATACTCGAAAAGACTTAGCTGGTGACTCCTCGCCGAATTGTTGTCTATTGTTCTACTCGGTTGCGCGCCAAAGGGCCACCATGTTGCATTATATGTGATTGAAGCAAAATAAAGACGTTATTATAGAGATGATGTCCTCCTCATTTTACCAGCAGGCCCGGGGCCTGTCATATATATATAGGGAGAGTGTAAATTAGCAGCAGAAAATGAAAAATCACGCTTCTGTTATTCCAATAATGGTCACCGTGTACGAGTGTGGCACCGGTGGGGTGACAGGCACAATTCGGCCGTATTTGAGGAACACCCCACAGCCCGACATGGTATGGGGTGCCATCACGAAGGTAAGTTAGAATATCACCTAGGTTCATATAGAGCAGGTGTTCATAACCTATGACATGCGTGCTGTATGTTGTACAACTCTCAGTGGCACTTGCACTATTCTGCAAATTTGTCAATTTTTGAATAGATGGAAGTTGCTAAATTTGAAATGGACCATTTGACAAACATCTTCAGAATTACGGATATTTAATGCCGACGCAAATCTCGCCAAGGAGGTTTTATTGGCAACAGCGCACAACATACACAATTTTTTAAAAATAATTATTAGTTCGCATCCGTTTTTCATTCATTTCTGATGCATTATTAAAAAAATGTTACTAATAAGCAAAAACTACAACTTGAGATGTGATTGATGGTAAAAGGTTACCAGCGGAAATATTCCATTTGGCGTCGGTTGTTTTATTTCTTGCGACTTTATTGCCTGCTTCGGTTAAACGGAAATGTACCGATAAATTTACAGTTTTCTTTTGTAAATTATTAAATGCCATAGCTGGAGAGATTTAATTGTTTGAAGATAAAAAAAAACCTGCATGTACTTTGCTTTAGGCATTTAGTTCTACTTATCTAAATAAAAAAAAATCTTTCCTCATACGAAAAATCTTTCGAGTAAACAAGGAAATCATTTATCAACTGAATGCTTAGAATCGTGTCAAATTGAGTCACAAATTGTACCCCTGATTTTGCCATATAAAAATAGAGACGTGCAAACACTAAGTTTGCATTAAAATTTTTATTATATAATGTCTTATTGAAATGCCTTTAATAAATATCTTATGTTGCTATGTTTCTCTAATTTTAATAAATATGTTTAAAAATGCACAATATATACTTACAATTTTAATTTTAAAAAATTTCGTTTCAAGAAATAGATAGATTTTATGCTGTTTATTTTTATGCTAAAAAATATCTTTAAATGGTACAAAATTCATACGTAATAAAACAGCAAATACCTATATGTTTGACCTTTATTCTCTAACTCTGCATGCATTATTGCATGTTAAAAGGTTCCTGACCCCTGGTGTATTGCCTTTGTGTATTGGCCCTATAACCTGCTGAACTGAAGTTATTGGAGTTCTGTTTTATACGTATAATTTCAAAGTAAGCATTACTTACTATTCGTTGCTGCTTTTCTCTGACAAGTTTTTTCCCTTTCAGGTCACTCATTTTTTCCGTTGTACTTGCAATGCCATATAATGTATACTTTGCCTCATAAGACTTTATTCGTAAAAGTCGACCCGTGCCTGGAAATAAAATTTACATGCTTGAAGGAGATACTTTAATACTTTTGCATTTAACACTTTTTTTCATTTTGCAGTGGTTAGTTAACAAAATACACTGGTTGTCAAATTGAAATCAATGGCGGTGTATTAGTAATAAAATAAAAGCAATTACTGTTAATTTAAAAAAAAAAAACCCTGCTGTCGAAATTGCAGTGCACGATTAAGTGGAAAACGGAAAAAGTTCTGATCGGACAGACTCGACGGTGCTGGAACAGCGAGCTGCGGTTATGAAACATTACATTTCACTACTCAGTACTCCTTTGTTTATAATCATCGTCTTTGGTTATTTATATTAGAGAAAAGTAATTTTATTTCAGTCTAAAATCATGTAACCAAAGTTAAGTTTAATTTCTTTTTTACTTTTTCGAAAATGTAACCCCTTTGAGGCAATATTAAATTTTTGAAATTATTTTTCAAATTATTTTTCTCCTAATCTCTCTATCATAGAATATATTTCTCTCTCTCTTTTCCACATAATAATTTTTCTATTCCATAGTTTTTTTCATTCGCTATCCACCCCTTAATCTACAGTATAGCATTTTATTTTTCCATCATTCTTTATTAGAAAAATATATTAACTTCAGTTTCAAAGACTTGAATTCTAATTTAATAATAGGGCATTCTCTAAAGCACATAAAATGGAATCCTTTTATAAACGCACTTCTTATTTACAACTTTATGTATTTCACTTAAGAATTTTGTTTACGAATGAATAAGAATGTGCAATTTAAATTACAGGAAAAATTATATATAATTTGAGAAACTCTCTATAAAAAAGAAAAGCAGCAAAACGAAAAGCGTAAAGCAAATATACTTTCTGTCGTCAAATCTAATGTGAAATATATTTCAATGACTTTTTCAATAATCCATTAAGCTTATTAAAGAATAAACATAACTAATCACTTAATATCGTGCTTTTAGAAATAATCATGGCTCCAAAATCGTTTCTTTTTTAGTATCTTCGAGAATAATAACAACTTTGTTAAATTATTTGCTAATGCACGTTTATAAAAAGGAATAAAATCTGTTTACTCAGTTCATTAATAAAAATTTATATATTTTCGTTAAATACGAATTCCAAAAGATAAAATAATTGCAAATTCTTTCAAAAATATAAAAACAGCAGTTTTCTTTTTAAAAAAATAAACATGATAAAAATATGTTTTTGAACAAGTAAAAAGAAATAACTTTACTTGCGTGAATGACGCCAAAGAATTTTAATTTCTTTAAAATGCCTTTTTTTATGTTTTAATGTCTATTTTAAAAACGAAGATGATAAGACGCTCTTTCAATTATATATAGAAGTTGAAAACAAAAAGGAGGATTTTATTCAAAAAAAAAAAACTTCTTCACAGTAATTTTTTTTCTCTTAAGGAGTTTAAAATATTTCTTAGAAAGCGTAAGAGAGAAATAGCTTTTAAAAATTCCCAAAGTAACTATTCCACGCAAACTTCAATCGCCTACTCTGTTAAACTAAAAAACTACTTCGGAAAATAAGTAACGTGATGTTTGGCGATTTCTTTACTTTTTACAAAAGTTTGGGGATAAGTTACTTACTTCTTGGATTGCTGATGAGATTAATATTAAAGTGAAGTGAAAAATCATCAAATATTTTCCCTCGTGTTTTTCCTGCGTTTAAAAGAATCCTTATACATTTAAAGAGAATTAAAAATATGAAAATAAAAAAATTCAAGAAATTAAAGTTTCATATATATATATATATAAAGTAGTCTGTTTTCTAATAATATAAAAGTAAGATTTTTCTTTTTAAAAAATAATTATTTTAAAAGTAAATTAAGAATTAATGTGTGTGGACTATTATATATATATAAATTATACTTAACTAAAACATTCTCACAAGTTTTTCTTGCACTGTTTATATGCATAACAAATTTAGTAGCATTATGATACACAAATGCACCGAACTTAACTTTTCACAAATTCACCACATCTTTGCTAAAATTAAAAATAACCATACTAAAAATTTACAAAGCATACAAATAGGGAAATTTTGAAAATAAATAATCTAGAATTCGGAAGCTCTGTTTACAGGTTTTTTTGTATAATTTCCATGCTTATTTTTTATGTTTAAAATTTACAAGAAAAATCAATTTTTTTATAAATGATCAGTTTGATAACTATGTTTCAGGACTCACATAAGTCTGCATCGCGCTTTCTGGGATGGAAGAGATTTTCCCTAAAATTTCAAGGACCCTTCCTTTCCCTTCCTTTTTACTACTTTTCAAACCTCACCAATCGTTGTTCCAAGAACCAGCTTTTTATCTTTTACCACCGTATTCATTTTTAACTGGACCAACTGACAAAGGAAAAAAATCTGGGGAGTTTCGCTTAAGTTCATTTCATCGTCACAGGTTTAGATTTTTTAACCCTGGTTCAAGTTAGGAAATTTTAACCAGGTTCAAAATTGAGTTAGATTTTCCTGCGATTGTGCAGTAAGTGATTTTTCGCGTGTTTACAAACAGTTTTCTGTTTGGATACATTTGCGCACCTAGTTATTCAGTTCGCATTTACAAAAGTTACCACGGTATCCTAGTGGTCAAGGTAACGGACTCATGGCTGGCGTGTCATGAGTTCGAGACTTGTACAGCTAAAGACCCGCAGGACAGAGGGGGCTGATGCCTGTTTAATATGTCAAAGCTCAAACGCCCTCCCGTTGGTGTGGTTGTGGAAGTTAGGTGGTGGGCGACAGCTCAGGTGTCGTCCTCGTCACTTGATCGTGGTTCAAAACTACGAGGTCCGTCACTAAAAGTTAAAATGTAGCTGAATAGTGCGACGTTAATATTCACTCACTCACACCTTCACAGAAGATTTATACATTTTAAGGGGTAGGATTCAAAAAGTTCCCGGACTGTGTCTATAACTTAAAAAAATTTGCCGATTAAATTGCTGAAACACATCCACCTTCGAAATAAGATCCTTGAGCAACAACACACTTTTTCCAGAGCTTGTAAAGATTGTCAAGACATTTCTGGAAACCATTTTTAGTCATGTCCTTTAATTTAGCCTGCGATGCACATTTAATTTCATCTGCAGATTGAAATCAACGAGCCTGTAAGCGACGTGCCAGTTCAAGAAATAGGCTGAAGTCGCAGAAGGTGAGATCAGGGGAGGAAGGAGGATGTGGTGAAAAAGATGTTTTCGTTCACAACAATGTATCACAGCCTTACACATGCTTCAACATTTCGTAAGTTTCCGTAGCACTATTTCCGGTTGATTTGTCGAATCAGCCGCTTATCCCGCCAAGTGTTTTCTCATCAACTCGATACATGCGCCATACCTGAATTTCGCGCTCCGGCGTTTCGTGTTGTGGAAGGGTTGCTAATCCGAAACACAACACGCAGAAACGCGCCAAATTGGCGATTTTTCAAAATTTGGTGGAGAAGCAGCCGATTCGACAATTTCACCCTACTTCCCAAGCGAACACAAAATCTTATATTCATTCTCCGCTCAATAAACGCAATTTCTTTCAATCGCCGACTACTAAATGCATCCACCTACGAAATTCGACCCCGTGGCTAGTCACCGACCACATAATTTGGGACATCTTTTTATAGAAAAGGGGAAGAACGCAGCAACATAGAAGTGTTACTATAGTCGCTCTGCTGCAAAGCGTTTTCACGTTATAGGCTCAGTTCGGGAAATGTTGAGTCCTACCTCGTATATTGTTTAGTCAACGAAGTTATTTATGTATCGTGGTGTGAACAGTAGATGAATTTTATCCCAGGATCAGCTATAGATTGATAACATTGTCAATGATCGTGTTGACGATCATTCAGAAAGAACAGTCGCCAAAATAGTCCCAATATGTTTTATAAGCCCAGGAAAAAGAATCTCGTTCAACTGTATTGTAATATTTTTTCTACTTTTTCAATTCTTTCCCTTTTTCTAGGAAAACATATTAAATACGACTAAAAAGGTATTTACTTTTTTACTTCATTTCCTAAGCTAACTCCAGGCCGAATAATTTCTTGCTTAAACTACATTGAACAGGAAACTTCAAGCATTTCATATCTCACTTTACCTCTTACTCAATAAAGTAAATGACGCAGTATTTATTTTATTCTCTCAATACTCTCTTATTATACTCTCAATATTTATTTTAGAAATTTAACATTTCACATCCGATGAAATATTTGAAATCGTGAAAGAGTAAGTAAAGAATAATTCACTTTCGAATATTTTCTGATTATTATTTTAAGCCTTTTTATCCAATTATAAAAGTTTCGTTTCTTATACTTGCCAAGAAACGAGAACTGTGAAACATTTCAAAAATAAACGCTAATGAAGTGTCTGTTCTCAGAAAACAAATTAGAAGGCTTTTAATTTCATTCCGTTTCCAGATTTGCATTTGTTACGTCAGTATTTTAAATTTGCAGAAAGTCATATTTATGTTTCGCCTGTAGTTGTTTTACTCTTTCCGAAAACTCAACGAAAATTTAGTTACATTCAATTTACGATGAAAGAAACTCGAATGCTTATGTCGGTTTAGCTTTTATGAAACTGAGCAAATAAATAACACCATTTTTATTCTAATTTCTAGAAAGCTGTTCTATAGATAACTGTCAATGGAATTAATTTATATATGTTTCTTTTTAAAGTAAGAATAATTTATCAAAAAGATAGTATATATTTGTCTAGATAAATAATTTCATGTTTTTATTGTATTTATGTTTCAACGTGTGGCCGCAGTAGCCTTTGTGGTCGAATCACAGTGTGATATGGTTGATCTTTGTCGACCATATCGTGGGGTTACAGCGTAAGTTAGAGGAGTGGGATTCTCGAAATGATAAGACATTTTAGAATTCTTAATATGACTTTTATTAAGAATTTAATTAAAATTACTTATATATCGAACAAACTTATATTAAGTGATAATAAACCAAAACACGTAGCCGTAGTTAACACAGATCACGCAATTGGATCACTTATCTATATAATTATATTATATATATATATCCGCCTATACTCTCAATCTTAATAATATATTCGCATTCAGAATATAATCTTCCTACCTTGAATTGTAAGCAACGTCCAATCCCACTTCAGATATTCATCTAAGCTCGCGTACAATGGTATGTACCTTGAATGAATGGCGAGATTTTCGTGATTCTTAGGTAGGTCGTCAATTTACACTTCTATCTTTTCTGAACTGAACTTTCTCTAAATTGCCATCGCGCTTACTAAAACTTCTGCCCTTTTAAAGGTTATCTTATTTGCATCTATGCTTCGTTTCACTTCTTGGATTTGGGTTGGAAAAGATTTGCCATTAATCGTGGCCGCCAAAGAACACAGAGGTTATGTTAGAGAAAGGACGCGTGAGCCGTCACAACAGTGCTATTAAAAACCCACCTTGCTGAGGAGTGAGTAAGTGAATATTAAAGTCGCACTGTTCAGCTACACGAGAGCTTTTAGCGACGGACCACGTAATTTTGTACCATGGTCAAGTGACGTGGACGACACCTGAGCTGGCACCCCCTCTCCTAACTACCACACAGCAACAACGGGAGGACGTTTCAGCTCTTGATAGGTTTAACGTGCATCGCTGCCCTACACGGCGGGTCTTTAGTGGTACTGGGCTCGAACTCTTGACAAGGCAAGCCACGATCCGATACCTATACCACTCGGCTACCGCGGCCACGAGTCGAGGCTGGGAGACCTCACGTTAAAGTGATGTAGAAATGTAGAAATGTAGATTAGATTATATGGGTCAGGTGTCATCCTGTCATTTGAGCGAAGTTCAAAATTACGAAATGTTTTCACTGATTACTTATAAATGTTGAATTTCTGATTTAAATTAAGACTCTTAACCTTTTCGAGATGACGTACAAACGGCAAAACGTCTGATGACAACGGCAAACAGTGTAGAGACGCGTGTGTCACATATGCAAAATGTCACTAGCAGCCGGATCTTGCACTAGTGAATCTCGTTTCCAACTGGTTCTACAGGATTGCCCGTACTCACGGAAGTGCATTGAACGGCCACTTGTCCGATGAGGGGGTTTGACTTTGGTGCATATATGACACACCCGTGACGCAAGGGGTAATGACAGACCTTGTAATTTTGATCGACGGTCAAGTGACAAAAACCATACCTAAGCTGGGATTAAACTTTCCTAATTTCCACACAATGGCAACGAGAGATGTCTTAGTCTCAACAGGTATAAGGAAGCTGTACCAATGTATCGTAAAGGGATTCGCGAACAATATGCGCAGATTGTAAGAGGACGTACAATTGGTCTAAAAAGAATAGTGAAATCAAATCACAGGTTTCTTCAACATTAGGTCGAAACAATGCTACCATTTCCAATTTTGCAAGAATAGGGGGAATCTCGACCGTACATAGCAGTGGTTCTTAAACTGTGGTCTGTGGACCCCCGGAGGTTCCTATCGCTTTTCTAAAGGGACCGCTAAAGTGCCTCAATGAATGTTAAAGATTTCCCTATTTTACGTACTCTTAAATGCCTCGTAGAAAAATTGAAAGATGTGCCATCCTGAATCAGATCTATAAATTGTTCCTTATGAAAAAACTCTATCAAAAAAATATATTTTGATCAAGGATATTAATTCATTTTTTAAAAAATTATTATTTGCAACTATATAGCCATTACTATAAAGTTATATTTTTTAAAAAAAATAGCAGAAGCACATAGAAGTGTTAAAAAAAAAGTTTGTATCGGTAGCAGAGGGAGTCTTGGATATTTGAGGAACTTTTAAATCCCTCAGCCTAATGTTAGGAGTAAGGGAGGGGTGCTCAAAGTCCTATGGGTCCACTGTGTCAGGCTGATCCATAATAGGGGGGGGGGGCCGTGATCGAAAGTTTAAGAACCACTGATAATAGAGTGTTAAAAAAACGAAAGCGACGAAAGGAAGGCTGATCGATCGTTCAATTAGAATTCATATTCCTATAGGTGTTCGTACAACAACCCAATGTATAACCGTAACACAAATAACTGTAATGATCTTTGATAGGGGTGGTTTAGCGAATAAGGGCTTATAGGTCACGATAGGTATTATGGAGACTCCCATACCATTGCACGGCGGTAAGTACGTTTCTAGGGGTTCCAATTCTTCTCACACGGAATCTCACGAACTGGAGAAGTCTTCAGCGAGCTCAACTGATTTGATCTGAGTGAGCCCTGATGACCGGTGGCGATATTTTTAGAAACGTCCAGAACAACGAGGTTATACATATCTGGCTATCGTCTGCCACACATCCCGGCATTCTATAGTTGTAATGCTAATTGCCACTTTATTTAGTTATTGGCCCCTTTAGTTGTCATCTAGGACATCCTTGCACAACACGACTCTACACCAGGGGTACTCAACCTTTTTTCTGCTTGGCCACATACATATGTCAGCCATTTCACGCGGGCCGCATACATATGTTAGTTGTTTCAAGCGGGCCGCAACATGATATTAAAAGGGGATGGAGGAGGGGGGTAGAAATGCTTAAGACCAAGATAACACTGGAAATTTAAAAGATGGAAGATTGATCAAAATATTATAACAATTCCTGTTTTGCTTTTTTTTATAGTTATTATTTTTTTATATTTTTCATTTTTGTCACTAACACTAAATTAAAAGAATTTTAAGAAATACTCCATCATAATTTTTGCATCAGTAAACGGTTTCATATGATTACCAATAATACAACAAACTTCTTAGAATGTTTTTGTTACTACTGTGACTTTACCTCTGACGAAACATTTTGTTGCTGTTACATAGAATATTCAATTAAGCCTATTTATTACCTCTTGAAATAGGAAACATGTAATTAAATAATTCCTGTTTATTGGTACTTTTTAAATACAGCACCTACGTGACAAATCAAACAAGTACTGATCCATGTTTGTTTTTCACTATAAAACAGTCAGTCTCCAAAATATTTGAATATTTTTTGCTTGCTATAGGTAGAAAAGATTTTTCAAAATTAGTTCCACACATAAAATTGTTACTAATCCAATGTTGTCTGTTATCACTAACCGTGATCGTTACAAATAAAAAAAGAATATCAATTCGCAGCCATACGACATCGACAGCAAAAAAGCAAAATTGATATATTTGATGTCCTGTCAAAGAATTTCCTACCAAATTTTTAATGCATTGTCTTAAGTAAAAGAATTTCTCGGAGCAATGAGTCATGACCGGTCCACTTTAGAAGGCTCGCAGGTTGAGTATCGCTGCTCTACACGGTTTCTCAACGAGATTTTATGCTTGTAGTATTGCCTTTCCTTTCACGGACAATCAGGTTGCCATTTCAAACATGATATTGGACGGAATACCGTTTGTTCTTATAATTCTTTAACTGCTCCTTGGCTGATAAGACCACTAGATTTCTCCTCAATAGAGCATGTTTTGGCTTAATAACGGGTCTTCGATCTCCAAGTGTAGTAACTAACTTGCCTAGTGGGGCTTTTCTGGGAAAAATCCCTCATAAGGACTAAAGTTAAGGTATCCGACTACGTTTGGAACCGTGATTTAAAAAAAACACATAAATGGATAATTTTCATGATATTTAGCGTCACTCAGATTAGAATACATGTATAAAATTGTTTTAAGGACATTTTAACAAAAAAACTATTTAAATACAATATTTTGGCAAAAAATCAACTAAGAATAATCTTTTTTCAAAATGTTCTCCTTTTGTGAAAAATGCTTCTATTATCATAATATTTTGCCTGTATACAGCTCAGACCTCTCTACAGAGGCTCAACTAGAATTTTTGAAAAATTCACATTATTTTCAGAGTTACCACCCATTGAAATAATTATTGGCGTTTTTTTTCTTAAAATTGCTCTCCACTGTTGTCGTGTAAAATATGGATAAACCCACTTCTAAGTTATATATTTCAAAAATTCTAGTTGAGCCTCTGTAGAGAGGTCTGAGCTATATACAGGCAAAATATTATAATGGAAGCATTTTTCACAAAAGGGGAACATTTTGAATAAAGATTATTCTTAGTTAATTTTTTGCCAAAATATTGTATTTAAATAATTCTTTTTGTCAAAATGTCCTTAAAACAATTTTGTGCATGTATTCTAATCTAAGTGACATTAAATATCATAAAAATTATCCGTTTATGTGCTTTTGCAAAATCACGGTTCCGAACGTAGTCGGATACCTTAACTTTACAAACGAATACCTTTCCGGATAACAGCTTGAATAAGACCCAGAGATTTTTCAATTCATTATTGAGTTCTTTTTGCTCTTGTCCTGTATTTCTAGAATAAAACATTTAATTTCTATGACACTGCTAGCATTTCTTCTTTTTTCGTACCTCACATAAACAGATTTTTATCTCATTCGGATAACCCATTCTAGAAGCGTTTGCATTTTATGTTACGCACCGGTATACGAAAAAATGATGGGAAACACCTGAGAAAAAATGAAAACTTTTTATTAGCAAGGGGTTGGGTCATCTTTAGCCTGAATGGCATCTTGCGTTCGACATGGCAACCTATCACGGCATTTGGCGAATATGCATATACACTCACGACTCCTTCTGTAAGCAAGTGAGAAAATTCACTAAAAATAAATTTGAAATTTATTTTTGGCAGAGTTGTTCTTGAATACGTGCTTTATAACATCATTGTAACTCTGTAGAAAATCCTGGAATAATAAAATGAACTAAGTGTTCGTTCGACTAACAGTGTGGATTTTATGAGTCCCCACAAACAAATAAACAAATATTAAAAATTTTATATAAGATTACTGTGTGTAGTGTCTGGCTACTGTTGGAGGTAGTTTATGGAATTTTGGCGCTATTCTGCGCGATTTCGGAGAGGGGTTGCTGTTTTTTTTAGGGAGAAGGTGACTGACTTTCGAGCAGGACGGTTAGGAGGAGAGACAGTCCCTTGTTTTTGGAAGCTTGGAGTGCTAGACCGGATTTGGTGTCAAGGAAAGCGAATGCATTTGATTTTAAGCCGACGCACAGCACGTGGTTTGCTGTATAAAGAAGAGAAAAATTCTTGGAAGAGTTTTTAATACGATGGACTGTATTTGAACTGATTGTATTGAGAAGATGTTTAAAAGTAATTGCGAGTTCTTACATTTACATTTCCTTTTAATTGACAAATAGATGAAAGAGCGTGCTTTCTAATAAATTGCTTTTACTCGATCCTATGTTTTATATAATTTGTTTTCAATTTTCATTAAAAATTAGCTTGCATTTAGTTCCAAATAAGTTAAACTGCTTAAGGCCCTCTTACACATTTTAAGGAGCAAAATGCAATTTAATCGCGTATTAATTCTATCCCTTAAAGCACCTCTAATTCCTATCACATAAGATCTTCCTCCTCACATAACTGATCATTAAGATCAATCTCAACAAATCACCTCAAGATACTCGAATAGATTCGTGGTACCCGTACCGTAAAAGCGCTTGAGAGATAGCATCAGGGATGTGACGCTCTTGAGTGATGCTAATGGCTTGATCCGATAGCGCTCGGGCAACAGGACACTTGTGATGAGTAATTAAAATCTCCTTTATTTCCCCTCCTTACGCACAAATTAATGCGGGGTGCATTTTATTGAGAGGGACTGGAAAATAGGGTGGCCTCAGTAGATCGATCTTTTGTTAACACAAGTGTTATGGCACGGGCTACAGAATTGATTGTTATAACATTTTTAGGAATAGATGTAACAGTCTGCAGGGTGTTTCCAAAACTTGATTTAATATTATTGGTAGTCTGTTCTCTCTTCGATAGATTTTATTGCATTGCATATTTCTTTTAACAATATCATATCAACATACTTATGTGGGAAAATATTAGAATTTACGATATCTCGAATGTTTTGAGGTAAAACATAATTCCAATGGATGATAGAAATTCTCTAAAAGCAGTATTGAATCCCCGATAGTTATCATAAATGAACTCATTGCGTTTATTCACGCAATATTCAGGAGCAATTTTGATTCTGAAAAATCAATAGCACTTTCAAACCTCATCTTAAAAATAATTATGTGTGTTCACTTATATGTTTTTACCCTCTGTCACTCATAAACTCGGTATTACTTCATCTTTTTGGATTCAAGATAATAACAAAAGATAAAATACACGTGTTTCTGGGTTTTTAATTTTTTAAAAATTATTTATGAAGTAAATTATAAACACAATATTCAGTGTTGCCTTGAGTTGCTCTAGGCACTCAGTTAAGGCTGCCCCCCTTCGGTTAATGTTAATGAATAGGACCCGAATTAGGTACATCTTTTCAGATATAAAAGAAATGAAAAATAAATATTATATTCTGGCTTCACTATCCCTTAAAGGGCAACATATTTTATCATACTTCCCATTCTTGACCGATTTAAGCCATTTTTTCTGGCATAAAATGTGTTTCGCGTTTTTTCTCTTATACCGTAATGTTAAATGAGCTATCCTTTCACGTGTTAAAAAGAAAAAAAAATAATATTCATGGAATATTTTGAAATTTTAGAAACGCTATATTGTTAACAGATGTACGAGTTATAATGTTGCAAATTTTTTATGAAAATTGAGTCATTTTTTCTTTGTCCGAAAATGTGTTCCGAGTTTAGTTCAGGGTCTGTTATTTTTGCCGAAAATAGCCTTAAGGGGTCAAAATATGTATAGCGTGTTATGAAAGGTAGAAGTTTCTGATAAAATTTTGATTAAATTCTGAACATTTTATTGCTTTTTGAAATCGCTGCCAGCTGGCACTTTTCGTTAACACTAATAATAGAATAATACGTTATGAAATTAATTCTATGATTTTGGCAGGTGATCGAACGGTATATTTCCTACAATCTACATTGCTTGCTTCCTTCCTCATTAACACGACAGCCCAAGGTAGGCCTTAGCCTTCCTAAGAAATCCATTCAAGGTTGTCCTGTTCTTGGCCTGACTTTTCCAGTTTCTGACATTTCTAGTTTTCAGATCTTTTTTTATACAATCGATCTACCTGAGTCTTGGTCTTCCTTTTTTTAGAATAACCTATGGCTTGGCCACAGATATCTTTTTCGTGATAAGATTGTCGTCCAATCTTATCAGTTGTCCTGCTCCTTTTAACCTTTATATTGCAATGAATTTAGCAATATATAGTTCTTTAAAATGTTTAAAATTTCTAAATTGATTCTTTTTCTCCAAATATTACCACATTTTAAACCTCCAAAAATACTTCTAGAGACTCAAATATAGCAAGAGTTCCCTTGTCTCTCTCGGTCATTACCCAAGTTTCTGCAGCATATGGGAGAACGGGCCTTATCAATGTCTTGTAAATGAGTAGTTTTGTTTTTCTGCTGATGAAATTAGATTTTAAACATTTTTATTTAATAAATATTTCCATAAAAACACCTGTTACGAGCAATGACTCTATTGTTAAACTCTGGAGGTTATGTCATTGAGTGTGTTTATAGTTCAGAGCCTAAATATCTGAAACCATTGATAGCTTCAAATCTGTATTCTCCAATTACAAAATTAAGTTCGTTAAAATTCATGTCATAGTAATTGATAAGAATTTCATTTTGTACTGGTTTAGTCTACACTGCTACAGAGGGTTATATTGAAGTTATATCTCTTATTGAAGAGAAAAGTGCAGGCTGTAGAGAAAAATAAAGCTACCATTTGTTAATGTCGTATACGTAAGATTATCGCCTGTTTTCGTTGGTTGTTCGAGTGATTAATTCTTTGTTAAGAGGAGTTGGAAACTCTCTTTATCTACTGACAATGTTAAATTGACTGTTTTCGATGTACTTTTTCTCAAAATCTGTTATATGTATATGCTTGAAATTTTTTATACAATTAAAGTACATATTTCTCATTATAATGAAATGAGCTTTTAGCTAATTTTGAATTTTTTTATAATTTATGAAATACTTCAAACATTGCGAAATTTGTGACCCATTTTTCTTATTTCAGTATATATTAGTCATCCTTATAAATATATCATAAAAAATTTACATACCAGTGAACAGTAGTTTCTCAGAAAAGGTACATTGAACATCAAAATTTACATTTTAAGATAAATTGATTATAATGTATACACAGTGGGGCTTCTAATCGGCTAGTAAATAAAAAAAGGGTCAATTTACAATAAAAGATAAACGTTTTGGTTTATATCAGACATTCAACATTTAAGCAAAAACGAAGTACTTTGTTTACATTTTTTGCCATTAAAATGGGTATGGCCCAGTTTCAAAGATTATTTAAAAACAGTTTTTAAGGACTTCTAATTAACCTAGAGGTTAAAGTAAGGTATTTTTAGAAAGGTCAAAATCTATACAATTT